>OY796675.1:29039502-29247745 GCA_963680715.1 Tetragnatha montana
ATACTACGTCACTCGTCCAGGTTTAGCGGGGTTAGAGGGAGTTCTTCAAAATACCACGCTTGCTTGGTCACAGGGGGAGGGGTGGGGGCTTAGGGTTTCGTCACGTAATCATTATCCTTTAGGGCAGGGGTTGCAAATTAGACATTAATTCTAAATTAGCCATGTCTTAATTAGAAAAATTAAGCCAAATTAATTTTTTTAAACTTTCTGTTTGCAAAAAATCATTGAAAACCGTATTTATGAAGTACTACGTGAAAACTAGAGGGCGAGGGGGTCTTGGCATATACCACGGGTGGTCACCAAAGGGGAGGGCAAAAGTAGTAAAAAATAAGTTCCCTAAATGTTTTCAAAACTTTCGTAATAAATTTTTCTTTTTGACGTTTTGAATAGGAGCGTGACCCATCCTGCATACGGTACAATTTGAAATGGATTCTTATTACTTTTCATTTATTTTGATTAATTGACTAATTTCATTTTAACTGGGGATTCACATGCTTATATGCTTCTATGGACGAGGCGCCACTGGTTTCAGTGCTCCGTCCATCTTCTATTAAAACTTAGTTTTCTGAGAAAATCATATTATTCCATTAAGGCTTTAGAAATTAACCGTAAAATTTCCATAAAGCTGACTTGCATGATAAAAATGTTTTATTTTCTTAAAATTCCCACAATCAGTCTAAAAACGAATAATATTTTAAAAACTTTTTTGTTTTCTACTCTCCTACTCTGGAATCGAACATAGTATATCAGGTCACGGGACCGTGAATTATATATTCCGCATGCATCAGGGCCGTATCCAAGGGGGGGGTTAGGGGTTCAACCCCCCCCCCCGAAATTTTGACATCAATTTTTATACTGCTATTTTTCTTGAAAATTATGTCTCACAAGGAGCAATCCTCTTCGGGTATAACCCAAAGGGTCTCAAAATGAGTCAAAACCCTACTTTTAAGGGTAAGATTTCCAAAATTTTTCTGGGGGAGGACCCCCAACCCCCCTTAAAATTTTGAAATCTATTAAGTACGGTTTTTCCTTCAAACTTGTGTGATTTACAAGGAGTAATTCTCTTTGATGTAACCTAAAGTGTCTACATCGTAAAATATCGTCGAAATATCGTCAATTTCGATATATCGTCTATTTCGGTATATCGTCGAAATATCGTCAATTTCGATATATCGTGGAAATATCGTCAATGCTGTGGGGGCTCCATGTTCCTCCATGGGGGGCTCAAACCAAACGCCTTGGGACGTGCAACATTTTGGTCTTGAGCACTGGTCAAGATCTCTTGACCAGCGGTCAATCCATTTTTTCTCACTATATGTAACCTATCTGGCCATCTATTTCTGTCTCGTGGTTGTTTTGGGGTTCCCTGATCTTTGGAAACCCCATTTGACCACTGGTCAAGATAGCTAAAATTCATTACAAAATAAATGTTGGAGTTGCTAACTGATATTTTGTAATCTCTATTGTTATGACATGTGTCTGGTCTGGTTCCGACTGATGTTTTTCTGAACTTTAATTTTTTTGAATTTTTGAGAATTTTTGGCTGACCCCTTTTTGAGAATATCCGAAAGTAAATCCGCGCTTTAGAAGATTAGGAGGGAAAGACCTATGAAATTCAGGGGAGTTCCATGGTCTCAACAAACTTTTGTCATGTCTCACTTTTATGATGGATGGCTAATAAAATGTAGTGCACATACTTAAAAAATTATAGGGATTTTATATTTTTAGGATCCTTAACTTCAAGTATCAAATTATTTAGATATTCTAATTAATATTTCAAGGATTAAAAAAGATTGCAAAAATGAGAATTTCGTTAAACGAGCTGCCAGGATAGGAAGTACGAAAATTTCTGAGGGGGCATTATTATTACGTATTTAATAATAAAAACACTTAATCTAAAACAAAATTTATGCTGTAAATATTTGTATTTTAATGGTTAATCAGTGTTTTGCATAATTAATGAGGCGATTGATTTGGATTTGAAAAGTATATGTATCTTTTCAACTATTTTGATGATCGAAACGCCAGTCTTCTTAAGCAATGTAGTATTTGCTGTTGGATGATTTGATTAAAATTCTTTATCCTACTTGAAAAATTATACTGTACTTATGTTCTTACAGCCTTTATTTTCAAATATGTCTAAAAAAAGTTAGGACTTGCATAACAAATTTCGACGATTTATTAAGATTGCTAAAACGTAAATTCAGTTCAGAAGCTCTTCATTTCGAAAAAGGGGAATCCCCGCCGCCGCCATTGCTGAACGTCTTCGTGTATGCCAGCAGGGGAGTTCCTTTTACGAAATTGAATTTACGTTTCAGCAATCCTAATTCATCTTCGAAATTTCTCATGAAAGTCGAAACTTTTTTACGGAAAATTGAATATAAGGGTCGTAACAACATAATAAGTACAGTATAATTTTTCAAGTAGGATTAAACATTTTAAGCAAATCATTTTTTTATAAAGAACAGCAAATACAACGCCATAACTAAAGATCTGCGTTTAAATCCTCTTAAGTTGTAGCGACTTTTCCTAATCAATCGGCTAATTAATTATGTAAAACCCAGATTAAACATTAAAGCATAAAACTATACTGCATACATTTTATACAAGATCAAGTATTTTTTTGTTACTAAAAATATTTAATTAGTAGAAATGCCTTCTCATAAACCTAATAGCTTGTTTACCGAAATTCTCATTTTCGCAATCTTTTTTAATCGTCGAAATTTTTAATAGAATTTCTGAATATTCTAGGTTTACTTGAAGCTAAGGACCGTAAGTATATAAAATCCGAATTATTTTTTAATTATGTGCTCTATAAACTTTGCAGTTAGTGTTGGGCGTGAAATTGGCTTTCGGAGAACAAAGACGAGTTATCGAAAACATCCCGATGTTTCCAATCATCGTGAGAACCACGATATATCGAAATTATCGATATTCACGATATATCGATATATGACCACTGGTCAAGACCAAAATGATGCACGTCCCAAGGCGTTTGGTTTGAGCCCCCACTTGACCTACTTCAATGCCAAAGCATAGAAGTAGTAAAAACTTGATCGGATTGACCAATGGTCAACCGGAACAAAAGAGACATGTTATAAGAATAGGGAATTCAAAATATCAATTAGCAACTCCAACATTTATTTAATAATGAATTTTAACCATATAGAGCAATCTTGACCAGTGGTCAAGCAACACGAAACCTAATTAGAAAGCCCATATTTATAATTAGAGACCAAAGTGAGTCGGGCAAACGCTCCGTTATGGAGAACATCACGATATATCGAAGTCGACGATGTATCGAGAAATATCACCATTCACGATAAATCGAAGGCGACGATAAATCGGGAAATACCGATAAAGACGATATATCGGGAACTATCGAAATAGACGATATATCGTGAATAGACGATATATCGTGAATAGACGATATATCGTGAAATGACGATATATCGAAAAAATACCGAAATGACGATATATCGAAAAAATATCGATATGACGATATATCGAAAAAATATCAATTTCAATATCGATATTGGATTGATATCGATATTTTTCGATATATCGCCCAGTCCTACTTCAGTGTTCATGCCAGTTCAGATTTCGACGAAAAAACACAAGTCCAAAGAAAGCTTATAAATCCGAAAATATTAATATTAATTTTTTTATTATTTTTTTTTCTAGTAACTAATTGTTAT
This sequence comes from Tetragnatha montana, assembly GCA_963680715.1. Taxonomy (NCBI): domain Eukaryota; kingdom Metazoa; phylum Arthropoda; class Arachnida; order Araneae; family Tetragnathidae; genus Tetragnatha; species Tetragnatha montana. The sequence goes on from OY796675.1 coordinate 29,043,201, forward strand.
GGCGAAGTTTTTCCAGAATTACGGGAATCCACGGTGATTTTTACGTCATCCAGGATTTTTAAAACAAAAATGGGGCTTACTTACATTTAATGCCAAACACTCTATTTTTTGGGGCAAGTCGTGTCAGGAGAGTTTCGGAGAACAATTCGACCCCACCTCAAGTGTCTTACATAGATAAATCGGGAATTTTTCACAGATTACGAATATGTAAATCATTAAGGTGTGTGATAATTATTTTGGGAGTTATTCCTGAAAAACCAATATTCCAAAAACTCCGTTTTTCCCGGATGGCACTCGAACCGCTTGCTCCAGGCTTCTGAAATTTCGGTATGTGTGCACCATAAAACTAAGGAATCGAACCATGTATCGCATTAGGGGGTATGTAAAAATTAAAATTTCTACTTTTTCCCGCCAAAACGCTCCCGGACCATTAGCTCCTTTTCCAGGACGCTCCGGATAGTGCAGTAACACTTTTCTGGAATAATTTGGTACCGAAAATTCGAATTTAGTAACCTCGAAGCTCTACCTTGCTTAGTTCCAGAGAAATTTACGAAAAACCATCGGTTTTTTTTTACAATTTAGCCATTTTTCCCCCTCAGAAGTGACCAGTCGAGAGAATTGGACAAACCGAGACTGCAGGAGTGTTTTTCAAAGTGAGGCGGTCCGAAAAAGTACACACAAGATGTACTTTGGAGTGATTTTGAGGAAGTTTTGTTTTTATGTGGTCCAGGAAAACAAGGTCCCTCAGAAGTGACCAGTCCAGAGAATTGGACAAACCGAGACTGCAGGAGTGTTTTTCAAAGTGAGGCGGTCCGAAAAAGTACACACAAGATGTACTTTGGAGTGATTTTGAGGAAGTTTTGGTTTTTTGTGGTCCAGGAAAACAAGGTCCCTCAGAAGTGACCAGTCGAGAGAATTGGACAAACCGAGACTTCAGGAGTGTTTTTCAAAGTGAGGCGGTCCGAAAAAGTACAAACACTGTATACTTTGGAGTGATATTAAGGAAGTTTGGTAATTTTGGGTAAATTCATTCCTTGTTGAGAATCGATTCTTAACAAGATTGGTTTTTATCGCAGCTACTCCATTTCGCCCACAAATATCCCCATAGCGAAGGAAGAAAAAGAAGAAAGGGGGGATGGAAATTTATTTGTGGGCGAAACGTAGAACACACCATAGTTCTACTGTGATTTGTTTTTCTTTTATAAGAAAAAGCATAAAAAATTAAACTTCAAAATTTAATTACAGTGGACTCTGCTTATCGAGGCGAGGTCACCATGTTATCAAAATTGACTGGTCCCAATTACATATATACTTCTAAACTAATTCGAAAAAAAAGGAGTGACAAGGTGAAAAACTTCATATTTAAGAGTATGTGGCTGCAAAAAATCCAATTTTTGTTGTGAATAGATTTTGCTGAGTATGAACTCGTAGAAGAAAATAATTTTTGACTTTGACATTAAATGACTCCCAAAATTAATTATTTAATTTATTAGCTTTTGTAATAGAAATGACCCTCATACATTTTTCTACAAATGGTCAAAATTGCATGATTTTCCATCGAATAGGTTTTGCATAGCAAGAGTTCAAAATATTCGAAAATAAAATTTTCAAAATCAGCAGCATTGACACAGGTCACTGTTTCTATTTTAATGTAGAGACTAATACACTCAAGAGATTATTCTTAAGCGAGCTACGATGATCAGTGAATATTATAAAATTTTGTCCTTCTAGATGGGAACGAAAATGTTTAATTGCTAAATAGATAGCAAGAAGTTCGCGGTCATAAGTGCTGTACCTGGTCTCCGTGGCACTCAGTTTACGAGAGAAAAAGGCTATTGGCCTGGGGCCATTTTGGGTAATACAGTTTAGCGCAGCACCCACAGCTGTACCAGAGGCGTCTCCAAGTAGGCACATCTGTTGCTGAGAATCCGGATAGGCGAGAGTTGCGGCCTCAGCCAACGCTGTCTTACTCTTTAGAAATGCCTGTTCTGCCTCGTCATTCCACACAACAGGCCGCTTGTCATTTTTCTTGCAATTAACGAGTAGTTTATTCAGGGGAATTTGGATCTTGGCAGCATTGGGCAAAAAACGTCTATAGAAGTTTAACATTGCCAAAAACTGCCGAAGTTGAGAGATAGTATCGGGTTTGGGAAAATTAATAATGGAGTCTACTTTATCAGGAAGGGGTTTTACGCCTTCCGGGGTGCGTCAAAACAAAGTGACTGCCTGCCGGGCACCAGCAACGCCAAGCTTGCCAAATCAGTAGAAAAGGATGTGCTTCATTTTTTGGCATTACTTCGCTTTGCAACTGTTGCAACCCTGTCTCCATGGAAACGCCTTTGCTTTGATATTTTGTCTATTGTTTTTTATCGTAGATTTTTTTTTTAATAAACTTCTTTTTGTAAAGGCAGAACATGAACTGCAAGAACTTTTATTTTTATAAAAAAGAAGTGTGGTAAAGAAAAAAATTTTATTATTTTTATATATTAGGTATACTAGTATTATTTTATTTGTAACTAGTAGTATATTTCATGATTTAAGTTTAATTTTTAAATAAGTAGGGGGAAGTGTGGGCTAATAGGAAATTTTTTAAATAAGGGTACTAAATGCGTTAACATATTTTTTTATATAAATTTAATATACAGGGTGTTTCAAAACCAAAAGTCCGTTTCACGGCTTTTATTTGGAACCAACGTCTCCTAGGGTCATGGAAGTAAGGTGTACCCCTAGGTAAGTGACTGTGGAGAATCCATTGAGATGACTTACAGCGGCCCTAGCGGCGAAATAAAAATGTATATATTTATTTATTATATATAATATATATACAATATATATAATTATACAATATTTATAATTATTATTGTATATATAATATATATACAATATATATAATTATACAATTATACAATATATATATTATATATAATATATATAATTATACTTTATTTATTATATACTTTTAAATATATACTTTATATATTTGTATAAAAAATCCAAAGCCAAAGCGGTGCCCGGCAGGCAGTCACTCTGTTTTGACGCTTCCGGCGTGACGAGACAACCCAAGAACTTAACAGAACTTTTTCCCAAAACACATTTACTGTGATTTAGTTTAAGCCCATATTCCTTTAAGCGAGAAAATACCTGATGTAGATGGTCGAGATGTTCCGACTCGGAAGAAGAGGCAATAAGTAAGTCGTCGAAGTAGGGGATGCAAAAATCAAGATTAGATAATACTTGATGCATGTGTCTCTGAAATGTTTGGCCAGCATTTCTAAGCCCGAAAGGCATTGCAGTGTATTCAAACAGGCCAAAGGGAGTCGTAACTGCAGTTTTAGGAATATCGGGTGGATTTACCTTAATTTGATGATATGCCCTAGCCAGGTCGAGGGTTGAAAATATCATTTCCCCGGAGAGGCTTTGCGTACAGTCTTGTATATGGGGAACCGGGTAACGATCTGGCACCGTTATAGCATTGAGTCTCCTGTAATCGCCACAAGGGCGATAATCGCCATTAGACTTTTTTACTACGTGCAAGGCACGCCCATGGGCTTTTGGACGGCCTAATTATTCCAAGAGACATGGGCCCTACTACGAGCACATACCGAACATCCATTCGGTACCGAGTCGATCCGTGAGCAAATTATTCACTTCTATTCGTGAGGGAGGAAAAATGCTACTACGAGCCCGACACTTTTCGGTACCGAAGACGAGCGGAAAGGAGGGGGGGGCTCTATGAGTTCGAGGCTATTTTACTCGGGAGAGCGGATTCTCATTGACCAATCACAACGATTGTTGTGCTTATTTGCGTTGCGTTGATGTAAACAAGGACGTTCTCGAATGCTGGGAATCAATATATTATATAAATTAAAGTTTCTGATGGCTCGTAAATAAAGATATTCATGGTTAACTAAAATCTTGACTTATCAGGCAAGATAGTCTAATAAAACAATATAGATAAACAAGTGTTTAGTTCCTCAGTAAGAGTCAATAGTGATTTCAATATTTTTAAGTGTGCTGTAATGTAATTCACAATAGAAAATGCTCATCATCCAATTCAAGAAACATTCTGAAAATCTCAAATTTTTTATATTCTTTAGTAATTTATTCAATACATTTTCTGCATAACCTTCTTTAGGAATTTTAAGTTTAAAAGTCATTGCAAAAGCCTCGCTATAAACCCTTTTTAATATTCTTTTAGTTCAATTGAAGCTTAGAAAAGAAAGTTCTTGTGTATTATAACACACATATTTTGTATCATCCCTTAAATGTATTACTTAACTATATCTAACCTTTGAGTAGATAAATAATTGAAAAAAGTTTAAAAATGTTATTTTTTGCTTTCATGTGGTGGTCAACAAAATGACAAAATTCCTTAACATTGGAAAATTATTGAAGTGTTATCAAACTTTGCTGCACCCTGAAATTCAATAGAAACACTTATGTGTGTATTGAGAAACAGGGTTAACCATGATTTATTCTTCAGTTTTATTATTGGCATTGCCCACCAATAAAAAATAGTTTTACACCAAGACCCTCTGTATACATGGCCTTACAACCTCTTTTGATTTTCACAATTCATGATAAACCTTTCTACCATTTAATTTTTTTAAAATCTTCTTGTGTTAAGCATCATGCTGACAAGATGAAATAAACGTTTATTTATTTAAGAGTTATAGAGAAATTATCTTGTGAGAATTTAAGCAGTAAAAAAGGGTTTTAGTGAAATCCCACCAAGGATAGGGAGGATTCAAAAATTTGGAAAAAAATATATCACATAATTTATGAACATCCCCCTACTAAACTCACCTATAACCCACACAATAGAACCATTTAATTCTAGGTAACACTGAGATTTGATACATGTATCAGCCTTAAAAGATAGTGCTGAAACCTATTTCATTATTTTCTTGTAAGAAAATTTAAGTTAAGTATAAAGTTTTTCAGAATCTTGTTTTAGAGTAAACTCTAAAACAATATTCTGAAACTAAAACTATGCAGTCGACTTATTTAAACAGATAAAATTTAGGAAGTTCCAATATATAAAGCTTTTAACTATGTTAAATAAAGTTACATAGGATAGGTTACATAACACATATAAATAATTATAAGTTTAAAAAATTATTTATTGGGAAAGAAAGTAGGTTTAAGGTTAACAATGTGGAAATAGCAATTAAAGTTACTTCCATTATTTTTGATAAACTTACCACCATTAATAACTAAGTATTGGTAAAATTTACTTACTGTACAATTATTTATTGATTCCTATGTTTTTAAAAAACCTAAAATGTTTACAGTGGAATTCCTTATAAAAGCTTACATCATTATTCTTGCAATAATGTATTAAAACATTAATTAAAGGAAAATATCATGTAAATAGGGAGTAATTAAGTTAAGTTAGACCAACCAAGTGTAATACCAAATGAAGAATTATAAATGTATCATAATATGATCATTCTCATTTCTTCTCAAATAAATTTATAATTTAATTGAAGATTTAAAAACTTGACAATTAGAGAAGCAATACTTTATGACACTAATTTTAATCTACTACAGCTTTATTGGCAATGTAATACATAATATACAAATATTTTTAATAATACAAAATATTTTTAAAATAACAATTTTAATCAAACCTTTTTTTATACAATTTTTCCCATCAATGGTATTAAATAGTTTAACATTCAGTTATGTACATATATGAAACATGTTGCTAACAGTATGTTTTACAAATCACACAGAAGAAAAGGCAGAATTCATGTGTGTTATTTAAACTGGTCATGAAATGTTGCAGAAATTATTCATATAAAAATATATTCTTGGGTCCTTGATAACAAACAATTATTGGGCACAGCTGGCAGTGCGAGGAACGCAGATATTGCCTGTGAAATAGAATAAGGTATATTATATAATGCAGTTTTTAGAACGGGTCCAACCTATGACTGCAACAACAAAAAACCCGCCCCAGATGATGTAATTCATGATAAACCTTGCTACCATTTAATTTTTTTAAAAATTAATACTACATCTGTCTCTAACCTACTTATAACAAGCAGTGAGACTATAACCTCTTGCTCAGAATTTTTGAGTACTTATTGTAAATGAAAAAAAAAAATTAAATAACTGATAATTTAGATGGTTATGTAGCATCTTCTTGGACTTATGGTATAAAAAATCTAATTCTTTGCAAAGGTTGATGAAACTATTATAGATTAAGTTATAATTTTAATGATTTCTTTCATTTATAAATATACCAAATTTTTAAGTACTTACCTCCTTTGCTCCTTTGTTGAGAAAAAGACCATAAATGCAGGGAATCATGAAAGAACCAGCAATTTTCCACATCTTGGAGCATAAGAAACCTAAAATATATTGTGTACACATTAATTTTTAAATTTGACTAACCAGCACATAACTAAAATCTTACAATATGAGGCAACATTCAACTTTGATAAAAATGTAAACAGAACAAAAATTTTTTTATTTATGCATGAGGTCTCAAGGTTCTGTGTCTAAAAACACATTTGGTTCTGATTGGACGAAGAGAAATCTCGCGTGACTAGTGGGCAGTTTGTTTACACTTTATGCTTTTCAATTTAATGGCTTCCCTAGCCCATGTAAAGGTAGTAGATAACTATATTCCTTTATAACAATTATTGTCTGAAGACTTTTTGATGATAAGAAACTGTTCTAGTGTGTGTGGAGCTATTGAGGGCACAAAGAAAAGTAAAAGCTAACTCTAACACTGCCTACCGCCACCGGTGACATATACTATCCCATCACCGTCAATTTCAGAACATTCAATGAGCTTTGATAATGTTTTTGGATTCAGCGGCACAGTTAATGGGATAGACCGAATCAGAAACAAACATGTTTTTAGAAATGTAACCTTCCTGAAGAAATCTGGATTTAACAAAATCTTACCAGCAACTTTTAATACTACGTCAAATTACTTAATTCAGAATAAAACTGTAGAAAAGCTTATATCTTACATTCTACGGCCACATTCAGCATTGATAAAAATGCAAACAAAACAGAAAATGCTTTAAATACATGAGGTCTTAAGGTTCCGTACCTTTAAAAAGACATTTTGTTCCAATTGGGTGAAAATAAATTTTGTGTCAACAGCGAGCAGTTTGTTTACACTGTACTGTGTTCCATTTAATGTTTTCCTTAGCCCATATTAAGCAACAAGATGACATTACTTTCATAACAATTATTTACTGAAGAATTCTCTGATCAGAACGTAAAGCGGACCTGGAAGAAGTGCCCGAACCTACGAACCTAGTTCGGGGGAAGCCCCTGTCAGCTCCATAGGAGCAATACAATAGGTTCGGGTAAATTTTATTAGGTTCGGGGGAAGGTTAAAACTTTTTCCAGGTCCGACGTAAAGTGTTAACCGTGATAACATTGGTCAGTCTATTGTAATGCCTTAAATGTCAGTTCTCGTGTATTATCCACATGCCAGCGGTTAATCGCACCAAGGGCAAAGGAGTTAAATTTCTAAGAAAACTAGTTTATGTGCAATATCCAGTGAAACTATTTGTATTTAGTTACCAATTTTTAGAATTGTACTTAAAGATAACCAGACAAATGTTGTAATGGTACATTACCCCTTTTTAAAGATGACTAGTTGAGAAAATTGCCATAAACGCAGGAATCATTTAACAGTGCATATATCCTTCCTAGTCATTCACGTCATTGGAGCACAGGAAATCTAAAACGCAATATGTATACACATTAATTTTTTTAACTTTAATTCAAAATCTAAAAGGCACAGCTTCAATAAGAGTCCTCCAGCCACCATGTTTACATACAGCTCCCACAACAACATGCTAAGTGTTATCAACATTTGAGCTGTGGGTAAACATGGCGGCTGGAGGACTCTTATCAAAGCTGTGCCAAGAAAAACTAATACATTTTTTCAAATAAAATCAACATGTCGACTATGCTGCTGAATCCGAAAACATTATCAAAGCCCATTAACTCTTCAATAGGGTAAGTGCACACGAGCAACTTTTGTCACTCTCGCAACTGCCATCCTTGTCACTTTGAAAAAGTGAGGGCGCAAATGGGAATGTGACATTTTCCAAAAAATACTGCATCATGCACATGGTCATAGAATTGTATAGACAGAATAACTCTCTTTACAGCCCTGTCTTGTTAGCCACGGACAGAATTGTCACACGTCACATCGTATCGTGTGCAGTCTACCTTTCGATCATAGCCACAAAAATTGGGACAAAACAGTCACGGTGACAAAAGTTCCCCGTGTGCGCCTACCCATTTTTTAGCTGCTGAACAGTTGACAGGTTAATGAGTAAGCACCCTTTCTTCAAATCAAAAGTTAATTTTGCCCCGCTAAATTGCCATTTAAGTCAAGTAAGTGAATAATTTGTTCCGAAACCAACATACTACACATTAGTACAAATTATCAACCATGCATCTCATATCTTGTCCTATGAAAAACTGTTTTCAATTAGCTGTTTGATTTGCTTGTTTTGTTTATATTACTAGCATGATCACAGCTTATGTTTACTCTTAATTTTTAGATAACAAGAACCAAAACTGATTTCGAAATGTTCTTAAATCAGTGGCGTTTGATAATAATGAAGAATAGTAGAATAGTAATAATGAAGAATACTTAGATTTTTAAATGTTTACGAACGAACCATAGCTCTTTTGCTGTTTACATTTGTTTCAAACACATACATTGTTTACATTTGTTCAAGTCCAGCCGTACCTCGTAGGTTTTCAACAAAAAAAATTAAACTCCTTTCAAATCCAAGTTTAATAATAAACAAAAAGTAATAGCTTTTAAAAGGAACAAACAAACTTATATCTAGATTGCAACTACTTGTCACGATCAAGAAGACTAGAAGCTGGAAATTCAATAGACTATTGTAATCCTCAATGGCTGTATTAATAGCATATTTCATAGTTAGTCAAAAATCATAATAGATTTTGTTCAATGAAGGTAATTTCATATCGTTTAATAGGATGAAAAACTCTTACCTTTACGAAATGTTTTGGTCTGCCATGTTTTGTTTTGACTGCCCGTTCGGTAGCGGAAGTGCCTATTCACGCGGTGATGAGGTGGCGGAGAAAAACTCGGCGAAACTTGGTTTTCCATTCGGTAGCGCGGAAGCGGTCCGGTAGGTTTTGGTACATCGTAGTAGTCCTAAGCGAAAATTCCCGAGACAGACCACGTGACTCCGAATAACGTTCGCTAGTTTGGCCTTTCGGTATGTGCTCGTAGTAGGGCCCCAGGGGCTCTACTTAGATGCCTCCGGAATTATTTCCCCGTTGGAAAAATTCCGGAACCACGTGACTTTCCGGAGTCACGTGATACAAAAACTCAAAAGCGGCACTTAGATGCAACCGAAAAAATCTCCCTTCCGGAATTTCGAGGAATAAGTTGTTGGCAATGCGGGAATTTTTTCGGCGGGAGAAAGCTTGGTGAAATTATTTCCCGTACGAGGAAACGAAAGTAAACAAACTTCAATAGGGCCATCTTATCTAATTAAATCATTCAATCCCTGTATTTTTTTAATTGAAGAGACTGCAAAAGGTCTAATTAATTCTTAATTTATGACTAAATGTAATTAGAATTTTTAAAATAGTCAAAATAGAAGAATGAAAAGAACAGCATAAAGCCATCAGAACATATCATTCTGTGGTGAAAGAAAAACAAGGTAAGCTTTTTTTTCTAATTAATTTGTTAAAATTAACTATTTTTGAATTTCTTAAAGTCTTATTGTCTGATTACTTATTCTATAAGGAGTTTTGAATTCTCAAAACTCACAATGTCTCGATCAATTTAACCATGATTTATTGAAATGTAACTCGAGACAAATATTACGGTTCTACTTAATTTGGTAGATGTCTTCACAATTATTCCCCCAACTCTGGTTATCGTAATATATATACAGTTTATAACATAAATTGCTGAAATATAAGAACTGAACAACTTCCAGAGAACAATATCTAGCTAGTCAAAAGTTATTGAAATATTTAGTAAATTGGTATCTTTTAATCATATTTTATGCCCTTAAAGAGTACTTTGGTTTATAATTTTTAAAACACATAAGCAAGTTGAAAAGAAGATTTTCTACTTGACAACACTGTTGAACTCTTACTTATTATTTGTGATAATAGAAGTAATTGATTTATGAAATGTACTATTTTGTTTTTAAAAAAATTATCTGCTAGTAAATGCATGTGTTCCATTCTAGGTTCCATGTGGCTGTTATCACAGCCTTTCTTAATGTATTGGAACTCAGACCTATTAAAACTATTGCAGAAGTAACAAAGTTTTTTTTTAAAGGTAAAATAACATTTTATTGTAATGTAGAGTGTGAATAAGTAGAATGCTTTTAATATAATTATGTACTTTGCATGGAATAGGAAAATATTTAATGAGTTTCTAGTTTTGCTGATAGATATTACAATTAATAAATATTATTATGTGTTTTCTGCTTTAGATAATATGACATTGTTAGTTTTATTTGCATTCTTTATCATCAAGTTTAGTCATGTTTTTTAGTCAAAAAAGAATGTTGATAAACAATTGATTTGAACAATTAGCCAAAATCAAAACAGTTGCTAAAAAATCTTCAATGCTCTACTCATCTATATATCATTTTCTGTTTTTTTTTTTTGTGACAGTTTTAACATTAATGAAAAAAGTGGACTGTTTAATACCCAAAAAACCTACCCATTTCATTATTAACTGAATTATCTTTGAAGTATGCTAATTTTGATTCCTCGCTTATTATAATACAGTAGAATAGCATTTTTTTATATAGTTACATGCCGCATAACCAAATAATTTGAAAAAAAAACCCCATAACTTTAGCTAACCATAACCTGTCTGAGATTTAGAAGAATTATGGCAGTAAGAATAGAAAAGAAATGGTAAAAAATAGCACGATACTCCTATTTCATTTCGCCGAAATCCAATTTACTGACAAATCTTCCCCAACAAATTATTTCTCAAAATGGGCCATTGAACTAACAGAATGTGTTCCAAACAAGATGCTTCTCCATATTCCAGTACACTGCAAAGAAGTTTCACTGAATTCTACAACACCGGCAGATCATTTCAGCGAATTGATCATTACACCTGTCTTTTCGGCCAATGGTCAATTAATTAAGGCGTGTTAGTGTCATGGAATTCAGTGAAAAATTTTGTCAGTGAAGTGGATTTTCAGTGTACTGAAATTGGGGGAAATGTCTGTCGGTGTAATAAGGCCATTCAATGAAACGGAGAAATTTGTCTGTTGAAAGTTTCTCGATAATGTGGCTTTTGATGAGATAGGTGTGATTGCTATAGTAAAACTAATGTTTAATTCCTCAAGATAGACTTTTGTACAACAGCCTGAATGTGTATTTTGGAGTAATTGTTTAACTGCATTTAAGTTTTGGTCAAAATTTAACTTCACTCCCTGACACGGCAAATAATGTGGAGTGAAGAATACTTATAAATTGAGTAAAATCTTAACCATTTTCTGAGAAGGGGGAAATATCAAGAATGAAAAGGACATGGAAAATGTATTAAGTTATTGTGAACAACTTTTATAACATTCTTTGTTTTTTTATACAGGCAACATCTCTTACTCGAGTAACCCATGGCTGGGGAATCCCAATTACAACAACGGCGAAGGATTCAGTTAACAATTCATCTTTAGAATGTGCATGGATCTTCATATCAAGATCATTTTAAAACTGAAAGGACTTAGGTTGTGACTCTGGCATGTCTTGGAATGTGATTTGATTAAACATGTAGATTAAAAAAGCTGCCCAAATGGAAATTCTAAAAATATTGATAGTGCTCAAATAACTTCTTTGAATAAAGTTATGTTATTTTAATAAAATATATATTATTTTAGTAGTATTACTATGTGTTCATTTCTTGTAGCTAATGAAAATGGTACTCTAAGATTAGCTGGGTTCTCCCTATTTAACTTATTGGCAGCATTTTACTAATAAATATCACTAAGTTGATTTATCATAGTTGGAAGTTTCTATCAAATTGAATTTTCATAGCATACTGCCACGTGTGGGCTTAGATCTTATACTTCAGTAGGAATAAGGATAGAAACAAAGTGTCATTGAATACTGACAACCATTACTTTTGCTTGAGTTGGCTAACATTTAAATGCAAATTTCGATTTTGAAAAGCGAGCTATTGGTTTCGTCATTGAGAAATTACCATAAGAGGACATCCATAAATCATGAGGTCAAAAAGAGGAAAGGGGGTCTATTAAAATCACACGTCAACTTTTTCTTTCAAGATTTTTAGCATAAGTTTAAGAAAAATATCCACATTAGTCAAAACAGCAAATCCTTATCTAGTCAGTCATGATAATTTAATTTCAACATGGATTTGTATCAAAACTTTTGTAACGTGTATACTGTATATGACAAGTTGAAACAAATGTGGCTCGATCATATGGGAATGAATCTTCCATGAGAATTTGAGGAGGTAAGGGGGTTTAGCAAAATCACCAAGGGGGAGGGAGGGGTCCAAAATCTCTCACTCACCTCACATAATTGTGTTAGAAATTGTCAGTTTTGTGTGATTTGGGTTGAGAGTTAATTATGAGAAATTAGGTTTAACTAGTGGTAAAGCATAAGTTGCAAATAGAGAAAGCGCTACTTAAACATGACATAAATACAAATTTCAAAAATCTCTGAAACAGATGCAACTTTGAGGAATTTCAAAATTCAGAATAAAACTAGGTGCTATTATACAACAGGGTGCCACTATTGTTGGCATTATAATCCAGTATAACAAACAAAAAAAAACAAGTGGCACCCTATTGTATAATGAAACCAAACTATAAACACTAATATTACAATCAGCTTAATATATGATAGATAACAATCAACTTTCAACGCTTTCCCTCTTTGCAATTCATGCTTCGCCACTGGGTTTAACTTGCATTTCAAGAAAAGTTAATATTTTGAAATAAATATATTTTGTTAATAAAGCTGTTTTGAAAATTTATAAAAATACATTTCAATGAAAAAATGGGACCTTACCAGAGGGTTTGACTGCTACGTTCAGTTAATGAGTAGCAAATCTATAGATCGAGAGTTTTAATAAAAAGTTATACTATAAGAAAACATTCCCAGACCATACGCAGCCATGGGAAATCAGGAACTATTAAACACTTTCACTAGACTTCCCTCATCGTTTTACGAAGCGAAACCACACCATACAATTGACAACCAATCAAACACAAGGAGAAAGCAGGATGACCTTCAAGGGAAATTTTGAACTGAAACTTTTCGCCTTTCTCAGGAAGGGAATGAGCAAAAGGCTGATGCAATACCATGAAGTAAAAAAACTTTATCAAAGTAATAACTGCATTTGCCCTTTACTGAGAATTTATTGTTTGTAGACAGAAAAAGAAATTATTATGAATTTTCTCCTCTTTAATGTCATCAATTCATCATGGGTAGAAAAAAAGCAAGAAAAAACTTCTATCATCCTCCAATTTTAAGAAATTTAGATTATAGAAGTGGTGCAGAACTAATGTAAAGTTTCTTAATTTTGACAAATACTTCATCACTTCCCAATTACTTTTGTGAAATACAAAACCTTTTAGCAGAAAATAAAATATAGAAACATTTTCATAATATTGGAAGATGATTGACATGTTTAATTTAGCATCCTGAAATCTATGAAAAAGGCCCCCCCCCCAGTGTGACAAGATAAGAAAACTGAAAATCTGTAGAAATTTGAAAACTAGATATATTAATCTTAAAAGAATCTAACTTAGTTTATGAGATTGACAATGAAACATAAACAGTGAATTTAATTTGTATTTTTAATTTTCCCTAATGAACATAAATGTCTGTATGAAATACAAACTAAACGAAAACTTCAATAACACAGTCCCCTAACACTGTTCGCACAGCAATCAAAATTCGGATCGCTTCTAGTTGCTGGTTCGTTGGCGAGTTATTGTTAGTCGCGCACATTATTTAATTGTTCTGCCATCCTTTAAAGTGTCTTTTGACACCCATGTGCGGACCTGGAAAAAGTTTTAACCTTCCCCCGAACCTAATAAAATTTACCCAAACCTAATGTATTGCTCCTATGGAGCTGACAGGGGCTTCCCCCGAACCAGGTTCGTAGGTTCGGGCACTTTTTCCAGGTCCGCCCATGTGGACCTATATAAAACCAATCTTTTATAGATATCTAGAATTGTCATCTAACGACACGTTATCATCTCTTGTTTACTAAACAAGAGCGCACAACAAAAGCTCTGATTGGTTGCCGCTATTCCGGAGTGGGAAATAAAGTAGTCTCGAACCCAAAATGCCCCTCTTCGATTCCTAACCCGGTTTCCGGAGGTATCTAAGTACGACTTTCGCTTACTTCCGGAATCTTGCCTTTGGAATTTCCAGATTTCGGTTGTTGGAAATATTCCGGAGGGGAATAATTCCAAAGGCATCTAAGTAGAGCCCCAGGTCCTCAAACTCCTTACGGACAGCCTTCAAAATGTGGGGCGCTAATCAACGGGGTTTTGAAAATACTGGAGGGCCTTTGGTCTCTATGTGATGGTAAACCTCGTTCGTCCTATCAGTATTTAACGGTTGAGATGGATTGATTAATTCCGGGTACTGACTCAAAACGTTATCGAACGGAGAATTCCCAAAAAGTATTGTTAAATTTGAAGATAAAGAGTTAATTTCTGGCAACTCGCCATTTGACGTGAGCTTAGTTAGGGCGTCAATAACCTTATGATTTCTAGCATCAACGAGTAAATTGAAATATTTCAAGAAATCAATACCAATGATAGGCTGGCGGACATCAGCTATCACAAAAGACCAAGCAAAGCGGCGCCTCAAACCCAAGTCCAACATGATGCGTTTGGTGCCGTAGGTTCGTATTTTGGAATGGTTTGCGGCGTACAGAGTTAAGTCCTGTTGGACCTCGGCGTATGGGGCATACGACTTTGGAATGACCGAAATGTCCGCTCCTGTATCAATCAGGAAGGTCATACTAGATGTAGGGTCGGCCAGCAAGACTCTATTAATGAGGCGATCGGGAACTTGGCCTACCGACGACCGCCCGCCTAGTTTTCCGATTGAAAGGAGCAAGGAGGGTTACATTGCTTGGCATTTCGGCTAGAGACCCTATATATAGAGAGACTGGACAACGGCTCACCGGTATTATCGGTATTTCCGCCATTTTAGTTACAACTTTCCTATACTTTAACATTACGAAATGTTGAAAATCGTGGAAAATGCTGTTAAAAGTTTTGAAAAATACCAAAAGAAGAGTTAAAATGTAAACAAATAAGTTATTAAAATTTTATTTGTTTACGTTCTTTCATAAATATTGCCAAATAAATTCAAAAAACTAAATATTTAATTGTTTAACTGGTTGGCGACTTTATTGGCACCCGCCGTTGGCTACCAAGACTAGTGAACCATCTATTTGGATAAGAAATTGAAAACCAAGTAATACAACTAGGAATTGAGACTAGTTTCCTGGCTACTAGTCCATTACATTTTTCCTCGAAAAGAGCGATAGTGTGCCAAATGTTGCCTGTGGCAACCCAACAATCATTCACACTCGCTTTGATTTTTTAAAATGCTTTTTCTAAGATAAAAATAATTAATAACAAAAAAAAGAACATCAATTCGTGTTCGGAATGAATTGTTGAAATTTTTGTTATAGTTTTCGCTTTGATTTTTGTGCACTAATAAGAGTTTTAGGCGGATGAATTAGCATTACAGTCTATGGAGATCCATGCATTTTGTAACTAAAATGGAGGCGAAAAGTTCATTGTCCAGTCTCTCTATATATAGGGTCTCTAATTTCGGCCAAAATTGGTGTGGTAAAAGCAATAACCATCTTTAGGCTCTTTAAACCTATTTCGCGAACTGCTGCGATTTCGGGAATACCCAGGGCTGCGTCCCGGACTACGAGACCGCTCGAGTAAAGTCGTCAGGCGGGGCCCTACTACGAGCACATACCGAACATCCATTCGGTACCGAGTCGATCCGTGAGCAAATTATTCACTTCTATTCGTGAGGGAGGAAAAATGCTACTACGAGCCCGACACTTTTCGGTACCGAAGACGAGCGGAAAGGAGGGGGGGGCTCTATGAGTTCGAGGCTATTTTACTCGGGAGAGCGGATTCTCATTGACCAATCACAACGATTGTTGTGCTTATTTGCGTTGCGTTGATGTAAACAAGGACGTTCTCGAATGCTGGGAATCAATATATTTTATATAAATTAAAGTTTCTGATGGCTCGTAAATAAAGATATTCATGGTTAACTAAAATCTTGACTTATCAGGCAAGATAGTCTAATAAAACAATATAGATAAACAAGTGTTTAGTTCCTCAGTAAGAGTCAATAGTGATTTCAATATTTTTAAGTGTGCTGTAATGTAATTCACAATAGAAAATGCTCATCATCCAATTCAAGAAACATTCTGAAAATCTCAAATTTTTTATATTCTTTAGTAATTTATTCAATACATTTTCTGCATAACCTTCTTTAGGAATTTTAAGTTTAAAAGTCATTGCAAAAGCCTCGCTATAAACCCTTTTTAATATTCTTTTAGTTCAATTGAAGCTTAGAAAAGAAAGTTCTTGTGTATTATAACACACATATTTTGTATCATCCCTTAAATGTATTACTTAACTATATCTAACCTTTGAGTAGATAAATAATTGAAAAAAGTTTAAAAATGTTATTTTTTGCTTTCATGTGGTGGTCAACAAAATGACAAAATTCCTTAACATTGGAAAATTATTGAAGTGTTATCAAACTTTGCTGCACCCTGAAATTCAATAGAAACACTTATGTGTGTATTGAGAAACAGGGTTAACCATGATTTATTCTTCAGTTTTATTATTGGCATTGCCCACCAATAAAAAATAGTTTTACACCAAGACCCTCTGTATACATGGCCTTACAACCTCTTTTGATTTTCACAATTCATGATAAACCTTTCTACCATTTAATTTTTTTAAAATCTTCTTGTGTTAAGCATCATGCTGACAAGATGAAATAAACGTTTATTTATTTAAGAGTTATAGAGAAATTATCTTGTGAGAATTTAAGCAGTAAAAAAGGGTTTTAGTGAAATCCCACCAAGGATAGGGAGGATTCAAAAATTTGGAAAAAAATATATCACATAATTTATGAACATCCCCCTACTAAACTCACCTATAACCCACACAATAGAACCATTTAATTCTAGGTAACACTGAGATTTGATACATGTATCAGCCTTAAAAGATAGTGCTGAAACCTATTTCATTATTTTCTTGTAAGAAAATTTAAGTTAAGTATAAAGTTTTTCAGAATCTTGTTTTAGAGTAAACTCTAAAACAATATTCTGAAACTAAAACTATGCAGTCGACTTATTTAAACAGATAAAATTTAGGAAATTCCAATATATAAAGCTTTTAACTATGTTAAATAAAGTTACATAGGATAGGTTACATAACACATATAAATAATTATAAGTTTAAAAAATTATTTATTGGGAAAGAAAGTAGGTTTAAGGTTAACAATGTGGAAATAGCAATTAAAGTTACTTCCATTATTTTTGATAAACTTACCACCATTAATAACTAAGTATTGGTAAAATTTACTTACTGTACAATTATTTATTGATTCCTATGTTTTTAAAAAACCTAAAATGTTTACAGTGGAATTCCTTATAAAAGCTTACATCATTATTCTTGCAATAATGTATTAAAACATTAATTAAAGGAAAATATCATGTAAATAGGGAGTAATTAAGTTAAGTTAGACCAACCAAGTGTAATACCAAATGAAGAATTATAAATGTATCATAATATGATCATTCTCATTTCTTCTCAAATAAACTTATAATTTAATTGAAGATTTAAAAACTTGACAATTAGAGAAGCAATACTTTATGACACTAATTTTAATCTACTACAGCTTTATTGGCAATGTAATACATAATATACAAATATTTTTAATAATACAAAATATTTTTAAAATAACAATTTTAATCAAACCTTTTTTTATACAATTTTTCCCATCAATGGTATTAAATAGTTTAACATTCAGTTATGTACATATATGAAACATGTTGCTAACAGTATGTTTTACAAATCACACAGAAGAAAAGGCAGAATTCATGTGTGTTATTTAAACTGGTCATGAAATGTTGCAGAAATTATTCATATAAAAATATATTCTTGGGTCCTTGATAACAAACAATTATTGGGCACAGCTGGCAGTGCGAGGAACGCAGATATTGCCTGTGAAATAGAATAAGGTATATTATATAATGCAGTTTTTAGAACGGGTCCAACCTATGACTGCAACAACAAAAAACCCGCCCCAGATGATGTAATTCATGATAAACCTTGCTACCATTTAATTTTTTTAAAAATTAATACTACATCTGTCTCTAACCTACTTATAACAAGCAGTGAGACTATAACCTCTTGCTCAGAATTTTTGAGTACTTATTGTAAATGAAAAAAAAAATTAAATAACTGATAATTTAGATGGTTATGTAGCATCTTCTTGGACTTATGGTATAAAAAATCTAATTCTTTGCAAAGGTTGATGAAACTATTATAGATTAAGTTATAATTTTAATGATTTCTTTCATTTATAAATATACCAAATTTTTAAGTACTTACCTCCTTTGCTCCTTTGTTGAGAAAAAGACCATAAATGCAGGGAATCATGAAAGAACCAGCAATTTTCCACATCTTGGAGCATAAGAAGCCTAAAATATATTGTGTACACATTAATTTTTTAAATTTGACTAACCAGCACATAACTAAAATCTTACAATAAGAGGCAACATTCAACTTTGATAAAAATGTAAACAGAACAAAAATTTTTTTATTTATGCATGAGGTCTCAAGGTTCTGTGTCTAAAAACACATTTGGTTCTGATTGGACGAAGAGAAATCTCGCGTGACTAGTGGGCAGTTTGTTTACACTTTATGCTTTTCAATTTAATGGCTTCCCTTGCCCATGTAAAGGTAGTAGATAACTATATTCCTTTATAACAATTATTGTCTGAAGACTTTTTGATGATAAGAAACTGTTCTAGTGTGTGTGGAGCTATTGAGGGCACAAAGAAAAGTAAAAGCTAACTCTAACACTGCCTACCGCCACCGGTGACATATACTATCCCATCACCGTCAATTTCAGAACATTCAATGAGCTTTGATAATGTTTTTGGATTCAGCGGCACAGTTAATGGGATAGACCGAATCAGAAACAAACATGTTTTTAGAAATGTAACCTTCCTGAAGAAATCTGGATTTAACAAAATCTTACCAGCAACTTTTAATACTACGTCAAATTACTTAATTCAGAATAAAACTGTAGAAAAGCTTATATCTTACATTCTACGGCCACATTCAGCATTGATAAAAATGCAAACAAAACAGAAAATGCTTTAAATACATGAGGTCTTAAGGTTCCGTACCTTTAAAAAGACATTTTGTTCCAATTGGGTGAAAATAAATTTTGTGTCAACAGCGAGCAGTTTGTTTACACTGTACTGTGTTCCATTTAATGTTTTCCTTAGCCCATATTAAGCAACAAGATGACATTACTTTCATAACAATTATTTACTGAAGAATTCTCTGATCAGAACGTAAAGCGGACCTGGAAGAAGTGCCCGAACCTACGAACCAAGTTCGGGGGAAGCCCCTGTCAGCTCCATAGGAGCAATACAATAGGTTCGGGTAAATTTTATTAGGTTCGGGGGAAGGTTAAAACTTTTTCCAGGTCCGACGTAAAGTGTTAACCGTGATAACATTGGTCAGTCTATTGTAATGCCTTAAATGTCAGTTCTCGTGTATTATCCACATGCCAGCGGTTAGTCGCACCAAGGGCAAAGGAGTTAAATTTCTAAGAAAACTAGTTTATGTGCAATATCCAGTGAAACTATTTGTATTTAGTTACCAATTTTTAGAATTGTACTTAAAGATAACCAGACAAATGTTGTAATGGTACATTACCCCTTTTTAAAGATGACTAGTTGAGAAAATTGCCATAAACGCAGGAATCATTCAACAGTGCATATATCCTTCCTAGTCATTCACGTCATTGGAGCACAGGAAATCTAAAACGCAATATGTATACACATTAATTTTTTTAACTTTAATTCAAAATCTAAAAGGCACAGCTTCGATAAGAGTCCTCCAGCCACCATGTTTACATACAGCTCCCACAACAACATGCTAAGTGTTATCAACATTTGAGCTGTGGGTAAACATGGCGGCTGGAGGACTCTTATCAAAGCTGTGCCATGAAAAACTAATACATTTTTTCAAATAAAATCAACATGTCGACTATGCTGCTGAATCCGAAAACATTATCAAAGCCCATTAACTCTTCAATAGGGTAAGTGCACACGAGCAACTTTTGTCACTCTCGCAACTGCCATCCTTGTCACTTTGAAAAAGTGAGGGCGCAAATGGGAATGTGACATTTTCCAAAAAAAACTGCATCATGCACATGGTCATAGAATTGTATAGACAGAATAACTCTCTTTACAGCCCTGTCTTGTTAGCCACGGACAGAATTGTCACACGTCACATCGTATCGTGTGCAGTCTACCTTTCGATCATAGCCACAAAAATAGGGACAAAACAGTCACGGTGACAAAAGTTCCCCGTGTGCGCCTACCCATTTTTTAGCTGCTGAACAGTTGACAGGTTAATGAGTAAGCACCCTTTCTTCAAATCAAAAGTTAATTTTGCCCCGCTAAATTGCCATTTAAGTCAAGTAAGTGAATAATTTGTTCCAAAACCAACATACTACACATTAGTACAAATTATCAACCATGCATCTCATATCTTGTCCTATGAAAAACTGTTTTCAATTAGCTGTTTGATTTGCTTGTTTTGTTTATATTACTAGCATGATCACAGCTTATGTTTACTCTTAATTTTTAGATAACAAGAACCAAAACTGATTTCGAAATGTTCTTAAATCAGTGGCGTTTGATAATAATGAACAAAAAGTAATGTTTCAAAGCGTTAAAGAAATTTTTAATCGATACTTAGATTTTTAAATGTTTACGAACGAACCATAGCTCTTTTGCTGTTTACATTTGTTTCAAACACATACATTGTTTACATTTGTTCAAGTCCAGCCGTACCTCGTAGGTTTTCAACAAAAAAAATTAAACTCCTTTCAAATCCAAGTTTAATAATAAACAAAAAGTAATAGCTTTTAAAAGGAACAAACTTATATCTAGATTGCAACTACTTGTCACGATCAAGAAGACTAGAAGCTGTAAATGCAATAGACTATTGTAATCCTCAATTGCTGTATTAATAGCATATTTCATAGTTAGTCAAAAATCATAATAGATTTTGTTCAATGAAGGTAATTTCATATCGTTTAATAGGATGAAAAACTCTTACCTTTACGAAATGTTTTGGTCTGCCATGTTTTGTTTTGACTGCCCGTTCGGTAGCGGAAGTGCCTATTCACGCGGTGATGAGGTGGCGGAGAAAAACTCGGCGAAACTTGGTTTTCCATTCGGTAGCGCGGAAGCGGTCCGGTAGGTTTTGGTACATCGTAGTAGTCCTAAGCGAAAATTCCCGAGACAGACCACGTGACTCCGAATAACGTTCGCTAGTTTGGCCTTTCGGTATGTGCTCGTAGTAGGGCCCCTGATAGCTGGCTAACTTTTGACTCCAATAGAGAAGTTCTATCCTCCCTTGGTGTGGTTGACAGTGGCGCAGCCAGAAATTCCTTCTGGGGGGGGACCAGTCAAAAATAATTTGGGTTTCTTAGTTTTTCAAAAACGATAGAAGCTTTATGTATAGAATTTATTAAGATGAACGCGAAAAATTTCTTTGTTGCTGAACTTCTATTAATTAATAAATTTATTAGTACCTCCTAATTATTATAGTACAAAATTTAAGTAAATAGTAATAATTTATTAGAACCTAACTCAGTTCTACTGTTACAATTTAGTTTATCTATGACTATAAGAGCATTTTTTGGAGAAGCCCAGGGCCCACCCGGGGCTGTCGCGCACTATAGAAGTACTATAGCAGCACTTGCTATATACTATACTACTATACTATAGTACTATATACTATATATATAGTACTACTATACTATAGTACTATAGAAGCACTTGCAGAAGTACTATAGCAAGTGTGAATCTTGGAACTTTTACTTAAGAGGCTTCTTTGATGTGAAAACTGGCAGTGTTATTCCTAGGACTTTTTTTTGGAGGAGTAAAAATACTAATTGACTTTTTTAGGAGGAGTGAAATTCAATTATGAGGAGTGAGATACGGAAATAACATAAACTACATATACAGAGACAAAATTTCGATTAAAAATGCTTACTTTTTAATAGACAAAATGAAATTGAAAAAAAAAAATGAGGATGCTATTTTGGGTTATTTGGGCTATTTTGGGCCTGTGTACATTTGTTCTACTTTTATAACACTATTAGTATAATTTTTTTATATTATTATTTTAAATATTATTTGTATATTGTATAACAAGATGATTATGGGCATTAAAACCTTACAACGAAAGGAGGTTTAAACAAAGAATTTGAAAGATCATTTCTCTAAAAAGAAACATTAAACAATTGATGAATTTAACTCCAGTAGTTGTCACAAGAAAGGCTTGCTATATATTGCTCTTGTTATTAAAAAAGTTTACAGTAAGCAATTCCGATAAGATAAATTACTGTTCATTAAGTTTTAAGATTTCAAATCCTAATTCTTCTTACTCAACTTCTTTCTTTATCTCTGAATAACAATTAATATTTAGAGCTTAATCACTTATATATACTTCATTCTCGTTTCTTCTACGTTCTTTGTAAGGCTGTGGGCCCTGAGCCTGATTTCTGGGCAGAGGCGTAACTAGGCGTCGGCGACGTCGGCCTCCGCCGACGGCCTCGCACTTTAAAGGCCTCGCAAGAATTTAAACTATTTGATTCCACGTTTAACTACAAAGATATAATGTCTGTTCAATTACGTTTTTTCATGTCTTCATTTATCTGGAACCCTTGCGCGAGGCCTTTTGTGGAGCCCAGGTGCGAAGCTTTTTTTTTTTGGAGCTGAAGCGCGAGGCCTTTTTAGAGTCCAAGCTTGAGAGGCCTCTTTTAGTACATTATGCAGGGGTACTTACAGCAGGGTATTCGAGCACCCCCCATAATTTTTGTGTGGATGCGCAGCACGCTCCAGAAAATTTTCTCTATCTAAACATTTTTTTAAATGAGCTCTTAAACAAAATAAATCCTCGCTTTCTTCAAAACAATCAAAAATCTAACTTCTAAACTAGGGTCAAAAACCATTACTTTAGTCTTTAAATTATACCCGAGAGGAAGGTTAAAGTTTCTAAAATATGAAAATTTGTAGAAAATGGATAGGTTTAAGGAGTAATGAGTAATTATCCCCCTAAAATGCAGTAGCTATAAAAAAAATACACGGCCAATGGCTCAAAGAGATCAAATTTAGGGTCAAATTTTAAAAATTTTACTGGGGGAGAGCTCCCAGACCCCCTTCCAAAACTTCGGCGTCTGTTAACAGTGTTTTAATATTTATTGATAGTGACTATAATTTTTCAAAATGAAATTTAAATAATTCATAGTGAAGAAGAATAAGTAATAGTTTTTGAGGGTATCATGGTTTCCCAATTCAGGGCCATAATTTTGACATCAATTTTTATATTGTTTTAACCTTGAAAATTCTGCAACTTATAAGGAGAAATCCTCTTCGGGTAAATTCTCCCAAAGGGTCTCAAAAGGAGTAAAAACAATACTTTTTAGGGGCAAATTTCAAAAATTTTACCTTGAAAATTTTGCCGCTTACAAGAAGCGGCTCCATTCGGGTGTTTCCCAAAAGGATTTAAAAACACTAGTTTGAGGGGGAAAATTTCAAAAAATATTTCTGGGGGAGGACCCCCATCCCCCTTAGAAGTTAAGACGTCTATTTAAAATGTTTTTTTTTTTCCCTTGAACATTTTGGGGTTGACAAGGGATTGTTCTCCAAAGTAATTTGAAAAACCAAAAGTAATTTTTTACCGGTTAAGTCACAGATTACCTGGACTAAGCTATTTATATAAATTTAGAAATGAATAAAAAGTAAAAAAGCAATAATCAGTTAAAATATTTATTTCTGTAATTAATAGTTTAATTTTACGAGATTTGTGAGTAAAATTGCCATTAGCTCTCTGTTTATCCTAAAGTACTAGATTTTATAATTAAATTAATTAAAATTTTAATTAATCTTAAGGAAAATGAATTAAGTTGTTAATTAATTAAGCTATTAATACTATTTATTACAAAAAATTTCAATTATTTTACCATAATTCATTTCAAATCTTGTATTAGGGCCTCGCAAACCAGTTTCGCCGATACTGCTTGTGGTGCTAGGGACGCCACTGTTTCTGGGAGGGCATTTAGGGCCCAGGGCCTCACTAAAAAGCTTTGAAAATGTGAGTGTGTAAAATAAGTAAACGAATTTAAAATCAATTTATTAAGTTTTTGAAGTTTCAAGTAAATATATTTTAATTTACACATTTTTTAAAACTGGTATTAAAGATGATTTATTTTGTTATTTTGAGTCCAATGAATTAAGTTTTATTTTAAGACATGTCGAGGGTCTCAAATAGGTCTTTTGCCCTGAGCCCCCTAACTTGTAAATCGGGTCCTGTCTGGCCCTTGATACATAAATTGGTTAATAACTCTTGAAAAATTTATTGCAATATCCAAATACGCTTGAGAAAAAGAATAAAAGAATGTTAAAGGAAATCTAGTTGTTCCGATTCGGACCCTCTAGTTCCACTAAACAAATAACAAAAACAGGTGCTCGTGCACACACACACACACACCACAGGAGGTCAGACTCCAGTGGAGAGCTCTCCAGTTCTGGACAGGAAATTGCTCCTCTTCGTCACGCCCTCCCCTAGGTGTGCTTATCTCTCCATCCCTAGAATGCGCACTGGAGAGTAGAATAACATCAGACACAAACAAATTTTTAACTTGAAAAAGTTTAAATTAATTAAAAAATAATAAAAAAAAATCAATTCGTTAAAAAATGGGGAAAGAGATTCGAACATTTTTTTGAATTTTTTTACGAATACTGGAAATTCCTTATAACATCAGGTGACCTCTCGGTCCCTGGGGGGGGGGTTTGGTCCCCTTGGTCCCCCCCCGTCGCTGCGCCCCTGGTGGTTGAGACAGAACCAATCAAAGAGGGAGAGGTCAAATCCTTGATCTGATCTGCAGCAGTGGCTAACTTATCCAAATCCTCGCTGAACGCCGCAAGGATACCCAGAGTACTGGTTGGTAAGCGCGCAAGCCATAGTGATTTCAAAAGGGGTTCTCCCACATTACCCCCGGCAAGTGAACGCATGTGGCTGAGGAGCTGCGATGGCCGCTGATCACCCAACTCTGGACCCTGAAGCAGGGTTCTCATCTTCGATGCTTCACTTTCAGAATGTATTTCGATTAAACGTTTTTTTAATGCTTCGTATTTATTTTCAGCAGGAGGTCTAAGAACTAAATCACTATAGCTGGCTAACTTTTGACTCCAATAGAGAAGTTCTATCCTCCCTTGGTGTGGTTGACAGTGGCGCAGCCAGAAATTCCTTCTGGGGGGGGACCAGTCAAAAATAATTTGGGTTTCTTAGTTTTTCAAAAACGATAGAAGCTTTATGTATAGAATTTATTAAGATGAACGCGAAAAATTTCTTTGTTGCTGAACTTCTATTAATTAATAAATTTATTAGTACCTCCTAATTATTATAGTACAAAATTTAAGTAAATAGTAATAATTTATTAGAACCTAACTCAGTTCTACTGTTACAATTTAGTTTATCTATGACTATAAGAGCATTTTTTGGAGAAGCCCAGGGCCCACCCGGGGCTGTCGCGCACTATAGAAGTACTATAGCAGCACTTGCTATATACTATACTACTATACTATAGTACTATATACTATATATATAGTACTACTATACTATAGTACTATAGAAGCACTTGCAGAAGTACTATAGCAAGTGTGAATCTTGGAACTTTTACTTAAGAGGCTTCTTTGATGTGAAAACTGGCAGTGTTATTCCTAGGACTTTTTTTTGGAGGAGTAAAAATACTAATTGACTTTTTTAGGAGGAGTGAAATTCAATTATGAGGAGTGAGATACGGAAATAACATAAACTACATATACAGAGACAAAATTTCGATTAAAAATGCTTACTTTTTAATAGACAAAATGAAATTGAAAAAAAAAAATGAGGATGCTATTTTGGGTTATTTGGGCTATTTTGGGCCTGTGTACATTTGTTCTACTTTTATAACACTATTAGTATAATTTTTTTATATTATTATTTTAAATATTATTTGTATATTGTATAACAAGATGATTATGGGCATTAAAACCTTACAACGAAAGGAGGTTTAAACAAAGAATTTGAAAGATCATTTCTCTAAAAAGAAACATTAAACAATTGATGAATTTAACTCCAGTAGTTGTCACAAGAAAGGCTTGCTATATATTGCTCTTGTTATTAAAAAAGTTTACAGTAAGCAATTCCGATAAGATAAATTACTGTTCATTAAGTTTTAAGATTTCAAATCCTAATTCTTCTTACTCAACTTCTTTCTTTATCTCTGAATAACAATTAATATTTAGAGCTTAATCACTTATATATACTTCATTCTCGTTTCTTCTACGTTCTTTGTAAGGCTGTGGGCCCTGAGCCTGATTTCTGGGCAGAGGCGTAACTAGGCGTCGGCGACGTCGGCCTCCGCCGACGGCCTCGCACTTTAAAGGCCTCGCAAGAATTTAAACTATTTGATTCCACGTTTAACTACAAAGATATAATGTCTGTTCAATTACGTTTTTTCATGTCTTCATTTATCTGGAACCCTTGCGCGAGGCCTTTTGTGGAGCCCAGGTGCGAAGCTTTTTTTTTTTGGAGCTGAAGCGCGAGGCCTTTTTAGAGTCCAAGCTTGAGAGGCCTCTTTTAGTACATTATGCAGGGGTACTTACAGCAGGGTATTCGAGCACCCCCCATAATTTTTGTGTGGATGCGCAGCACGCTCCAGAAAATTTTCTCTATCTAAACATTTTTTTAAATGAGCTCTTAAACAAAATAAATCCTCGCTTTCTTCAAAACAATCAAAAATCTAACTTCTAAACTAGGGTCAAAAACCATTACTTTAGTCTTTAAATTATACCCGAGAGGAAGGTTAAAGTTTCTAAAATATGAAAATTTGTAGAAAATGGATAGGTTTAAGGAGTAATGAGTAATTATCCCCCTAAAATGCAGTAGCTATAAAAAAAATACACGGCCAATGGCTCAAAGAGATCAAATTTAGGGTCAAATTTTAAAAATTTTACTGGGGGAGAGCTCCCAGACCCCCTTCCAAAACTTCGGCGTCTGTTAACAGTGTTTTAATATTTATTGATAGTGACTATAATTTTTCAAAATGAAATTTAAATAATTCATAGTGAAGAAGAATAAGTAATAGTTTTTGAGGGTATCATGGTTTCCCAATTCAGGGCCATAATTTTGACATCAATTTTTATATTGTTTTAACCTTGAAAATTCTGCAACTTATAAGGAGAAATCCTCTTCGGGTAAATTCTCCCAAAGGGTCTCAAAAGGAGTAAAAACAATACTTTTTAGGGGCAAATTTCAAAAATTTTACCTTGAAAATTTTGCCGCTTACAAGAAGCGGCTCCATTCGGGTGTTTCCCAAAAGGATTTAAAAACACTAGTTTGAGGGGGAAAATTTCAAAAAATATTTCTGGGGGAGGACCCCCATCCCCCTTAGAAGTTAAGACGTCTATTTAAAATGTTTTTTTTTTTCCCTTGAACATTTTGGGGTTGACAAGGGATTGTTCTCCAAAGTAATTTGAAAAACCAAAAGTAATTTTTTACCGGTTAAGTCACAGATTACCTGGACTAAGCTATTTATATAAATTTAGAAATGAATAAAAAGTAAAAAAGCAATAATCAGTTAAAATATTTATTTCTGTAATTAATAGTTTAATTTTACGAGATTTGTGAGTAAAATTGCCATTAGCTCTCTGTTTATCCTAAAGTACTAGATTTTATAATTAAATTAATTAAAATTTTAATTAATCTTAAGGAAAATGAATTAAGTTGTTAATTAATTAAGCTATTAATACTATTTATTACAAAAAATTTCAATTATTTTACCATAATTCATTTCAAATCTTGTATTAGGGCCTCGCAAACCAGTTTCGCCGATACTGCTTGTGGTGCTAGGGACGCCACTGTTTCTGGGAGGGCATTTAGGGCCCAGGGCCTCACTAAAAAGCTTTGAAAATGTGAGTGTGTAAAATAAGTAAACGAATTTAAAATCAATTTATTAAGTTTTTGAAGTTTCAAGTAAATATATTTTAATTTACACATTTTTTAAAACTGGTATTAAAGATGATTTATTTTGTTATTTTGAGTCCAATGAATTAAGTTTTATTTTAAGACATGTCGAGGGTCTCAAATAGGTCTTTTGCCCTGAGCCCCCTAACTTGTAAATCGGGTCCTGTCTGGCCCTTGATACATAAATTGGTTAATAACTCTTGAAAAATTTATTGCAATATCCAAATACGCTTGAGAAAAAGAATAAAAGAATGTTAAAGGAAATCTAGTTGTTCCGATTCGGACCCTCTAGTTCCACTAAACAAATAACAAAAACAGGTGCTCGTGCACACACACACACACACCACAGGAGGTCAGACTCCAGTGGAGAGCTCTCCAGTTCTGGACAGGAAATTGCTCCTCTTCGTCACGCCCTCCCCTAGGTGTGCTTATCTCTCCATCCCTAGAATGCGCACTGGAGAGTAGAATAACATCAGACACAAACAAATTTTTAACTTGAAAAAGTTTAAATTAATTAAAAAATAATAAAAAAAAATCAATTCGTTAAAAAATGGGGAAAGAGATTCGAACATTTTTTTGAATTTTTTTACGAATACTGGAAATTCCTTATAACATCAGGTGACCTCTCGGTCCCTGGGGGGGGGGTTTGGTCCCCTTGGTCCCCCCCCGTCGCTGCGCCCCTGGTGGTTGAGACAGAACCAATCAAAGAGGGAGAGGTCAAATCCTTGATCTGATCTGCAGCAGTGGCTAACTTATCCAAATCCTCGCTGAACGCCGCAAGGATACCCAGAGTACTGGTTGGTAAGCGCGCAAGCCATAGTGATTTCAAAAGGGGTTCTCCCACATTACCCCCGGCAAGTGAACGCATGTGGCTGAGGAGCTGCGATGGCCGCTGATCACCCAACTCTGGACCCTGAAGCAGGGTTCTCATCTTCGATGCTTCACTTTCAGAATGTATTTCGATTAAACGTTTTTTTAATGCTTCGTATTTATTTTCAGCAGGAGGTCTAAGAACTAAATCACTATAGCTGGCTAACTTTTGACTCCAATAGAGAAGTTCTATCCTCCCTTGGTGTGGTTGACAGTGGCGCAGCCAGAAATTCCTTCTGGGGGGGGACCAGTCAAAAATAATTTGGGTTTCTTAGTTTTTCAAAAACGATAGAAGCTTTATGTATAGAATTTATTAAGATGAACGCGAAAAATTTCTTTGTTGCTGAACTTCTATTAATTAATAAATTTATTAGTACCTCCTAATTATTATAGTACAAAATTTAAGTAAATAGTAATAATTTATTAGAACCTAACTCAGTTCTACTGTTACAATTTAGTTTATCTATGACTATAAGAGCATTTTTTGGAGAAGCCCAGGGCCCACCCGGGGCTGTCGCGCACTATAGAAGTACTATAGCAGCACTTGCTATATACTATACTACTATACTATAGTACTATATACTATATATATAGTACTACTATACTATAGTACTATAGAAGCACTTGCAGAAGTACTATAGCAAGTGTGAATCTTGGAACTTTTACTTAAGAGGCTTCTTTGATGTGAAAACTGGCAGTGTTATTCCTAGGACTTTTTTTTGGAGGAGTAAAAATACTAATTGACTTTTTTAGGAGGAGTGAAATTCAATTATGAGGAGTGAGATACGGAAATAACATAAACTACATATACAGAGACAAAATTTCGATTAAAAATGCTTACTTTTTAATAGACAAAATGAAATTGAAAAAAAAAAATGAGGATGCTATTTTGGGTTATTTGGGCTATTTTGGGCCTGTGTACATTTGTTCTACTTTTATAACACTATTAGTATAATTTTTTTATATTATTATTTTAAATATTATTTGTATATTGTATAACAAGATGATTATGGGCATTAAAACCTTACAACGAAAGGAGGTTTAAACAAAGAATTTGAAAGATCATTTCTCTAAAAAGAAACATTAAACAATTGATGAATTTAACTCCAGTAGTTGTCACAAGAAAGGCTTGCTATATATTGCTCTTGTTATTAAAAAAGTTTACAGTAAGCAATTCCGATAAGATAAATTACTGTTCATTAAGTTTTAAGATTTCAAATCCTAATTCTTCTTACTCAACTTCTTTCTTTATCTCTGAATAACAATTAATATTTAGAGCTTAATCACTTATATATACTTCATTCTCGTTTCTTCTACGTTCTTTGTAAGGCTGTGGGCCCTGAGCCTGATTTCTGGGCAGAGGCGTAACTAGGCGTCGGCGACGTCGGCCTCCGCCGACGGCCTCGCACTTTAAAGGCCTCGCAAGAATTTAAACTATTTGATTCCACGTTTAACTACAAAGATATAATGTCTGTTCAATTACGTTTTTTCATGTCTTCATTTATCTGGAACCCTTGCGCGAGGCCTTTTGTGGAGCCCAGGTGCGAAGCTTTTTTTTTTTGGAGCTGAAGCGCGAGGCCTTTTTAGAGTCCAAGCTTGAGAGGCCTCTTTTAGTACATTATGCAGGGGTACTTACAGCAGGGTATTCGAGCACCCCCCATAATTTTTGTGTGGATGCGCAGCACGCTCCAGAAAATTTTCTCTATCTAAACATTTTTTTAAATGAGCTCTTAAACAAAATAAATCCTCGCTTTCTTCAAAACAATCAAAAATCTAACTTCTAAACTAGGGTCAAAAACCATTACTTTAGTCTTTAAATTATACCCGAGAGGAAGGTTAAAGTTTCTAAAATATGAAAATTTGTAGAAAATGGATAGGTTTAAGGAGTAATGAGTAATTATCCCCCTAAAATGCAGTAGCTATAAAAAAAATACACGGCCAATGGCTCAAAGAGATCAAATTTAGGGTCAAATTTTAAAAATTTTACTGGGGGAGAGCTCCCAGACCCCCTTCCAAAACTTCGGCGTCTGTTAACAGTGTTTTAATATTTATTGATAGTGACTATAATTTTTCAAAATGAAATTTAAATAATTCATAGTGAAGAAGAATAAGTAATAGTTTTTGAGGGTATCATGGTTTCCCAATTCAGGGCCATAATTTTGACATCAATTTTTATATTGTTTTAACCTTGAAAATTCTGCAACTTATAAGGAGAAATCCTCTTCGGGTAAATTCTCCCAAAGGGTCTCAAAAGGAGTAAAAACAATACTTTTTAGGGGCAAATTTCAAAAATTTTACCTTGAAAATTTTGCCGCTTACAAGAAGCGGCTCCATTCGGGTGTTTCCCAAAAGGATTTAAAAACACTAGTTTGAGGGGGAAAATTTCAAAAAATATTTCTGGGGGAGGACCCCCATCCCCCTTAGAAGTTAAGACGTCTATTTAAAATGTTTTTTTTTTTCCCTTGAACATTTTGGGGTTGACAAGGGATTGTTCTCCAAAGTAATTTGAAAAACCAAAAGTAATTTTTTACCGGTTAAGTCACAGATTACCTGGACTAAGCTATTTATATAAATTTAGAAATGAATAAAAAGTAAAAAAGCAATAATCAGTTAAAATATTTATTTCTGTAATTAATAGTTTAATTTTACGAGATTTGTGAGTAAAATTGCCATTAGCTCTCTGTTTATCCTAAAGTACTAGATTTTATAATTAAATTAATTAAAATTTTAATTAATCTTAAGGAAAATGAATTAAGTTGTTAATTAATTAAGCTATTAATACTATTTATTACAAAAAATTTCAATTATTTTACCATAATTCATTTCAAATCTTGTATTAGGGCCTCGCAAACCAGTTTCGCCGATACTGCTTGTGGTGCTAGGGACGCCACTGTTTCTGGGAGGGCATTTAGGGCCCAGGGCCTCACTAAAAAGCTTTGAAAATGTGAGTGTGTAAAATAAGTAAACGAATTTAAAATCAATTTATTAAGTTTTTGAAGTTTCAAGTAAATATATTTTAATTTACACATTTTTTAAAACTGGTATTAAAGATGATTTATTTTGTTATTTTGAGTCCAATGAATTAAGTTTTATTTTAAGACATGTCGAGGGTCTCAAATAGGTCTTTTGCCCTGAGCCCCCTAACTTGTAAATCGGGTCCTGTCTGGCCCTTGATACATAAATTGGTTAATAACTCTTGAAAAATTTATTGCAATATCCAAATACGCTTGAGAAAAAGAATAAAAGAATGTTAAAGGAAATCTAGTTGTTCCGATTCGGACCCTCTAGTTCCACTAAACAAATAACAAAAACAGGTGCTCGTGCACACACACACACACACCACAGGAGGTCAGACTCCAGTGGAGAGCTCTCCAGTTCTGGACAGGAAATTGCTCCTCTTCGTCACGCCCTCCCCTAGGTGTGCTTATCTCTCCATCCCTAGAATGCGCACTGGAGAGTAGAATAACATCAGACACAAACAAATTTTTAACTTGAAAAAGTTTAAATTAATTAAAAAATAATAAAAAAAAATCAATTCGTTAAAAAATGGGGAAAGAGATTCGAACATTTTTTTGAATTTTTTTACGAATACTGGAAATTCCTTATAACATCAGGTGACCTCTCGGTCCCTGGGGGGGGGGTTTGGTCCCCTTGGTCCCCCCCCGTCGCTGCGCCCCTGGTGGTTGAGACAGAACCAATCAAAGAGGGAGAGGTCAAATCCTTGATCTGATCTGCAGCAGTGGCTAACTTATCCAAATCCTCGCTGAACGCCGCAAGGATACCCAGAGTACTGGTTGGTAAGCGCGCAAGCCATAGTGATTTCAAAAGGGGTTCTCCCACATTACCCCCGGCAAGTGAACGCATGTGGCTGAGGAGCTGCGATGGCCGCTGATCACCCAACTCTGGACCCTGAAGCAGGGTTCTCATCTTCGATGCTTCACTTTCAGAATGTATTTCGATTAAACGTTTTTTTAATGCTTCGTATTTATTTTCAGCAGGAGGTCTAAGAACTAAATCACTCACACTGTGCAAAATATCCGATTCAATAGCCGACAGAACATGGTTAAACTTAGTGGAGTCTAGTAATTCTTGCCAACTCAAACTGTGCCTCCAGGCGCGCGAACCATAACGCTGGGTCCCCTTTCCAAAAGGGGGGTGGCTTGACCGCCACAGGAGCGACTTGAAAATCCACATGTGTCTCACTCTGAGGACCAGAAATATTTTCGGGAGGTGACATAGTAACAGCAGGGAGGCAATTGATGAGGAAAGTGAATGCAGGTAATCCGATCGTGACGGAAATCAAACAGACCACATACGAGACGATAATACCACAATGACTCCAGTTGCGTGGCTTTTCCGAAAGGTCACCAATCTATAGTGGGCTGTGATGTGTTCCTAAACAGGTATCAACGCAGAAATTACTAAAATAACTTTATTAAAACCTTTAACATGTAAAAACTTTAAAAACTGATAACAAGAGCCAAAAGGGCTCGCTGCAGCAGAGCCAGCGAAAAGAAGAGTGAAGTAAACAAGTTGGCAGACTAAATAAAGTAGCAATCGACCTGGGAGTCCGCCACATATCTATTATGGGGTCAGGGGTCATTCCAGACTTTTTGTGAAGGGTCCGTTTTTCTTAAAAATTGTGAAAATCTACTCATAATTTTGTGAATTTGAAGTTAGCGTTAAATTAGTTTTTTCAGCAAGGAGCCTGTTTTTGTGAAAATAGGGTCCAATATTTGAAGTATTATGAAAAAAGGGTCTGTTTAAAGGCAAAAATACTTTGTGAACGGTCCTTTTTTTAAGGTAAAATATTTTATGAAGGGTCCTTTTTTAAGGTAAAATGTTTTGTGAAGGGTCCTTTTTTAGGTAAAATGTTTTGTGAAGGGTCCTAAAACGGACCCAAATTTCTTCTAAACAGACCCCTGGGGGTTAACATACATTGTTTTTTTAGGTATGAATTTCTTAACTCAAAAATTCTAGAAAACTTGATCTATCTTTAAAAAAAATAACATACAATTAAGATTTTTTTAATTTTCAAAAGGTTTATTTAGTAAAAGACCTTTCAAAAAGACCATGGGCTCCTGCTCCTAATATTAGTGCATATACTTATAGGCTTACTCAGTAGTGGGTAGTTCAAAAAATAAGGGCTAGGCTCACAAATATACGTATTTTGAAAATGTAATTACAGGGGTTGATCCAGGTTTTATTTTTTGGGGCCCATTTTTGTGAAAAATTGAAGTCAAATTATATTTTAACTTTTCAAATTATCGTAAAAAAACATTTTTTATTTCAAGCAAACAAGATTTTGTGAATGTTTTCTTGCAAATAATGATTAAAGATGATTTAAATTTTAAGAAAGGGTTGTTTTTATGAACTTGAATTTTGTGAAGGGGCAGCAAAAGGGCCCCAATTTTCGGCTGGATCGACCCCTGAATTAAGTAACAATCTCACAATTATAATTAATGGTAAATGGCATTATAATTATATTAATGGTTCCCAAATTAATTTCACAGGTAACTCAATTAACTCCTCCAATGGGAAGTAGCATTCCTAACCAAAGACAAACAAATGAAGAATTCTTAGTTAATTTGGATATGCAAGTATGCAGGGTTGCCACAGTAGAAGTGCAACCAAAATAGTTGCTTTAGTTGCCTAAAATCCCCTAAATAGCAGCCTATTGTCACCAAAAAAGTTACCTAAATAGTAGCCTAATATTACTAATTAGTAATCAAAACATAAATGGCACACAAGCAAAATAGTCATTTAAACTTCAATAATATACGTTAACTTAATAACTTCACAAAAATTTTATAAAGTAAAACAATTTGACTAGCTATACTTTAAATATTATTGCTTTTTTTATAATTTAATATTTTTCAGGCCCAACGCAAACAAATTTACAGTAAAAATATAAGAGCTTATACCAAATTACGTATCGCTGTTAAAAAATTGAATATATGTTAAGAAAAGATAATCTATATATATAATTCTCTTACATACGTACGTGGCTCACGAATTTGGTGGTATTTGTTTTCTCCCGTTGGCAACGGTTGGTTTGTTGTGGTTTTGTGTTTTGTTTACATTTTGGCGAGTATGTACAATGTTTGTAATCACGAAACGCTCAATAACCTGGGTTCAAATCCAGGTAGTACACATTCTCAGCTAGGCTGTACCAGCGTATGGAGAGCGAGCGTAGCGAGCACAGGATTGCGAAGCAATCCTAGTTACTCAAAACATATAATAAATAAAAATTTCTTATAAATCTTTAGAAATGGATAAATAATATTGTGAATAGTTTAAGAAAATAAGCAATTTTTAAAAGTTAAAGCAATGATCGAACCTTTAAAATTAGTAAAGAACGTTTGTCAGAAAAATATTATATGTAAAAACAAATTATTAAAGTAATAAACTTTAATATCTGTAAAATAAAAACTACAGCCTAAAATATATTTAATGTTAAAATATCTTGCATGAAAGGGGGTCTAGGGATCCTCCTCAGAAATTTGACTAAAAAACCAGGTTTTAAACTTGTTTTGAACACCAATTCAGATTTTTTTTTGGGAGGGGGCACGTCTCGTGGCTCCCCCCTTACATACACCCTTGATACCATATCTGAAATAGGTTATAATCTAACAAGATTTACCACTGCATTATTATCTTATCAAGTTGCTTCAAGCGACCTATCAGTAAAAATTTACAACTTGGAAAATCTTCAGAAAAATAAGTTGAAAATACTGACTAAAAGCAACAAAAAAGCAATCTGAGAGGAATCACACTAGACCTATTAGGCTCCCCTGACCACACTTAAGTTTTTTCTGCATTGCAATTACTACGAGAAGCAACTTGAACTAGGCACCGAAAAAACGGAGCTTTCACGAAAAATTGCTATTTTTCGACTTTTCCGGAGAATATGTGATCCTAAACACCAGACTTGTTGGCTTCTGACCACTGTAAAGTTGTTTTTTCTACATCGCAAGAAGAAGCCGACTTCAACTTGGAGCCCGCGGCCGTCCAAGAACACAGTTGAGGGAGGAACGGAACACTCCGTAGGCAAAACTAAACTTACGCGAATCTACGAACGTTCGTGCAAACACGATGGAACAAAATGTGCAGCCAGCAATGAATTTTTCTCACACTTTAGAAAAGGGAACTTTGCAGACTTGGGAAAAAAAGTCGCCTTGTGTTGAAAATAGTCGCTTTTGGGGTCTTTTTTAACAAAAAAAGTCGCCTAAGGC
The DNA here is from genome assembly GCA_963680715.1 of Tetragnatha montana. Taxonomy (NCBI): domain Eukaryota; kingdom Metazoa; phylum Arthropoda; class Arachnida; order Araneae; family Tetragnathidae; genus Tetragnatha; species Tetragnatha montana. The sequence continues at coordinate 29,079,688 of OY796675.1, forward strand.
TGAAAATAGTCGCAAATAGTCTCCTTTTAGTCGCCTGTGGCAACCCTGAGTATGCCGATTTAAAAATAAAAATTTAGTTCAAATATCCTTTTCCAAATTTTTGGTTTGTCACACAAATTGTATTTTGACTCAAAATATGCTTTCCAACGATTAATAAAAAATGAAATTCTTTAAAATAATTTAACTATTAAAACTTGGGGGTTCACTTGCTCATGTGCTTCTATGGACGAGCAGCCACTGGGCTTACTTAACATTGATAACATTTGATACTTGAAAAAACATTAGTTTATTTCAGAAAGTAAGTCAACAGAGTTAAGTGAAGCAAATTTTAAGTTACAAAAAAGGGAAAAAACATTGACAAAGAAAATTTTACAACAGTCATGTTGGATGAACAAGTTAATAATAAAACAGAATTTAGATCACAAAATAAAAATGGAAAACATGTTCTTGAGGCACAGCTAATGACCATACCTGTAAAACAAAATTTTCATTAAATTAAATACTAGAAAGAAAACAGTTAATAATTTTCAATAGAAAAATTGGTATTAAAAAACTGAGCACATTACAAAAGAGAATAACATTGCAGGGCCAGTTTGTAGAGCCCAATAGAGGTGTCATTTAAAAGATACCTTCAAAAGAATAACCTCAGTCGGCTTAAATACAACACTTCAACGGGGGATGCGACAAATCTATACTAGACTTAAAAACTTGAGTAGAACCTCTATAATGACCCCAGATATAGCCAATTATTAATTAAGTCAACCTGTGCAGGGCCTGGTAATTCAGCTAGTACCTTATATGGGCAAAGGTATTGTACCTTGGTCCTACAGTTTTTAGCTAAACATTCTGTAGTAGTTTTGTAAACCTTGTACATCTTAATCAGTTGTAATTTTTAGTCCTACTTTAATTTTATGTTTCAAGCATATATTTTTCTTTGGTTCCTTGAATGATGTTAAATCAGGGTATCATAGTTATGTCTGGTAACCACACCACTTAAGCCTAATTTCTGTAAAAATGCCATTTCAAAATAACACTTACTTTTGGAATTCCCATTCACGATTATCTAATGGACAAACTTGTCGAGTTTTCAACCATCGAGATATACAGTGGAAATGAAAAGCATGCTGTGAATGAGACAAAGTTGTACTTATTGTATATTATAATATTTTATAAAAAGGAATGTTTTTAAAATTTGAAAAGTATGCTATCAGTGAGATTAAACTTCATTTATCTGCAATTTACTTAAACTGGGGTTTCTTTGCTTGCACTGTATTAAATTAAAACAACTTAAGTTTAAGGATAAGAAAATTTTGAGTATTTTACAAACAGCATCTGTTTTTGAATTATTTTACTTGCACATAGTTCAAAACATTTAATTTCTTATAATATTAAAACATAGAGTAGAGTTAGTAGAGTAAATATTCCCAGGTAATGGTAAGAAGAAAAGGTATATGCCAAAAAACTACAGATAAATATTTATATTTAAAAAATGTTACTCACATTACACACTCCCCAGGCTACTGTACATTCCTCACTGGTTGCCGATGCTTGATTAGCTTGACACTCTATACCTATTCAAAATGCATTAATGTTAGAAAAAGTAATTATCAAATTAAGCAAAGAATTTGTGATCAGCTATTAAAATAGTATCTTTGAATTACCAGTCAGTTTGCTTATTTCCAACGATTTTTTAATTAAACTACTTTTTTCCCACGAAAGAAATTAAAATAACATAAAATACAAGGCTGTAAATATTTTTTTGAGATTATTGATAAAATGTTAGGGTCGAATGCAAGTATGACTGGGAAAAAAAAAGATACTATCACTCCAGTTGTTTCTAGGGATTGTTTCCCGGGATCCCGTAGAATTTTTAGGCCGGGACACGTCCCGGGATTTCTCAGTCTGTCCCGGGATTCCCTCAAAATTTAAAATTTCTTTAACGTTGCTACAAACGCTTGAAAATCGTTCCCGATGGCATGAACAAACATTTCCTTTCCTTGGAAGATACTTATAAATTAGTGGAAGTGAGGTGGTTTAAGTCAATCATCTGCTGAATTAAATTATCTCCCACTCCTAGAACTGTTCAGTTAAAACGCAATAAACAAGGAACTTGCCGATTTGTAGAATACATACAATGCTCGCATGTTCACATAAATGGTGAAACTTGGTTACTCATCAACTATTTTTATTCTTTAGTATGTTTAGTGATAAGAGATACAAATCGTAATAAGTGGAGCTGTCTTGTGAGGGAGGCCAAGGTCCTGCATGGACTGTAGAGCCGAGGAGGAAGGAAGGATGTTAGAAACCAGGGGTAGGAGCAACTATTTCACTAAATATAGGACATTCTATACAAAAAATATAGGACAAATATAGGACCCTCCGAAAAGGGTTTAACTATATTTATTTACATTTTTTCAGACTATAACTTTAAAAACTGATACCTCTCAGTGAATTTAGACTCGATAAACAATAAAGAAATTATATTTTTAGATAAAACTTAAAACCTTCATTAAATGTTCTGAAATGCAGATTGAAACATAACATAGGGTGATTCAAAACTCATGGGCAAAAATGATAGGGGGGATCATCAGATCAGATTGAAACTACTTGAATATAATTCAGAATTATCCTGGAAAGGAGGACCCTGAAGCAATTCTAAGGTGCTAGGGTACTGATGAAAATTGCCAGAACCAATGTAAAATGAATTATTGTGGGGGCAAACAATTGGAGGCTGAAATAAAATTATGATGTTTTAACTTATTTATAAAAACTGTGTAAAGTTTTTAATCTTAAGAGATTGTCTTCAAGAAGAGACAATAACTTTCTTACTTTTTTGTTGTTAAACTTTGAAGATAACCCCTTTAGGACAAGAACTTCACATGGTTTTTATAAGTTAAAACATGGTAATTGTGACTGGAATTTTATTTTTCTACTATCAACCATTTGCCCACTTTTCCATTACACCTATTTTTCATTACTTTTGTACACACTTTAGTTTAATGCATCAGGATTGCTTCAACTTCGGGTTTGAGATGAGAAATATAGGATATATAGGGCATTTTCAAAAATATAGGACAATATAGGACGTTTTTTAAGGTTTTTGGAAAAATATAGGAAATATAGGACAACTCTGACCCCTGAGAAACTCATAATCTTTATTTATGTGAGGAATAATTATTTATGATGATAGTTTGAACCTTATTTCCGAATGAATACAGTACTCGTGATCTCAATAAGTCGTCAGCTTTTAAAGAGATTATACGTTTTGAAGATCGGGCTGGAGAATACTCTGATTTTGTAGTATGGCAGAAAAAGCTAGTACATTTGCATGGGCGCACTTCATAAAAAGACCGAACTCTGAAGCAATATGCAAAAAGTGTTATTTGATAATTAAGTGTAAAGGAGGTTCTACGAGTGGTTTGCTCCGACATTTAAAAAACAAGCATTCCATTGAGTTTTCCTCTGCTATCTACTTATCTATAAGGGAATTCAAAAGCATTTTTAGGGTAAGTACACGTTTAACTTGAGTATTTTTAAAACAAATTTAAAATATTAAGTTCGTGTCATTTCATAAGGTTTTATGGGATATCTGTGTGTACTATTATAATGAATGAATATAAAATTGCAAACAATATTTTTATATCATTTAAGAAATTTTAAAGCCAAGAATTGAAAAAATTGTAGCATTAAAAATTAATAATTTCTCCCCATATTTTTTATCAAATTTCATCTTTATGCAAGTTTGGATTTTACAGCCAAAAAAAATTTTTTTCTTGAAATTCTGGCATTAATTAAATTTTCGGGATTTCCCGGGATGATGTCAAATTTTATCCCAAAATCCCGGGATGACCAAAATGCCCAAAAACGACAATCCCTAGTTGTTTCAGTAAATTTTAACTCTAAGGTTTCGCGCTCACAGCATAAATACTTTTGTATGGTAAATTATGAAATTTGGAACATTTGAAGAGAGATGTTCAAGAAACATTTTTGTATAAAAAGCTAATTTAAATGTTATTGATTCTGTGCCTGTGGTATTTTCAAGGTTAAAGTCATGTTTATTTTAATTACTATACGGTTTTTAAGGGGAGATAAAATACCTCGAAATTGGATATACCTTCATTTCACCTTTTAAGAAATCTAGAAGTATACAAGAACAAGTTCTTCAAGAAACTTTTCCAGTAAAATGTACTACTAAAAGCTGCTGCTTATTTGTCTGCTGGTTATAAACATGAGATTGACTTTTCGTAGACTAAATAATGTGTGAAGAGTGGTTTATATTATTTAAGTTTAAAATTATTTTCTTAATAATTTAACCTTTAGTCAAATTGTTTAGCTCTGATCATAAAGGGCCTTAATAATAAAGAGCTCAAATAAATTTTTTAAAAATCAAATTATAACAAAATCATTCAACAACAATCATTTGTTAACACGTATTTGTAAGTGTACTAGTATAGTACTTATTTCAAGAATTGCTTTATGAATGAATGTTTACTTACATAGATCCATAATGTGGTTTCTACATATAGCACAGTTATCCACAACAATGTCTAGAAAAGTACAAAAATATGTGTTATGAGGAAATTAGCATTGTAAAATTTAAACTATTATTATTAAATAATGTAAAATTTTTACATACCCCATGCCCACAAAGCAACAGCATTCCACTGTAATTATATAAAAACATATATATAAAACATATCTTGAGTTATTAAAATACTGGTAGAAGTGCTTCTAACAAAATGTAATAAAAATTACAACTTTACAAAAAAAATAAGGAAATATCTAGAAAATTGGATTATTTTACACCCTCCCCCATGTAATCTCCCAAACAATCTCATCACTCTTCATCTCTGTGAGGTATTGGGAATTCCCTGATAGATAATAGATTTTTTTTATATGTAAGGGAACATACCCATACTACGTGACCTGTTTAAGGGGGGAGGGGGGTCTTCAAAATACCATGCTTGGTCACAGGGGGGAGGGGGGGCTTACGGTTTCGTCACGTAGTCAAAAAATAAAGAAAAAAAAAGACAAGTTGTTGTAAATTAAGTTACTGTTACAATAACTTTTACATAAGATTTTTCTTCTTGATAATATATTTTCCACTTATATGCACGCATTCTTGGCGCATTCAAGCGCTGTATTAATAAAGACAAATTAAGCCAAATTAACTTTTTTTTAACTTTCTGTTTATTGCTAAAAATGATTGAAAACCGTATTTACGAACTACTACGTGAAAACTAGAGGGGGAGGGGGGGTCTTGGCATATACTACGGGTGGTCACCAAGGGGGGTCAAAAATAGGTCACGTAGTACGGGTACGTTCCCTAAGTGTTAAATTTTTTTTTTATTTTACAGACAAAATTAAAATTTTTGACTTCCAATCTGAAATATGGTGCAATGTAATAAATAAAAGAGGTTAAGAAAATAAGTACACAATTTATACAGGGTGTTTCATTTAAGTGTCCTACAGGCTAACTTTTTATGTATTTCCTGGAGACACATACTTCCAATTGCAAATTTTCATATTAAGAGGGGAAAAATTAGATGGGACTAGTTTTCAACTCCATAGGAGATCTACTTAAAAAAATGCAGAAAATAAATTTTTATATGACCCTTGTAAAATAAAAGTTCTAATTAGCAAAATTTTCTTTATTATTTACTGAATTAGACAAAAAATTCTATCTCAATAATATTAAAAACTCACCGAAATATAGAAAGTTAAAATTGGTGACTTGAACCATTTTATAACACCTTTTTTTAGTGCAAAATAGGGTTCCCCAACTTATTTAAGTTTAACCTGTTGTAATGCGGTGATAGGAATAACTTCAAAAAATTCATTTGTGATGACTCCATAGAAATTTAAACATGCATTTGAAGATACTATTTAAGGTAGAATTTTGTGTGCCTTATTCAAGAACAAGAAATAAAGAAAATTTTCAAAACTGGATATTCTATACTATGGGCCGTATAAAAATTTATTTTCTCTATTTTTTTCATAGACCCCCATGGAGTTGAAACTAATCCCATATAATTTTTCACCTCTTAAAATGAAAATTTGCACTTGGAAGTATGTCTATGGGAAATATATAAAAAATTAGCCCATGGAACACTCAAATTGAAACACCCTGTATAAAAAAAATCCTCATTTACAATGTGAGTATCAAGGACAATGGAAGTTACATAAATGTTCAGAATATGATACTAAGGAGAGTGAAACAAATTGGTTCTATAATTTAAGTGTTGATCTGTGTATTTTGATTATACCATGGGTGGAAAACCAGACATTACTTTTGTAGCAGCTTAAGAGAAGTTTTGTAGCAAGGCTAATTACACTTTTGTATCACATTTCGGTGTTTTTGTATCAGGGAATGTACCTTTTTTGTAGCCCCTTTTTGGTGGTTTTGTATCAAGAAACATGCATTTTTGCAATACCAATTTTAATACAAATACCATAATAAAGACCTAAAATTAGAAAAATTTTAAGCGTCATGATAAAAAAGAAACTTTAGTAGGCCAAAAGATCGTTCTCTGAGCTCAAAAAACTAAAATATTCATTAAAAAATAAAAATTTCCATGCTTGTTCTGAATCTGAAATTTACTTGAAGCCCTCACAAAGGGAATTAGGAACCAAAGTAACAAAACGTTTCTCAGAAAATTAATAGAAACGTTATTTTGAACTACTAATGTCTATGAACTACAGAAAAAATTGGAGAAAACTGGTAAAAACAGTCAAATTTTCAGGATTTAACAAAAAAAGACAGAAAAAAGCCAAACCAAAATTTCGAAGCCAAACAAGTTTGAAAAAAGCCAAATTTCTCGAATTTGGCCTTAAAAAAGCCAAATTGGCAACCCTGGCTTGTTAAGACAGAAGAATGAGACTAAGTTTCATTGTTTTCTGCGCCAAACTCCCGCCTGAATGAAATGAACAAATGAAAAACGTGCTTATTTTGCCGGGTAATCAACCAATCATGTACTCCGTACCGTACCAGCAAACATCGTAAGGGCGATCAGCGGGGGGGGGGGGGGGGGGGTGAAACTCGATCGGTCATTCATGGTGGCTCAGGATTGGTTCCTTCCCTGTGGCCTGGATTTTCAGGGTTATCACGTTTTTGGCACAATTTGTAGCAGAAAGGGAAATTTTGATGATTTTGTAGCTAGCAGAAAGGGAAATTTTGATGATTTTGTAGCAGCTTGTAGCAGATTTTCCACCCATGATTATACTACTAGACATCAACGATAGTTGACCCTATAACGTCACTAGCAAACTAAGTAGTTCCCATCGTGGTGTCTGAATTTTGAGTGAAATGAAGAACGTCAATTTGAAAATATGGTTATTTCGTTAAACCCATTGATATATAGTGTCTTTTTATCGATTTGCATACCGAAACTCCTTCTAGCAACCTAACAGGCTTTGTGTTAACCCATTTTCTCCTTCCATGTAGTGACATACTGGGTTCAGAAAATGTTGCTGTCGAGTATAATAAGAGTTTCAGGTCAATTTTGTATATTTTTTAAATTTAATCAAGAAAAAGGTACAGATTTAAAACAGGTCCTCCATGGTAAAAAAGGTGATTGGTCATGACAAAGTAACTTCATAAGTAAATCACAATAAAGTTCCATTTAGGCTACTTCTACTTCTCAAAACACTTCAGCAATAGAAAACCCCTTTGGTCAGTTATTTAGGCATCTGGGTAAAGACATTAATTTTGGCATCTTATTGCCGCAACAGTAAAGATTGATTGCCAAAAAAGAGATTATACTGAATATCTATTCTGAATCTTCCTATGTATCTTAATGGAACATATTCGATTCAGGTCCTCCATGGTAAAAAGGGCAATTGTTGCCAAGAACTGGAGACCTCCAAATGGCCACTAGTATGGTGCAGTAGTCAATGCATAAGCATAGTAAATGACAAACTACGAACTTACTAAGAACGTAATAGTTACTTTAAAACAAAAGCATTTCATCATTTTTAATTAAGATGCCTTTTTTAAAATTTATTACAGCCCGTTTTAGACTTTCTTTTTGTTTTAATGTTTTAATTATCCCGAAACGGAATAGTCGACGTCATGCGCAGTAGCGTACGAAAAAAAGTCTAGAGAAGGAAGGCATTTTGAAAAGGTCTAAAAGCCGGGTTTGAGCGTGCAATGTGCAACAGATAGGTTTCTTAAAACTGAATGTAATTCTTAATCGAATTAAAATGGGTGAGTGAAGAATTATTTTTCCCTTTTAGAATGATTAAACTGTTCTAAAGTGCTTTCCAAATCTATTTTACGTGGTACTTGATTCAAATTATAGACGTCGCCACGCCATCGTGGTTTCTATGCTCTTCTGTTATTCTAGTCACTATACTTCTGTGTTTATGTGTATGAATTTCAGTTTTTAGAATTGTTAAATGTTAAACGATCGTATAGCATAGGATTTAACCAAATATTTATTGTTTCAGTTGTTAAACTTGCTTTATGGGTTTTTTATATCGAAAAATCGGGTTTAAAGTGTTTTCGTTAGTTGAGCTGTGGGTAAACATGGCGGCCGGGTTTTCAGCCGACGCCAACTTGGCGCCGGCTGAAAACAATCGCCAAAAGCGCTCTTTAGAAAGCTGTTCCGAATAAAATAATGGAGGCATTTTAGGGAAAATTTTAATGAAAATATAAAGACATTTTGGGGGAAATTTTGGACAAAATTGTGTTCTGGGGAAATATTGGGTCTTGGAACATTTTCTGCACCCCTGCTTAAACGGACCCATTTTCTCTCTAGATGAACCCCTGCTTAAGCAAGAGAAACATTACCCAGACATATATTTCGCTTCTTAATGCTTCATACAACAAGTCTCAGAATGTAAAGTTAGGGAAATATTTCAAAAAAGGTGATACTACCTATTTCAACAAAACCAACGAAACTAATATTACTATTTATAATAACCTTTCATTTTTCATGAAAAGTTATTCAATTTTATACTCTGATGGGAATTCTTATTCACATGAATGAGAATGGGAGTTTATAAGATCTGGGTTTTCATACCCCCTCCTGGTAAATTTCCAACGGTACACAAGATAAGTATTACTGCTAATATCCAAGATAAATAAACCGTAAAGGCAAAGATACCTTTTTTACTTCGAAGCGTTTTTTGTCTGCACGAGATGTACTTGCAGAAGATAACTCAGAAGCTTCATTGTCAATTTCATCGTCGACTTCCATTGAGGTCATATTATATAATTTAGATCCTGGAAAACAAAATAATTCAAATAAGTTGAAACTAAAATACTTTGAAAAAGCAAAATAATAAGTTCTTACGCAAAAAATTTTAGATTTATTTCTATAAAACTCACGATTTCCTACTTTAATAACTTTTGTTTTCCGACCGAAATGAATTTTACACAACCGTTGCCATTACATCTACAAGAATTTCATAAAATGTGTTTAAAGATGATCAAAGATGAATAACTCAAATAAATATTGAGAAAAAAATCTGCGAAATAATCAATAAATTATCAGTGAACGTGATGTTATATATTATGTATTTTTCATTTTTGTATAAACTTCTACACTGTTTCTGGGAGGGTTCCGTAATTTATTTTAGCCGGTTACTACTCGGTCAGTTGCTAACTGTTAATTTCGCCGTAAACTTTGCATCTTCGTCTTCGTATCGTATCATCTCGCTCGATGCATGCGTATTGAAAAGAAAACCCACAAACTATATTAATTTAGTAGCCATGAAGAATTATTAACAGTCATAATTATTCTAGTTGATTATAAATTCCATCATGATGAACAAGTTTAAATCCTTAAGTGGTTTGTACTAACATCACCTTAAAATTTGTGTTAAAACATTTAGTTAGATGTATCAAGGTTCTTACTTTAGTCGGAAATCTTCTAACATTGATCTTTGTTAAAAAAAAACATTCCTTACATCAATTGTCAATAAATTGCTATTAAGTTTTGAGGTTCCAGAAAAATATAGTTATTCTTTAGTAATATAGATTTGAAGTCTCAACTATCCAGTAGTTTTAAGTTCAATTCAATTTTTAAATTTATTGAGCATAGTAACATTGAAAATTTGATATTAATATTTATGTATTTAAAAAACAATAATTTGTTTCAGATTCAAGCACTAGCGAGAGTGAAGATGATCACACAAAACGAAATAATTCATCCTTTGAATCCTGGAGTGGAGTTAAGAGATGTGTGTATTGTTTTCTATTATTATAAGCATTCTATTTTCAGTATTTGTGAATGGCTTTAGAAAGAGTCTTCCAGCTGCCATGTTTACCCACAGCTTAAATGACCACCGAGCTATATAATAACCAACTTATAATAATATAATGAGCTATTTAATAACAATTTTCATAATGTTAAAGTATAGGATGTTTGCACTGAGGTTTATACAGGGTGTCCCATAAAAGTTGGGTCACACTTCTAGGGGGTATAGTAGACACCTAGACGAGTCAGAATCACATAGGATTTGGGGGTCCCTGACTGAATCCCAGGAAGTTAAGAATAGAGCGACACCCCCCAAAATTTTTTTTGAAAATTCAATTTGTAGAACTACCATTGGTAAAAATTTAATTAGGTAAAATTGTTATATAAAATTATCTTAAAAGTTTTCACTTTAAAATTTTTTTATTATGAAAAAAAACACAAAAAATGCAAAAAAACCTGCCAAAACTTTATTTTGTATTTCAAAATCCTTTTTTTTATGAATAATCTGAAAGAGCATAGTTGAACATCCTTTAGTCCAAAGTTTCTCGTAAATACCATCAATATTAAATGCTTGAGAGCCTGTTAAAGTCTGTTTTTTTGCGTGTGCAAACTGTTGTTCTGGAAACAGCTATAGGGAAACTATTTCTGCACGCAAAAAACAGACTTTAACTGGCTCTCAAGCATTTAATATTGATGGTATTTACGAGAAACTTTGGACTAAAGGATGTTCAACTATGCTCCTTCAGATTATCCATTCAAAAGAGAGGATTTCGAAATACAGTAACGGACCTCTTATCCGTAAAGCTCGGGACCGGCATCATCTCGGATTTCCGAATTTTACGGATTTTTGAACATTTTCCCGAAAACCGGGGTAAAACCGGTTTTCCAGCCTCAAAACACCGCATTAACAGAATTGCGTGTGTATCGTTACGAAAATACGCAGATCTGCGGAGCCACGCAAGAGTGAAAAGAAAAACGATCTCCCAATCTCGCATGCGCGGCTCCGGCATCATCCCCCTCCCTCCCGAACATTTCCCCTTCTTAAAAGCCGAGGAGAAATAAACAATCCTCCCGATCGTCTGATGTCTCGTAGTTAACACATTCTCATCGCTGAAAATTAAATTTTAATCGTATTGCAACGAGAACAAAACGAAACTGAAACTAATACGCTCTCTCGAAAATCAGCTCTACTGCATGAAAACGATGCATTTTCGGCACCGGCTTTCCCTCTTTCAATCGCAATATTCCTAGAACACAACCGGTAGAAAAATGCATCCGATTGGTCCCTTTCAAATTGCTCTCCTCTCCCTCCCACTGATATGAAACAATACTCCGTCCGCATTCCGAGAATCGGTCTCGGCGCTCCTTCTGCTCTACAAAGGGCGGGAGTGGATCGCGGAAACGGGAGGGGGAGCGGACACGGAGTACTTCGGGACACGCTGAATCCCTTCGGATTCGGATCTTTAAAAAAGAAAACTGATTTCGGAAAACCTTACAGATTTTCGCGGATTCGGAACTTCAAAATAAAAAAAAAAAAACTGATTTCGGAAAACCTTACGGATTTTTGAACATTACGGATTTTCGGGACACGGTTAAGAGGTCCGTTACTGTACAATTTAAAGTTTTGGCAGTTTTTTTTAAATTTTTTGTGGGTTTTTTTCGTAATAAGAAAAATTTTAAAAGTGAAAACTGAAAACCTTTAAGATAATTTTAAAGATCATATTAAACTACAATATTTGAGACCATAATTAAATTTTTACCAATAGTAGTTCTTCTACAAATTGAATTTTTGGCACAGCTGGAATAAGAGTCCTCCATTTGGCGACTCGTGTTGAGGTCGCCAAATTAGCGGTACGGAAGTTAGCGGCACGATTAGTTATAGTATACAGTTGGCGGTATAGTTGGCGATCGCGACGAGATCTCCAAATGGAGGACTCTTATTCCAGCTGATCCGAATTTTTCAATAATTTTTATGGGGGTATCGTTCCATTTTTAACATCTGGGATTTGGTCTGGGACCCCCAAATCCTATGTGATTCATACTCGTCTAAGTGTCTACTACTAAGTGGCTTCAGTGGTGTAGTGGTCAGCGTGTCTGGCTACGAGCATTACTGATCCAGGTTCAATGCCTTCTGCTTGGGTAGTTGGTCATGGGTCAACTCAGCCCTTCATCCTTTCGGGGTCGATAAAATGAGCATCAAGCTCGCTTGGGGAATCAACTGGGGGTCCAGCGTCAGGCTAGCCACTCGGCCTGGACACAAGGTAAATAATTAGCCCCCCAGGCCCAAAGGCTAATGAAACGGAGATGGGCCACTAGGCCTGGGTAGAATTTGATTGATGATAGGTGTGTACTATCCCCCCACTTAAGCTTGTTGCTGTGGTTACAAATGGCGGTTGGAGGACTCTTTCTAAAGCTGTTCCAGTATTTGTTTATATTTTATTTAAAATTATGCAGGGTGTTTCAATAAATGTACCCCTACTCTGCACAGAAAGATTCCTTGCATGAGCATGGAGTAGATAGAATTTGCCCAAAGAACCAGTGGCAGATCCAGAAAAAATTGACAGGGATACACAAGTCACAATTTTATATTAATCTTTTTACAAGTAAAAATACACTATAGTACCTAATTTTAAAATTCTCTTTAAAAAAAGCTTTCATTAGATTTCTGTATGTAAGTATGTGATCAGTTTAAACAAAAATATCTTTTATGTTAATTTCTTTTTCCGTGTTATAAAATAAATGTCTTGTTTCAAAGCTTTATAAAAAGAGGGTTAAGGGAAATTCTCCAGAGATTTTTGAAAATTATACTCCATGAAACAGGGTTTTTAACACATTTTGTACCATCATTTTAGAAAAGTATATAGATACATAAAATGATATTACTTACTTAAGAGTGAACAGCTAATTTAAAAGCTCTATATCCAAAAGAGGTTTCTCGGATATTCTTCCAAAATTCTTAAACTGGGCATTTTTAACACAATTTGTATCACTACTAGATAACTTTAAAATGAATATTATAAAAAAGTATTGAAATGTATAAAGCAAATGTTCAACTGATTTCTTTTAAAGCAAGAAATCATCTGATATTATTTTTACTTAATAGTTCTGAGAAATTGCAACATTCCCATAAGAAAATACAATAGAGCCCTGATTATCCGCGAGTGCCACGAAAAAAAATTTAGTGATTTAGATGTATTTTTGGTGATTTAGATGTAGATTCAGTTGTATTTTTAGTGATTTAAATGTAAAGCAAAGGTTTCTGCTGTACTGTACATATTTTAAAAGTTTTACATATCATGTTTTTTTGTACAATAAAGCATAGATTTTATGCTTAAATATTTTTTTCGTGTTTTCACCTCATTTTTAGCCTATTTTTGGGTTATCCGCGGTACCCTTGCCACCCAATTCGCGGATAATCAGGGCTCTACTGTATATCAGTGTTATTTAGTCAACTTAGATCTATCAATCTTGAGTAAATCAGTCCAATAAAAGGCCTAGGCGAAATTTTGTGTTGCCAACGCCGTGTATTGGCGAGTTAGCAATTCAACATCCATAGAACTTAGTTGCCAGAATACACTATTTTATCGCCATTTTTGGTGCCAAGCGTGGTTTCTTTGGAATTACCCCAGTCTTATAATCAAATAAAAAAAGCTTGACTTGCCATTAAATTTAAAATCAAAGGAAAATATAATATGAATAGAGCAAGAGTTAAGCCAGAAATTGCAGCACCCATTTTCGTTCAATTAATATAAATTAGCTAGCCTTATGCTGTGCTAACTGTTGCTTATCTGGATTGAATTTCAGCAAAATCTTCAACCCTCTCTTTTGATAACTAATTTTCAACACATGAATTAAACCTATTTAGACAAAAAAAAACTCCAACTGAACGTTTGAAGCTTTATCAAATTTAAGAATTTTTTTTTATTGAAAACAAAGCACCTAGGCCCGTAGGTCCCTTATCTTTGATCAACAATTAACACAACTTAGGATACAAAAACACGTTGATTGACAAGTTAAAAAACTTTAAAATAAGACATGAATAAGTTAAAATAGTAAAATATGGGTTTAAAATTTTAAGAAAAATGCAATAAAAACCAACACTACATATTTGTATCAGTATCTAGGCCCCCAGGGCCCACATCCCCGATCAACAATCAACACAAATCAAAAAATACAAATACAATGAAGAGCAATTGATTAACAAGGTACATATATATAATATCTTGAGAAGCTTACATAAAGAAAAACACTGTACATCCGGCTCAATATGTCTGTGCATAAGAGACCTTGTTCAATATAGCCCGAGGTCTCCTCCAGTTAGATGGTAAAAATAGCATCGTACCGGGCTATGCCTTGGACACAGGGGTTATTGCTATTTTCTAATTTTTGAAAAAATTTCAGAGCTATTTTAATGAAATGATCTTTTATAGTTGTTAATTTAAGGCTCTTAAGAATCATATGGTTCCTATAGTAAAAAGGGCTATTGGTTATGAGTCTAGCTATTTTAGTTTGAAGTATCTCTAATTTATTAAAATAGCTTTTATCGGCAGGCGTAACTGATTATTGGTCTGAATAGTTACTTGTAAATGAGCAACTTATTTTTTAAGGATAAAGCTGAGTCCCTGGCAATAAAGGGATATAATAAATTTAAGAAATAGGTTGACAAGGGTTTTTCATTTAATCATGAAAAGCACCCCCCCTTCCCATTCCAAGAAGTAATTACAAAGCCCCCTAGCTTTCTAGATTTCCAGTTCAGCTAGCAATGTTGTGACCAGATGAATCATAGAAAAAGGATCTTATCTCCTCATTCTCCTCCCTGTAATATGCATGTGACCACCTCTGACCACCCTGAGGCTCTCACAATAGGATGCCACATCAATATAAAGAAAGCCCTCATGCCATGGAGGGTTAAAAGTACCAATTTCTGTTTAGTTTTAATTAAGGAAGGTGGCAATTTTCAATGGCAACGAACATAAGAGGCAAATGTAAAGGGGGTGGTCCCCATGTTTTGAACCTCTTAATTTAAAAAAAGCGGTGAAACCAGTTGTGAAATTGGCAGAAGAGGCCACCCCCTTGTCAAAAGTTGATTAGTTCCTCAATTATGAAGTGTGGAGGTGCTAAAGTACAAAAGTTATTTCTTGGTAGTTAATGATTAATGAAGTTTTTTAAAAATCTTTCTTGGAAGGAATCTCAAATTCCTGGGTGATCCTCGCCAATACTAAGTTGCTGACAACACCAACACATAAAGGTCATTTGTTTTATTGTGCATGATTTATTTTAAAAATATATTGTGGTTTTTGTGTTTATGTAAAAATATTTTTAAAGTTTGAAAAATTCTTTATTTCAACTAGGTAGTTAGTAGTTATCATTTTTAATGACACTATTTCCGTTTTTTTACCTTTATCAGGGAACAAAATTTCTGTTTACTAATTTGTCTATGTTAAGCATATATAAAAGGCTGACTACTAAAAATTTAGTCTGGCTATTATACAATAAAACTGAAATCTCATGCCTCACCCTAGATAATATTAATAAATTATTTTCCCCCATATTTAGCTCGAAGCAATGAAGATACAGAAGATGAACATCCTGCAGATGCTTTTTACAAAGCTGCTATGCAAAGTACCAAGTTTAAAAGCCCCAATAAATATGCTGAAAGAAGTGAGATTTTCTGTAACAGATGTTTTACTTAATGTTACCATCCATCATACCAAAAACACCATCTGCTTTTTTGGTCATTTTCATCAAATGTGTTTTTAAAGTGCCTCGATGATACTGTTACAATCAGACAACAATCAGAATCCCCAACAGTTTTCTTGAAAACTCAGCAATCTGTTGGGCAGCAAATGCATATTCTTGCCAAACTTTAAACCTCTTTTCTCAAAACCAGGAAAAAGCAGATTGATGTTTTTGGCAGGAGAGTAATATCAAACTAATAACAATTTTTTTTTACGTTGTTAAAAAATTATGCAATGTTTTAGAAAGGGACAAGATTTGAAAGGAGGAAAAGTAAATGTTTTGTTATTGTAAAAAACTGCTTAACTATTTGAGTGAACTTTGCTGTTGATTGGCCATGTGCTTGTTCTCTGTTGGTCCGATATACAGCTTCTGCTTTATCATTATCAGCAATTTACAAAACTGGAAAACCCAAAATCTAGAACGATGTTGATCCCAAACAGCAGATAATGTAATAGATCCTTACCATGTTAGTAATCTCTTAAAAAAGTGTTTTTATTTCCTTTTGATGTAGGGTTTAGTACTGATGACACTGAAGATGAATTATCAGAGCCATCTCCTAAAAAAATAAAAGGGGATTTCAAAAATCCGGCTCAATACATTGAGAGAGGTATGTTTTAATTTTTACTTACATAATAGTAATGCTTAAATACAAAATAATGAAATTAAGATTTTATTACAGTATAATTTACTAGGTTTCCAGATTTAATTTTTTTAGGGTTTTTAAATTAAAAAAAAAATCTTATTTGATGGGCAACTAAGAATCTTTAAGTTCATTTCCTTGGGTTAAGTTTGATTCTATCTGTTATTAAAGACATGAAGTGATTGCCTTGGGGAAAACTACATTTTAAGATGACTGAGATATTAATGGCGTGTAAATAGAATACTATATTTGTACTGTTCCAGTTAATAATAAAAAGAAAGATTTTCAGCTTTAATTAAGTGAGTAACTTTCAACTATCATCTTAAAAAATAGTTTCTTTCTTTAGTGTTTTCCAAATTATAATTCTTGAAATTTCTATAAAAGCAGGTGTACTAAATAATACCTCCTGTGAGGAAAATTATTTATAAGCTATGGTTAATGAATGCTATGAAAGAGATACAATGAGAGTACCAAAGAATGTTGGAAGTAACAAAATATTTAGATAAAGAAATACTTTGTGCAAATTGAATGTGATATAGAAACAACATATTATAGAATAGAATTACAAGGAGGGGCAAAAAACATGAAAAGCCAGGCACCTCGACCAAAGGTTAATTCTGCCAACCTCCTGACTAAAAACAGTCCCTGTCCACAGAATCATGAAAAGTACCCTAAAAAGCACTAAATGCTGAATAACAAATTGACTCAGTGTTAAAAACGTTCTCCCCAGTCTAAAAAATTATTCCTGACTGAAAGAGTGAACAGTAGGTAAATTGTCCAATCCTCTATTCAGTCCCTCAAAAGAGCGAGTTGCCCAGCATGTTGAGTTCCTTAGTTGAGAGAGGCAAACCACAAGATGAGCTTCTGGGTTTGAAACAATGTAGAATGTGTAAATAAAATTAAAGTTAAAGCAGACATACAACTGTTTTGGAGATGCCAAAGATCTTCTTTGTCAGTGCCTAGATAGAAGCGTTAAACGTGAGAAGAAAACTCGATTATAGCAAGGAGCACTGGCTCAATCAAGAATCCTGAGAGTGGCTGTAGATGTAGAGAGTAGTTGTCTGGATCCAGTTCATGTGTATAAATATGGCCGCTCTCAGATCATTTCAGCATTCTTGCTTGAGCCAGTGCTCAGGGCTATAGGTGAGTTTTCCTCTCACACTTTACGTTTCTATCTAGGCACTGACAAGAGATCCTTGGTATCTATCTCTGAAACAGCTGTATGACTGTTTTAACTTCAAAATATTTGCTGTGACTTCCAGAACAAACTTTCTTTTTCTAACTACTTGTTACCATTTAAAGTTTTTTCTTCTAATTTTGCAGTAGTATGATATTTTGTTTTATATTTGTAGAAATATCCACTGATCAAACTGACAGTGAAAGTGATGATAAAAACACTCTGGTAAAAAGTTCTCAAAATATGCCAAGCATGGAAGTTTTAAATGGAAATTACGGACTTGGTTTGAAACTCATGGTATGTTCCTGAACACCCTTTCTTTATATAAGAGTTGTAAAGCGAGAATATTCTCGGAGAAAGATAATATTCTCCAGGGGCGAGAATTTTGAGAATAATCGAGAATATTCTATTTTTTTACTGATAAATGGAAAAAAATGTAAATGAGTTTGATAATATGAAATGGTCATGTAATATTAGTGTTAAAAACCAGAAAATAATAATAACTTTGATAAAACTTACCATTAAATGTCCCTTTTGTTCAAAGAATATTCCCTGAACTGAAATTTCATTATTTTGCAAGATTTTTTTAAATAAATAATTTTATTGAATAAAAACTATTTTTTAAAGTAGTATTAGCAATATATTTTTTAAAGTAGCAAGATTTACTATGAGAAAATACTCGTACAATTAAAAGAAGAGCCTAAATTATTTTCATATAGTTGTTGAAAGCATAGGTAATAGCAATAGTTGTCAAACTGAAGGACCTTTTAAATGTGACATTTAGCTAATTTGGTTGAACTTTGTAAAATTGTGAGAATATTCTTAGAGGAAAGGGATATTGTATTAGAATTATCTGTTGAAATAGTTTAAAAGTTATTGTAGGTTGGAAAAGTTTAAAAATATAAAAGACATACAAACATTGATTTTTATATATAGATAGATAAATAAGTAGTTAAAACCTGTTCATTTATCTACTAAAAATATCTTAAATACTTGGGTACTTGCGTATTATCCTGTTGGCCGTGCTGCTCAATCTCAAGAGCATTATCAAATATCTTAATCTGCTGGCACACGTGGAATCCATTGTCGCTAGCCGGTTGACAGAATAATTGCGTAAGAACCAATACTCTTTATTTTTTTAATTAAGTTTCATAACTTTGTTTCTTAGTTGAATTTTATGAAACCTTTTTGCTTTATAAAGTTCTGAAATTGTATGCAAATTAATAAGTTTTTCAATTTACAATATTAGGCCAAAATGGGATACAAGTCTGGTACAGGTTTGGGAAAGTATGAGCAAGGAAGGGTCAATATTGTCGAGGCTTCTAAGCAGAGAGGACGACGCGGTTTGGGTCTGACAATTGCTGGATTAGAGCCATCAGATGCAGTATGGGATGCTTCTATAGATGAGGTAATATTCCTTTGAGTTTTTGCCTTGAACTTAGTTTATGAACATCATATAGTTATTGTAAATTTATGCATAAATTTGCAGATGGTTTCTGTTAAAGAAGAGTTGGAATGGATTCCCTATGATGATATTCAACCCTTGCCCATATCTGAATTGAGAAAATGGATCAAGGAAGGCCCGGTATTTTGAAAATTCTGCTTTATAATAGATTAAATGTAGATCTATAGCAGATTTTAATCTTGTCTTTCTAAATTCTTTTGGTAGTAGCAAGTTTTATGCATTAAAAGGGTCTTAGTTTCTTCCCTCAGAAACCTTTTTGAAAATTTCACTTTAAATAAATAAAAATGATTTAACTCATTTTTTTGTATCTGTATTTTCTTTTTTGTATCGGATAAATGGGATGGATACCTCCCCTACTTCATTGCTCTGCTATAGAAATTTTCTGAGTATATCCTCCCAAAAAAGGAGAAATGAAATTTTAATGTTTTCATAATTTAAGTCTAAATATGTATTCAAAACATTTAAATTTTTAATTGGATAATAATTTATTGTACTTTACGTTGAAACTAAATTTATTCTAACATTTTCATTAAGTTAAGTATTTTTATGGAATTAGAAACAAGAATCAATAACTGAAGAAACTGAATTTTGTGAACCAGAAATTTTACAGAAAATCATTACTTATAAGGTAAGTTTTAACATATTTTGTGTTAAATGTTTATTTTTTTATTTATTTAACTCTTTAAAATATTTTTTTTATTCTTTAGTGTCAAATTTATTTTCAAAAAATAAAAAAGAACAAATAAAAGTGAAATTATTGAAAAATTTATAAATTTTATATTTTAAGGTTTGTGATTTTAAAAAAATAAAATTAGCAACTTGATTTAAAACTTAGAGATCTGGCTTTTTCTGTTGCATCTTATTCACTTGAAGTTATAGTACATATTCTTTTATTTCCATTAGAGTGTGTTTGATAAACTAGAACCTGAAGAAATGAGAAAGGCTAGAACAAGATCTAATCCCTTCGAAACTCTTCGTAATGCTATATTTTTGAATAGGTATGTTGAGTATTTGAATATTTTTTCAAGTTGATTTTTTTAGTACAGCCTCGTAAAGAAATACTCATAAATTATCTATGTTGTAATAATAGAAATTAATGTTGTAGTAAAAGGTATAGTATATCTTTTATAAGCATCTAGATGGGCTGTTCTGTGAAGCAGTGGCAGATCCAACCAGATGGATCAATGGGATGGGAAAATGTTGGGGGCTGTTAGCCTTTAAGTGCAAATGGTCAAAATAGAGGGGAAAAAACCAGCAATAAACAAGTTTTATTAAATACCATAAATTATTTAGTTTTGTTAAAGCCCCCTCCTTATTTGATAATTAAGATTTAACCATGTAATTAACAAAGATTCTTAAATTGCGATATTTTTAGTTATCTTTTTAAAGAGTTTTAATAAGTAAAGAGGAATTTACAAGTAAATTTGACTCTAAAAATACTTGTTTTGGGTATCTGGGACACCTAAGGTTTCAATACTTGGATCAGGTTTGTCAATCACATTTTAATAGCAGGCCACTTAATGCAAGTTTAAGATTCATGAGGATTAAATGATTTCAGTTGCTAATTTTCTAAAAATATATTAAAATTGGAATTATATCGAAGCACGCATGCAATTTAGTTAGAGGAGTAATAATGCAAAGTATTAGGAGGAAGCAAGTTTTATTAGAAACCCAGCCCTATGTGTTTTTTTTAATATTGGGTAAATTTTCATTAACAAACCAGCATGATTAAGTCTTTAAATAATGGAAATATCTTACAATATAATATGCGAGGATAAATGTATCAAAAAACTCAGATTATCACAAAACATGCCCAGAAGGTACCCACAGAAAATTTTAAAAACTATGACCCTTCAAAACTTAACTTGTTTTTTTCCATTTAACCTGATTTTTTCCTCACTCTCCTTTTACTATTTTTTCAAATGGGTGGCTGAGTCCAAGGAGGGCAAAAAACTGTGTTAAATAATAAGTAGAACTATATGTATAACTATCTATAGTATTTGATTTGAAACACTAAAATTAATTTTTCTGTTTATATTAAAGCTCTCTGTTTTAGGGCTGCTTTGAAAATGGCTAACATGGATGCCATGTTTGATTTCATGTTCACGAATCCCAAGAAGATGGATGGGGTATTCTATCTTTTTCACCATTTCTGTTACCAAGTTTCTGTAATTTTATTTATATATTTTTGCTCAAAATTTTATTAATCTTTTCCCCAGAAATCTGCTGTGGAAGGGAATGAATTACTATACTTTGCTGATATTTGTGCTGGTCCCGGAGGATTCTCAGAGTATGTCTTATGGAGGAAAAAGTGGGAATGTAAAGGATTTGGATTTACTCTCAAAAATGAAAATGATTTCAAGTTGGAGGAGTTTTTTTCTGGTCCACCTGAAACATTTGAGCCTTATTATGGTAAGCAATAATTTCATTTCAAGTTTGTTTTTTTTAAAGGGGGTCTAAGGGTTATCTTACAAATCAAATAGTCCTGTGTCATTTAGATTTTTTTTGTTTTCCTTACAAAATGATCAAACTCTTAATTTCTCCCCCTCCAGTTATTGTGTTCCTTTTATGCCAATAATTTGGGTTCCCTAAAATGTTAGGAAGATAGAAACCATTACAACTCTCTTTCAATTTTATGTACTAAAATAATAAGTAAAAATAAATAAATAAAATAGTAAGAGTAATTTTAACTGAAATTTCTAGAGGTTTTATCTTACATTTATTTAGAAAGATGCACCAGCCTATGAGAGCTCACAGTTGATCAGTTAACTCAGTTTGAAATGCAAGTTTTGAAGATGTGAGTGTAAAATGACTAATACTTTGCAGAATATAAAAATTCCTTACACTGTGTTCAATACATTACAGGTACCAAAGGTGATGGAGATATTTTTAACCCAGAAAATTTACGATCTTTTCGTAAATTTGTGAAAGATAATACAGATGAAAAGGGTGTGCATTTTGTTATGGCTGACGGGGTAACTAAAATGTATTTGATATCTGTTTACTCCCTAATGAACTGATTAAGATAAAAGTTCTCAATATTTTTAAGATTTTATTTACTTGTGAGTTGTGATTGAGATGTACTTGCAGAAATAACAAGCTAACTCCCAACAGCTTTACATTCATTGGAGTTGGCTCCTTTTTTATTATAATTTTTTTTACACTATGAAAGGATACCTTTTAAAATATTGAGGTTATAATGAAAGTTAAGGTAATACATTGAAATAGTTTTTATTTCAAGTTAATGTTGCACTTACTGTTTATAGTTTAATCTATTGATATGAATCAGTATCACAGTAATATTTATTAATAACATTTGTTCTTTTATTTTTTAACCCCTACATTGATGCCTATTCTGAAAAAAAATATATTGTATTTTATTAACATTAAATAAATATTTATCTAGAAATTTATTTTACTACAGGGCTTTTCTGTGGAAGGAATGGAAAATGAGCAGGAAATCTTATCTAAAAGGTTATATCTGTGTCAATTTCAGTGTGCACTGTCTATACTTAGGCCTGGTGAGTTTTCATATCAAATTTATATATTGCATTTCATTTGGTTTTTAAAAATTAGAATTGGGAAGTTACGAGAATCAACAATCATTAAACCTTAATGGAATCCATTGCTCAAATACTGTTTGTAAATACAGTAGAACTCCATTAATCCAGATCTTTTGGGACTGGACCTAATCCATTCAAACAAGTATTTTGATATGTGGATCATAATTGGAAAAGGTTGTTGAAAATATGTAATTGTCTTCCATTAAAGTGCATCACATTAGTTTCATAAAAAAGTTGTTTACATTTTCTGCAATACTCACAGTATTGTATGTATGCAGTTAATATGGTTATACCTTTTTGCCCTCAGGGGTATTTGTAATTTCTAGATAGTTTAAAAAGTGGCTTAGGTACATTTTAAAAAGTTGTTTGTTTTATTCTTAAGAGAAAATTTTACATTTTGGACATCCTTATAAAGCTAAATAGGTAACACATGATCAAACACCATCTACATAAAAGCAGTCTTTACTTATAGTTATCTCCTCTTAAGGACTTAAGGATTATGTTGGTGAAAAATCTTATATTATTGTTTTCTTATTGCAGAAGGACATTTTGTATGCAAGCTTTTTGACATCTTCACAAATTTTAGTATTGGATTGATTTATTTAATGTGCATGGCTTTTGAAAAAGTTTGTATCTTCAAGCCTAACACTAGTCGACCAGCTAACTCTGAAAGGTAAGGATTTAGTATATATTAATAAAAAGCATTCAAGTCAAACCTACCCCCTTTAATTTTAACATAACATTTAATTCTTCTTTAGATACATTGTTTGCAAATGGATGAAAGAAAATTCCAAAGATATTGGTGACTATTTATATGAGATAAATGGACTTTTAGAAAAATATCTGGGCACTAAAAATGATGTCAGAGAAGTAGTACCTCTTCAAATATTAAAAGAGAATGAAAAGTTTGCTGAATATATATATGAATCAAATAACAAGTAAGTTTGACTGCTTAATTGTTTGATTTTTAGAATTAAAAAAATATTTTTTTAATGAAAGTTAGCATAAAGATCTAATTGTGATTTTTTTAAATTTAGATTAGGAGCAAGGCAGATTATTCATTTGGATAAAATAAGAATTTTTGCTAAGAATGTGTAAGTGTTTTGTTTCAAGCAAAATTCAATGTTTTTATTGTAGGTGTAAGAATTTCTTTTGTAAAAGGACTTAATTGATCCATTCACTTTTTTAATTTCAGAGATTTACATGAATCTAAACAAATTGATCTTAGAAAACAATGTCTAGAATTTTGGCAGGTCAGTATTATTTTCTTCTATGCTTACAAAATGTTTAGGGAAAGTGATGGTTATCTTCTATAGGGGCCATTCAAATATTATGTAAGCACCTAAGGGGGGAAGGAGGTTTGCTCTTTGCTTATTTTTCCTGATAAAGGGGAGTATGAGTAATGCTTACATAAGATGTTTACAAACATTGCATTTTCGAAAATCTCTTGTTTCTTTCATAAATAATATCAAAATTTAACAAAAAAATTTAACTAGGAAATACTTTCAAGCATTTTGACTTTGCAAGGGAAATTTTAACGATAGGTTTATTATTCATGGGTAAATGGATGACGAATAAATTTCTGGAGGGTTTTTTTTTCACAATGAATTGTTGGAATCTAGGCACTGATAAAAATTTTTACAAAAAAATCAAAGGGGGGTCAAGTAGGTTTCTTATGTAATTATGAGGAGGGTTTGCTGTTTGCTTATATTTGCTAACAAGGGCATCAAAAATGACCAAAAACATACTTACATAATTTTTGAATGGCCCCATACCATTTTTCATTATAAAAATAACTTAGTTCAACTTTAAACAAAGAAATTGTATTCATCTGCTAGATATATGAAGTATTTTAATACATAGGGTTAATTACATGAAAAGTAATACTACTTCCAATAGCTTAGTGTAGGTTTTCTAGAATACAAAACCTTATAATTCTTATTTGTTTAATTTGTAGTTCTGCAGATACTAAAACTTTTCTTTTGGTTTTATGAATTTTAGGTTCCTGATGAAGCTCGAACTGCACCACCTAAAGCTGAACCAAATTATACATATAAAAATATCATGAAGGTGAATATTTGTAATTTCTTTTATGAAACATGCAAATTGAACTATACTAAAATTGTATAAAAAGTGAAATTGTTTCTTTAATGGAATGTTCAAATGTTTTGTCATGCGAAGAAGTTATTCAATAAACTTATTTTCTCTTTTCAGGGAGAAGTATTGAGTTACATAAGTTCACCCCCTGAACCTCTTACTGAAGCAAAGATGATCTGTTTAAAACAAATATTTGACTACCATTGTGTTGTTTGTGGAGAAACTCCCAAAGACATGCCTCCATCATTGTTTCTTAGTTTAGGAGTAAGTAGCTTCTTTTAATGTTGGCTTTTTTTAAGTGTATCTGTGAACTGTCAAAGTTTTATAATATAGTTAGGTAATGCATGTCTTGATAAAAGTAATGAATTGTGCTTTTTTTTTTCTTTTAGAAATCAAACATATACCGGCAAGACTCCAGAGGTGAATGGAACAAGATTGAGGCTATCTTGGAACTTCCAGCTGAAACACTTTTCTATGGAGAGTTAGTTTCTGAGCTTAAAGGAGAGGTACATATATGCTCACTAGTTTGGAAGGAGTGTTTGTTTTTCAAAATTTTATATTTGATTCTAGCTTAACTAAAGATCATAAAAAGATTTACAATATTGCAGATATTTTCAATTTAAAAAAGAAAAGAAAAGCATTAAAACATTTGGAAGTAAAATTTGATTTGATGACTTATTCCTTATCCTATTTTTTCATACAACTGACTTCATACTTTTAATTATTGTTATATTTGGCGTTTGAAATGTTTTTCTATGCTTTTGTTTGATTTATAAAATAAGAATCAACTTGCTCCTATTTACTATCTAAAAGAAAACTATTGTATTTATTGTACTGCTGACCAAAATTATTGCGTCTTGCAATCTAAATAAAAAAAATGACAAAAGTATTTTCTTTGATGTAAGGTCACCTATTATGTATTGAAATTCAGTTGAGACTTACACTCAGCCCTGTATATAGGATTTTCCACTCTGGTGCTAGTTTTCTTACCTCACCCTACTTTAACTTCTTTTTCCCCATTTAAAAAAAGCAACTCTTTTTTGCCTTTAATTCTTATCATCAGGAAAGTTTATAATCTTTTTCTAGGTACCTCACAATATATAAGTTTATATACCTTTTTCATAATTACTTTATTTAACATTTTTAAATACAGCCAAGTCTTGATTATCCAAGCCCCAATTTTCCGAGTTTCTGTATTAACCGAGCTATTGCAATTTTCTATAATCCTGTTATATTTTGAAAATTTTGTTACAAAAAGTACCAAAATGACAAACAAAACACAATGAACGATGTTTTTGAGTAAAAGTACTCTATCATAAATAACAATGTAAAATGCATGTGGAGTATCTGGAAACCTAGTTAAAATGCACATTTAAACCATCATGATTGATATTTTTTTTTTATTGAAACTCCAGCAAACACCCCGTGTACCACAAAAGTATAACACGAGGCCTACAAAATGTAGGTAAAATACACTAAAATACAATCATGATTGATATTATGTATGATTTTTGCTTTAGCACATTTTTTTCTTTTATCCGAGTTAGGCTTGGTCCACATTAACACAGATAATTGAGACTACCATAATACAAATGTATTCTAACGTTTCATATTTTAATTTTTTGTAAATGTAATGAGAAAACATGGTTGTAATATTTTGAAAATAATTTTTTGCTTAAAATGTTAATATAATATAATTTATTCTAAATTCCAGAGTCGAGCTCAGAGAAAAATTACTGCATTACATATTATTGACCCAATACGACTTGGAGGTAAAGATGTAAGACAGCAGCATTATGAAGATAGGTACATACGAGTATTATTCTGATTTAATCTTATTTTTACTTAAGTACATAAGTAAATTTTTACATAATTAAATTTGTATCCCTAAGAAAATTTCTGATTAAAATAACTTAAATGTTTATAATCTACATGGGCTTTATTTGAGATCAATACTTTTTTATAATACTTAAGTTCTTTTAAATGCTGCAAGACTAACCATTCATCTTTTTCAGGATGATGCTTGCTGAAAAGTTAGCTAGAGCTGTGTCAAAACCTAGCAAATCTAATTATGCTCCTATTCGAGTAAAAAAAGTGTGGCAGTTGAAAGATATAGAAAATGTGTTTGATAGGTATTTTCTTAATTATTATTATATTGTCAGCTTACAGGAGAAAGGCACTAAGTCACTTCCGGCTTAACAACAATCAAATCTACATAAATTTGGTGTATCCGATCGCTTTCTTTTGCACCAAACAAATTTACAGGCCAATTGATAGCTTTTCAAGATTTTGAATTGGTTTCTTAAAGTAAATTTCTCATCAAAGTCATTATTTTAATGTAAAACTGCTAATAGTTGCTAAATTTACGGAGTAGCTGTAAAATTGCCAAAAGAAAGTCGCTTTTTGTTACTTATTCATGAAAATAGTAGGCATAGTTGGCAAGCCCTCTTAAATAGTTGCTTTTTAGCCCCCAGTGACAACCCTGCATACTTTTTTCTGTCATGATTTTCTCCAAAACTATGCATTATAGAGGTATACTTGGTTGCACAAACATTTTCAGCATAATATTTATTTCAGGTTAGGAATGAAGTTTCCTAAAAATAGTCCTGTACCTAGACTATGTTATGATGTGGAAGATGGCCGCCATATGATACCATCTGGTTTGCTTATTTTCAAAACTACAGCAGGTATTTTCCCTTAATTTTAATTTTTTATGAGTTTGAACTTAATTTTGTTCCTAGTTTTGAAAGCATTTTCAAATTAGTTGTTGTTTTGAATGTGTTGAATATAATTAAATTGTAAAAAAACCTTTATTTTTATAAAATTTAAAATAAATGCTTAAAAGTCAAGGGCTGAAATTGTTGCTAAGAATTGCCATCTACACAATTTCTGGCCCTGATAAGTTTTGCTGCATTGATACTATATACATATACTACTTAATTATCTGCTTTTATAATCTTTTAGTTTCATATTCTCTATTCATACTCTCATATTCATTACTCTTTTCATATTCTTTTTATTATAGATCCATGGATTACTGCCTACAGTAAAACACAGAAACAAGCATATATTTTCAATACCAAGAAGAACATATCCTCTTTTGATAGAGTGAAAGAAGCTTGTGCCAATTTTAAGTAAGGGATTTCCTATAAATTGAAATCAAATGTTATTTTATTTTCGTTTGATTTTATTATTTGGCAAGTCTACCAATATAAAGCTCAATGAATAAAATTATATTATTGATCAATCTTGGCATCAGCACTGATGGCCTATCGGTAGAGTGTGGGGCTAGTAACCCAATGGTCCCTGGTTCGATTCCTGGCTGCTACTTTTGATTAGCGAGATTAGTTAGAGTTTAGTTGTTACTTCATGGAAATATCCAGTGCCTTCTGAAAAACGTTTGCAGTCAACAGTTTCCAGAGAAAGCTTTTAATTATTGGTTCAGATGAGACATTTTTTTTTTTTTTGTTGATAAGTGAGAATACGAAGGTAATTGGGACAAAGGGTTAAAAACTCAGGAAATTGACCTGAATTCCAGTAATACAACTTGCTACTATTTCAGTTCAAACTACAGTGGAATCCTGATATAAACAGCACAGCATGCAAAAAGGACCAATGAAAAATAACGATATATACAGGAAAATGTTGAATCAGGGTTTTTTAGCCTTATATTAATAGAAATTTATTTGAGACTAACAAACATTAAATGCAAGAAACTGTTAAGTTAGGGTTTCACTGTAGTATAAGTATGTTTAGGAAAGAAATAATTTGGGTGCTTTTAATTAAGGACTATGAATTGGTAAAACCTTAATATAAGACATCCATCTGCTTTCAATTACAATTGCCCTACACTGATTTCAGATCTTGCTACAGTGGACGCATCCTGTGGAGCTGGGAAAGGGGAGTGAGACTAATTGATGAACAAATCGACGATATAAAAGAATCTGCTATTCATGGACGTACAATGAAAGAACTTGTGGAAAGACAAATGAATAAATTGACTGGCAAATCTTAAAAAGTATTTCCAAAAAGAGCTTGTTTATTTGTCCCTGTCCAGATTTTTAAAGTTAAAGTTGATTTTGATCATTTTACTCTGTAAATAAAATTATTTATAAAATTTGTTGAAATTGATTACTATTATTTGATACCTGCAAGTAACTTTCCCTAATATAAAGGAAAACCAACTGATTAAAGAAGATGTCTTAGGAACAAACAATTAACAAGCTTATTAATTTTATTTATTTTTTAAATATATACCTTTTATACAGGGTGTTTCAAAAGTATGTTTCACCCTTTTTTAAAACCAACGGCTCTTAGGGTCATGGAAGTAAAGTGTACTTCTAGGTTAGTGACCATGCTGAATCCGTTGAGATGGTTTACAGTGCCCCTAGTGGTGAAATAAGAAAGTTAATTAAAAACTAAAGGGGAGATGGAACGAAAACTTCAGTGAGAAAATTGTTTGCAATATATCATGACAAACGTCCAGATCACAGAGTAAAGTTATAATCATTAGTTAATAATAAGTGTGTTTCTTAACACTAGAACCGCGGAGTGGTGGGTCAATTTGACCCAAAACGATATTTGATTTCGTTTTTCTCAAAAAGTTACAAACGCAGACTTAAAAAATTTTGTGGCTTTTCCTAGATCATTGTTAATAGTAAACTGTGAAAAAATGAGAATTCTAGCTTTTACCATTTGTTTGTAAAAATCATGTATACCTAATACCGCGGGGCGGGTCATTCTGACCCAAAGCGTTTTACCTTTATGAAATCGCACTACTAGAGTGCTGACCAAAATTTGAAGAATCCCGTTTTATCAGTTTACCCTCTTTTCCCACACAGATCAAGGTCACTTGACCAGTTTGGGATAATAAAGAATGCTTGAAACAGGTTTTTCGAGCAGATAAGTTACAAATTGCATTCCTCTGAATACACATGGGTGGATCGGTAAAAAATCATGGAAGAGGTCTGTCCATTCCCTATTTTTTGAGGGTAATTCATTTTACAAAGGTAAAAAATGTTTTAAATGCAATTAAGGTATATATCCTGTTAATTTTCCTCCAAATTCCCCCTGAAAGCAGTCTAATTTTTTTATTTGAAGAAAATAATGCAAAAAATCATAAATTGATCTTTTTTGAAGCTCTGAACTCACAATTTCATAATCTAGAGGTAGCTACAGCAGAAGAAATTTAGAACTTAGTCAGGGTAATCATGATTTTGGTAACCACCCATCTATTGCGCTTCTATGCTCAAAAGCCTATTTGTGGGAAAAATCAGAATTTGCAATTATAAAAATAAATGCAATACAAATTTCTTCAAACTGATACTATTTTAATGATTTCTGACACTTAAAATAAAAGTATAGGGAATTTTATTTGTTTTTATAAAGAAACATTTTTGAAAATTGACCAGCAGTAGTTTTACACGATATTTGGTGAAAAAGTCTGAAAATTGTATTGAAATTATGAATTTAAAGCTAAAATTGACATTAAATTATGGAATGCCAGTGATTATAATAGTAAATATATATTAAATGATTGATATCATGTTTACTGAAATTTTTAGCCTTAGAAATATAATCATCCCCTGAAAAGTTCTAAGTCTTTTACACATTTTTGGCATTTTAATACTTTAATTATAATAATGTCTACCTTTATTGACCTTAATATAGAGCAAAGAAGTAAATTAAAGTAATTTCCCTCAAATAATATATTTTATATTAAAAGCTCAGTTTTATAAGCCGGGGTCAATTTGACCCAGGCCCGCAATTTTAGTTATACCGAAAATGCTGCGGTTCTAGTGTAAATTTTTCAGGCTATGCCCTGTTAAGTCTGATTCAGAATTCCATACCTCCCCAACAGCTGTAACTAGACATAAATTTTGTGGGGGTCAGGGTGTCAGACCCTAACAATTTTTTTGACATTTATGCTAGAGGTAGAAAAATCTGCTACATTTTGAAAATGCAACAGTATGTTTGTTGAGGAAAAGTAGCAGCTACAAAATAGCGCTTTTGAGATGCTACATGCCGTTCCCTCATTATTATTTCAAAAACTGCAACATTTAGACTATTCTCATTGGTCATCGTGTAAAGTTATAACCACAATTTTTTTTTACCTATCAAGAGCCTACAAAGGAAACTGTTTATCAACGTGTAGCAGCTACACCGTTTTTCTCCTTTAGCAGCTATTTTGTAACTGCTACTCATTTTTTACCTACCTCTAATTTATACCACGTACACATTAAAGGATAGAGTATTGTGTAGTATAGTTTAAATGTAGCAAAATGTGAGACTTGAACCTGAGTGCATCAAATTTTGTATATAACTAACACCTAAACCTACATGTGGAAGGGGGTGTGGTGGTCTTCTTCCAGAGAGATCTTTCGAAATTTTTTACTCGAGTAAACAAATTTAAACTTGGGTACACTACTTTTATAAGAAAAAAATATGGGGTTATTTACCAAATAACATTCCTACAGAAAATTAGCAAAATTTGTTGCTCCCAGTAGGAGTGTGCTTATCATTGAAACAGATCAGAATAAGCTGAAATTAAAAGTTTCCTTCACTCTTGTTATAGTTATACATCAATGCAGTTAAATACAAAAAAAGTAAAACTTGGATTAAAAATAAATTATATATAATATAGCAGAAACAACTAAACACAATTTATTACACAATAAGTTAAAACTAAATTAAAAACAACAAATGTATGTTTTTAATTGTATTTTAACTCAGGGTGGCCAAAGAAAGCTTATTTCAAAATTTCCTGAAAATCTGGTATTATTTTCCCTGATATGTAATTTATAAATATAGTAAATTCTAATCTTCTAAAAAATCGGGAAAAATGTGAGAAAGAAGGAATATAAATGGGATTATTTCCAGACTTATATCACAAACCCTTGGAAGCCTTTTTTGAACAACCACACTAATTAAATTGCATTCAAGGTTTTATTTTGTAGGAAGGAGAACAAAATGCTTATTTAGACTTGAAAATCGGAACAATGTTGAATTTATTTTTGAAACTAGGGCAATTTTTAATTTTTCCCTGATAATTATCAGATTTTCCAGGTCTGTTGTGCACCAGGTCTTATTGTGCAATAAATTACGTTGAATTGTTTCTGCTACAAATCATTTGCACAAGATTAATTTTTCCATGTAAAATATTTTTGTAGTTCAAATGAATTCAAAAGCATACATTGGTTGTTTTAAAATGTGTAAATAATTTTTTTTATTTCAATCATTCCTTACAGAGATTCACAAAAAAATTAAACAATTAGAAAGGAGGGAAACTTAAATGCAATTGAATTACTAACCATTTTGGAAAAAATGGGACAAGGCCAACAAAATATACAATCCAATAAATTTTAAAAACTTTTAAATCACAACAAAAATTTAGAAAATTACTATTACTGATCAAATTTATATTAAAATTGTAATACGATGTGATGTCTAAGTCACAAATAAGTGTCGAAAGTTTAGGAAAATTATTATTTACACTTATTTCCAGTAAAAAATAATATAGAAAACCTCTTATGAGCTTGAAAGAAGCCTACCCCAAATAAAAATGCATCTGACTAGCAAATAGAAGTTTTACAATGAGATTTCTGATAACAACTCTAAATTTTTTTTTACAATTTAAAATAGAAAATAATTTTTAAATAAAAAGTGAACAGTAGAAAAATTTTAAACAATACTGAATTTAGGGTATTTGAATTATTTTTAATATGTTTTATTCAAAAAATAAAAAAGCTAAGGTCAACAAAGATATAAAATAATTTCATTATCATTCGATGGCACAAAAACTAAATATTTGTGTGGTTTAATCATAAGTTACGGAATATCGTGATCACTAAGTACTTTTGAAACAAACTTTTTATAGAATGACAAAACATGCACACTTCTTAAAACCAAATCAATATTTAATAGTCCATTGATCAAAGATCTGTGTTCACCAATAGTGTACATAATTTTTTTTGGCATATTTACATTCTATTTCTTACTATCAAAGAATATCATGTACAAGACCAGTGTGGTGTACATGGTTTTCTTTTCCTTATTTCAGTCCATAAAATGGTGTACAAAAGTTTTTCAATTTACAATTGGTAGGAATGGTTGATGAGCTTCTACCTTTTAAATAATTCATTTACTTTTTAACCATCACAGAATTCCTTAGCCTTACAGCAATGATCGTAGAATGGAACACTGCATGTAATTCAAGTTTACACTTATGAATTAGGAATCACAATATTGTCACTTGCCAGACCTCGTGGTATGGCCAACATTATTTGATGCAGCACCTTGAAGTTGTCTCATCATGTTTTGAAGACCACTAATTCCACCTGAAACAAGAGTTTTGACTGGTTAGTTTAAATGACATTTAGCAACTTCTACAGAACATCAACTGTTTGCTATTGAAGAGTCATATTTTTCTTCTAAAAAAACTTCCAATCACATATAATTTTATTGTTTCAAGGGACAATTTCTAAAAATTTTTTTTTTGATAAGTTTCATACATAAAAAATGCAGTTAATATTTAAAGAAAGAAGGTAAATTAACAAAAAATGGTTGAAATTGGTAAATGTGTATTTATTAGAATTATAGAATTTCATTCTTTCTCCAAGCACCTCTTTTAGAATATACCTTTTCTTTTCAAAGGTATTCGGATTAATTAATTTTCCACTTATTAAAAAACTTTGCATGTTCAACACAATACAAATGAAAGTTTCAAATAATATACTAACCCATTTGTTGCAGTACCCGAGGATCCATCATTTTAGCCATTTGTTGGTTCAATTTATTTATTTGTACAGAGTTAACATTTTTTGCAATATCACCACCTATAAATAAAAGAGGATACAATGAGCTGCATTTGATGATTAAATAATTTATGCTTTTTAAAAACCACCTCAAACCAAGCTATTTACCCATGAAACTTATAAAATAAATTATCATTACCTATATCACCACCTAGAGACAAAAGATGAAAATAATTAAGTTCTTTAAAGATTCCAGTTAAGTACCTAAGATGTATGATTTTAAGCAGTTAATTATTTTGAAAATTCTAACAAAGAATATTTTGAAATTTACCTATTAATATTCTTTAAATTTACTTTACTTTTGTGGTGTTCAAAAATCTAATCTACTTAGATCGATGGTGGTCAAATAAAGGTAGAATAGCAATAAAAGTGAGATATTTTAAACAAAAAATAACTTAGTTGGAGGTAAATATTGACAAATATTATTAATTTAGCTTTAATAAGTATTCACCACCAAAAAAGGAATTCAACCAGTAAAGTAAAAGCTGGTGTGTATTTTATTTAGAATGAAATATACAACACATCTGGCTCCCACCTTTTAACAGAAGTAACACTGACACACACTAATGCCTGGTTACTGGATCTTCACAGTGAACTTAAATTTGCATTAAAAAGTTTAATATCCATGATGATTGCACAGTTAAAATTGAGTTACTTTTTGATTTGACTACACACATACCTTTGAACAATCCTTTGATTCCACCCATCTTCTTAACCATTGCAGCAAACTTAGTGTACTGAGAGAGTAGCTCTTGAACATCTCGAGTAGCCACACCAGCACCTCTGGCTACTCTAGTTATCCTCCCAGCCTGCCTCGAAAAGAGCTTGGCCCCTTCTCGGTGATCTAATTCTAAAAGAGTCACCAACATTTTTACATAGAATTAATTTAGCTTAGTTTTAACATTAACCTTTTATTTATCTGTTTAAAATTTCCACACTCAATCTACAAACAAATAATATTTTTATTTTTTGGTAGGAAAAAGTGGAAGTGGCACGCATAATTTTTGATTCCTAAATAGTTGCACGCTTCTTGAAAAATTGTTGGCCACTCTTGATCTAGGACCATTAAAAAGCTTAATAGAAAGAAGTGAAAATAATTTAAAACAAAATATTATTGGTAAGTCATTAAAGCTTGTTTATATACAAATTAGTTTGTATTATCTAGGATTATAATCTAGGACCATTAAAAATCTTAATAGAAAGTATTGGTAAGTCATTGCAGGTTATGTTTATTTTAGAAAATACCAATTAGTTTGTTAACTAACACATCATGTAACATGAGGAGGAAAACTTGTGGATTTGCTTTAAAGCTATAATACCCCATTAAAATTTTAAACCTTTAAAATAATTTATATAACTAATCACTGTAGTAATACAGTAATATCTGGTACTTTCACAATAGGCTAAGCCAAGCAACAACTCTGTAACAAGCAACAATTCAGTACATACAGTAGAGCCCCGATTATCCGTGAGTGCCACATTTTTTTTTTAAAATTACGAACCTTGTTTACTGTTTTTTATTTTAGTGATTTAGATGTAGAGCAAAGGTTTCTGCTGTACTGTACATATTTTTAAAGTTTTACATATAATGTTTTTTGTACAATAAAACATAGTTTTTATGCTGAAATATTTTTTTCGTGTTTTCACCTCATTTTTAGTCTTTTTTCAGGTTATCCGCGGTACCCGTCACCCTATTCCGCAGATAATCGGGGTTCTACTGTATAAGAAAAATATTTAATTACGCAAAATACTTATAAATGTGATAATTTAAGAGAGAAATTAGTACTTATATCTTGGGATTATAAATAAATTAATCAATATAATAGTAGGAGTATTGATATAAAATATTGTAATAGGAATACAAAGAATGCAAGCAAATTATACCTCTATCATTCATACTGTCCATGATTGTCATTAGTTTTTTTAACCTAGACATAGATTCTTGTTCATTGCCTTTTGTCATGAAGTCACTACTAAAACCAGGAATCATACCCTACAAAACAATTTATTACTGAAATAGCTAATGTATGGAATGAAAATATTAAAATAATTTCTTCATAATATTCAAAGTATAATTTATGAGAGATAAAGACAAAACCATATTAAATGAATTTGGGGATTTGATTGCTGTGACAAATGTTTACCATTATCTGACTGAAAGGTCCCATCTTCATTATGTTTTGAAATTGTTCATACATATCTCTCAATGTAAATTCCCCTAAAAAAGAAATCAATTTTTACTGAATGAATAGTTTCATGCATCAATTTCTACTGAAAAAGTGTAAAAAAGAGCCCTTTAACCTATTTCAATTCTATCATTCAAGAACTAGACTTAAGTTTATTTCAGCAGTGGCTTACAACCCTAATTATACATTTATTATGAATTCTACACACAAATAAAAAGTTAAATCAAACTATTTAGAACATCATAAGGTATTACAGTTGACTTCCTTTAATGTGATCCCCTTAGAGATTAGACTGATAACAATAGTCATTTGATGATTTTACTTGACTTGATACTCGTCACACCGATGTGGTGCATGAGGCCGCAAGCTCAGCCCTCCACTCCCATCGGTTAAGTGCCGCAGCCCCCCAGCTGGGCCAACCCAGGGAGTTTCTCTCTGCTATGGCAGTGATAGCAGCGAGGTCAAAGAAAAATATAGGATTCTCCAATAAAAAATATAGGACATGCAAAAAATATACTTTTTGACTAATTTACGGGTGTTAAATTTAAATAAACCTATACTTTAATATAGACATGGATAAAACTGCAAAGAAATACTTATATATTATGTAGAAATTGTAATAAATATACAATTAAAATACTTTAAGGAACATAGACTACATCAGTAACAATTTCAGGTCTCTACATTTTCCAACATCAAAAACAAAACAAAATTTTGTCTTGAATAGCTAAACATTTAACAATTAAGAGAATATAGCTTATTACAGAACTTTCTTTTTTTAAATGTATTTTGTAAAAGTATCTATTTTCCTAAAACTGAATTTGTGAAAGTACCTATTTATCAAGTAGTCAATTTGTGAAGGTACTGCAGAAAGGTAGTAAAATTGCTATAAACAGACCACTGAGTCGACCGTACCTTTTATCTAAATATTGAAAAATAGTCAGACTACAATTTGACACTTTTGCTAGTTTTATTAATAAGTTTGGTTCATTATACCATTCGTCATTAGACCATGCCTATCTAGAAAGGAAGTTGAGGTCAGAGTAAACACAATAGAGAATTAATAGTTAAAAGCTAAATAAATACACAAGTCAACTAACTGCAAAAGCTATTCACTTTGAGATTTTTCATAAATTAAATATTTTTTAACGATATAGAGAGGTTTTATTTATAGATATCTAAGCAACATGGAAAAATGAAACAAGAACATAAAATGAAATACATAAAACCATACCATGCTTTAGTTTCTCAATTAACTCTTCATTGTCATCTAGCTTTAATTCATTTACTTTATCTATCAGTCCTTCAATATCTCCCATGCCTATATAACAAACAAAATTCATACATAAGTAGTACAAATATTTGAACAAAATCAAAGAAGAATATTCAGGGAAAATATTTAAGAAAAAAAAATTACCTAGCAATTTACTAACAAACGGTTTTACTTTGAAAGGTTCAAAATCATCTATGTGTTCTCCAGTACCAATAAAGATAATTGGACTCTGTGTAGCTGCAACCCTAAAATATATTACAGATGTTTATTTCATAAAGAAAAATATACCATATAAGTTAGCCCTTTAAATGTGCCTTCAATTAATTCATATATCATTAAAATAAATAGGTTTTCTACTCAAACTGAACCACTAGATAATTTCTAAAACTTCCATTATAAATGCATATTTCCAATTACAAAAATGCTCAAAATGAAATTTAAAAAAATCACATTAAATCATATCATGTTTCATGTTAAAAAAATTTACGTAAGAAAATACAAAATTTAATTTTTACATGGTCCTATGGTTCTATCAGTCATATTTTGTTTAACAAACAAACAACATCAAACAAAAAAATTCCATACTTTTACAAAAAAAATTAATTGAGATTTAAAAGTTTAAATTTATTTTGACAATTTGAAACTAATTGTTTTAAACATAACCACATTGATAACTAATAAGGGCAGTGAAAGTTGCAGAAAGAAAGAAGGGAAAAAATGTTTAAATTTTTTGTAATTCATGGAATACCAGCAATGATCTTTATATAGTAAAATAAGAATAAAGAAATAATTCATATAAAATCTGGTACTTACGCACTAAGGGCTCCTCCACCTTTTGCATGACCATCTAATTTTGTAACTATAACAGCTCCTACATCTACTTTATCTTTGAAAGCCCGAGCCTACAAAACATTACATACATACATTGAAAAGCAGAAAAAGAGGGATATCATAAGTATTTCAAGTGCACTGTTATTTATTTTTGCAATTTTTAGATCTAGATACACTTAAACATTTCATACAGAACATATAGTAACTTTTGTGAAACACAAAACCTAAAATAATATGGTGGAAAAGAGACCAATTTCAAACAATAGGCTTTAAACTAAGATTTTTTTTCTAGCCAAGTAAAGTACACCATGTTAGAAAAAATCAAGTATTATAAGGGAGGAAATTCTTACAAAGAGGCATACAGAAAAACGTAGATTAAATTTAATCTAGTAACCATACTTCAGAGATCATCAACTTACTTGAGATTCGCAAGCTTGACCAATAGATGCATCCATTACGAAGATAATGTTATCAGGGTCCTACAATGTACAAATAACACAAAGACTTTTACTAGAATGCAAAATAACCTTATTTTATTTTAAGGAGCAACTAGCCTCTATTCTGAGAAAAATTGGTAAAGAGAAGTGTCATATATACATGTGGTATTACGATCCACATTATCTTGCCTAAAACTAGTCACTAACAGACAGTAGCGTAACTAGAGATGACCTATAGGGGGTGTTACTCTGACCAGTCAGCCCCTCCAACGTATTACTCCCTTTTGAAATGTCTCTAATAATATAGGTATAATATTAACAATTTTTTTTGCAAAACTTCGAAGGGAAAACTTCATCTAAGAGGCTTAACTTTCGAGGGAAAAACACAGTATAACAGAGTATAACAGGGGGTTTGGGGGTTCTCCCCCAGAAATTTTTCAAAAATTCGTCTCTCAATGTAGTGTTTAAATTCATTTTGAGGGCCTTTGGGTTAGTTCCTAAAAGAACAGTTCCTTGTGAACCGCTTTCCTTGTGAAGGGAAAATTTTTCAGTTTTTCATGTTTTAAAAACCGTCGATGTTATGGGGGGGGGTTACAACCCCAATAACCCCCCCTCGTTACGCCTATTCTAACAGAGGGTAAGCAGGTCTGTTTTACGCCCCCTATTGACTATTGTGAGTCAACCTCGGTGTGAACCCAAATCAAGAAAAAACAGTGAATACATAAGTAAATTTTATTCACCAGCAGAAATATTTCTAATCTTGTAACTTTAAACCAAGCTTAGCTTGACACCTTCTTCTGCCAGATTTAAACCATGGTGACAAGAAAGGATTAAGCTTAATGTGTGAAAAAACAAAGATTTCAATCTATATTTAGGTGATTTATTAGATCAGTATTCATGAGCAATCAATTTAATATTACAAATAAAGACAATTACCAAGTAAACAATGTTCAACGCAATCCCGATTAAAGTTTTCTTTTCGATAGATGGCACCGCACAAAGAGGGGTTTCAGAATTTTTGAACTGTGAATATTTAAAAATAAGATTTAAATAATCCAACGGAGAACACTGCAAATCCAAAGCTTGATTGCACGAACTGCCTTGTGCCTTCACTGTTCAATCAGAAACATCCTTACATTTTTCAGGGATAGATTACATAAGATTGAAATCTAATTTGGGAGTTTTCCTTGATTTTGGGTGTTCCTACCAACAAATTAGCTTGTATCTTGCTAGAAATGGCTATTAAAGGACTTTGTACAACAAGAACTGATGAAAAAAAATCAGAAGTATTCAAACAAAGTGAAAAATTAAACAAAAAAGTATTTGAGTATGTTTATCAATGTGATAAATCTGGGCATTATTAATAAAATAATGCTCGTATATTTCATGCAAAGTGATGAATACTCATCGATAAATGTGATTGGATTTATCACATTGCCCGCCTCACTTTGGACATTAATAATATGCCCGGTTTATCACTTTGCCTGTAACAGTTATACAAATTTAGCCATTTTTATCATGGTTGCTGAAAAAGTATTCTTTTTGCCAGCAAAATGACCAAAAATGCTTTTAAAGATGAGATAATTCAGTATTCGACAATAAATAAATTACCGTAGCATTTGAAACTTGTAACATTTCTTCAAAAAGAGAATCTTCTTGCTTGTGTCTACCACTTGTATCGACAATGATAATTTCAAAGTTTTCATTTTTGAATTTTTCAACACCTTCTTGAGCAATCACTACAGGATCAACCTCAGTATAGCTATCAGATTAAGGGCAGAAAGTCAGTTTGAGAAAATTGAAACAATTTTACAGATTCAAAATTAAATACATTATGAAATAAAATGGCAGTAAGTA
The DNA here is from genome assembly GCA_963680715.1 of Tetragnatha montana. Classification (NCBI taxonomy): domain Eukaryota; kingdom Metazoa; phylum Arthropoda; class Arachnida; order Araneae; family Tetragnathidae; genus Tetragnatha; species Tetragnatha montana. Next base: position 29,119,968 of record OY796675.1, read on the forward strand.
GCATGAAAAAAATTAAACAGAATAATTTTTATCTGAAAAACATGAAATATAAATGTATACCTTCCATAAAATGGTATTCTAGCTTTGGTTGCATTTTGTTTCAGTTGATCAAATGCACCAGCTCTAAAAGTATCAGCACAAACCAAGCAGGTTTTCCAACCTTTCTTCAAGTAGTAATAAGCTAACTGAAATGTAAAGCTAAGTAAATAATGCTTAACATCCTATTAATTTTAAACTACCATTCCCTTTTGAAATTTGTCAACACCTATAAAAATATTTTAACTAAATTAGCATTTTACCCCAGCAAGGGGCAAGAAAATAAAATTTAACCAAAATTTGAGTTACAAACCAAAGTTTGAGATCTTTTAACACAACCTATGTATTTTTCTTTATGTTCTTTTTTTGTTGTTTTTTTTATAATCTGTGTAACAAACTTTTTGTAAAAATTTTTATCACCTGGACCTATTTATATGGGCCAGGGCCCATTGGTGAATAATATTGTATTCTTCCTTTTTTGTGAATTAAGTATTCTTATTTACTTTATTTATTTTTTGTAGTACAGAGTGCCATGAATATATTTACCTCAAACTATTTACCAACAGGTTACTATCAATAACCACTAAAAATGTCAGAAATTAAATACTTAACCCTGTTTTAGTAGTCCTATACCCCCTTCATGCAAATTAGTAAAATTATATCACACAAATATTTTTTTTTTCACTTTTGGAAAGTAAATTTGGTATTAAATTAACATTTTAATTTAAAAATTAATTTTTTTAATTATTGAATTATTTTTAATTAAAATATTAATTTAACTTCAATTTTGTTTATGGTACTTCTTAAAAATTGAATAAACATAAAAATTAATCTATAAAGTAATTTAATTTAAAAATAACTTTTAATAATTAAAACTGAATAGGATCGAACTTGGACAGGTTAGCTGAAACCAAATATGCTACCAACTAAGCTATTATAATGCAATTGGGAAAAACTTTTTAATTAATAAATGTAGGATAAAAAGTGAAACTCTAAAGGGCCCCATTCACGGTCGATCCACTCCACTCCGCACGGCGTGGTGCGGAGCGGAGCGATGAAAAATCGGTAATAAGACCATCGCTCCGCTCCGCTCCACTCCGCAGCATTCCATTCAAAGCTCGTTTGGCCGCCATTACTACTTTCGAGCAAAACTGTAGATTTTATTTGGGTGTCAGCGGTTGTTTTCTTAATTAAAAAAATTAAAAAGCCCAAAAGAAAAGAAAATAAGAAACCTAGAACGAAGATTCGGCCAAATTTAATGCAAAAGAAAGATATTCACATGCAAATCTCTATCTTCAATGGAGTCGAAATTGGTCTGTACACAATGAAAAATAGTGTAGTCTTGGGAACCAATGGATGTTATGGTCCAGTGGTTAGCGTTCTCGACTACCATACAGTATACCTGGGTTCGATTCCCAGTGTGGAATTTGAATTATATTTTTTTTTATTTCGAAAATCATGAAAGCTTTTGTTTACAACTTCAAAAAATTATTTTTTATGAAGTAATTTTTTCCAGTGGCCTGATTAAAATAAATTTAATCCGATAAAATTAATTTATCTAAGAAATTATTTTAGTATTGTTCAAAACATGCTATAGTGATGCAAGGGGTTTATGAAATAAAAATTAGGTATGCTAGAGCTAGATGATGCATTTTACTCATAGATTACTATTTTATTAATTTTTACACAAATACAGTTGAGTCTGTTTTTATAAAGCAAATACGGAAACATGGGCACAATTTCCACTATATTTCCATTTAGGATTTATTTCTACTGAAATCAATTTCTTAATTCCAAGTTTTTTTCCACATTCACATATGCAAATGGATCATTGACTACAATATTCATCTAAATTGGTAAATTTAAATTTTTTTTTATGATTTAAAATTTTGTGTTTTCTCTTGCCTTTTTCACCTCAATAAGCAGTAATGAAAATGGATAATTGGTGGTGTAAAATGAGCAATTGCCTAAAAAGCAATTACTCAGGCAAAAAAATACATAATTCCATTAATTAATAAAATGATAATATCATTTGGCATTTGGACTTCAAATAAATTGCTTTTGTTTTGATAAATATGGATTATTTTTCGAAAGTTCAGCTAAAATGTAACCACTGAACACGAGATATTCTTTTTTACTTTTGTTTTAATAACTTTAAATTTTACTTCAAATTTAAGTAAAAACCGATTAGTTCAATATTAAATTAATTTCTAAATATAAATAAAAAATTTAAATAAAAAAATTAAATTTCTGCCACTTGAAATTTACAAGAAAATTTTAAAATAAACTTTGTTTTTCTTTTTTTAAATTTCATGAGATTTATTGCATTTATTTAAGAGTCTATAAAAATTTTTCAGTAATATAGTTTAATAATTCATTAATTGTTTGAATTTTTTAAAGAAACATATATTAAAATTATACGTTCTTTTTTTCTTTAAAAGCAAATTTTTATTTTCTCCTTTAAAGTAATTTTTTATTAGTATTTATATGTTGTTTTTTATTGCGATACCCCAGGTTTTAATGTTAAATTCCTCTGGATGAACTATTTATGAAAAAAACATACTTTTGAGTAATAAAAAATAAAAAAAATTCTGGTAACAAAACGATTAAAATCATTGGAGGGTTTTTAAAGAGGTATCTGGTCACTACTATCCAAAACAATTTTTCATGATGCTTGCGATCATTTGAACCCTTCCATGATTACCAAAAAAGTCAATATCAGATAGAAAATCTTGCGAAAAGGAAGTTTTGTAGCATAAAAATTGAGCATGAGATCTAGCCTGGGCGCAATTCACTCTGTGCTGACTGGGATACCTCCTTGGGTATCACTACTTCAAATAGATTTTAAATTTTGGGATTTGCATTGGAAATTTTAAGTTTTAATTATGAGGAGTTAAATCATAAGTAATATTCTTGAAGATTTTTCATAATTAGTTTAAATCGTTTAATTGGACCCGGTTGGAATGATTGGAATTATTGGATTTCCGAAATTTCGGAAATCCATCGATGACACGGTGCCAAGTCATGAATTACATCACGCATGATGTCAAAAATCAAACCACGTGACTCTCGATCTGATCGCATTTGGAATAATTGGAATGGATGGATTGCGATTTCGGACTATTTTGGACTCCTGTCACTCCAGTCACTCCACATCATGTTACGTCAATCACTCCAAAAAGCACGTGTTTTCATGGAGTGTAGCGGAGCGGAGCGATCGTGTATGGGGCCCTTAAGGGGTTTTCAACGGATTTACTGGCTAGGTGGCTAGTGCATCCTACTATGGCCAGGAAAGGATACCCTTAGAGTGTACTATCAACCTACAAAGTTTGAACCCGAAGACAGTTTTCGAGGCCATTCCATCCCCTTATCCGTACTATATTTCATAATTTTCTAATTCTATGAGTTTTCTTGTTATCTTGAAATTTTTTACCAACCACTTCAACTTTGTCATATTAAGAATTTACTGGTTTTAAAGGTAATCAAACTATATGTAAATCAAAATATTGTTTGTATGTTGTGGTACTAGAATGTGAACAAAATACTGTGAAATGTTCCAGTAATATGCTGTTAGTGAGTTAACTGATAACATTTTAAGTCCCAAAAAACAAAATATTTATTTAAGTTTAGAATTCTGTACGGCTATATGTAAGATTGAATTCCCAAAAGGAACTCTTGATGGAAATAGAAATGGATGGATGATATAGATTCAAGTGTTCTTACTTTAGAACAAGTAGTGGTTTTACCACTGCCTTGAAGACCAACAAACATGATGATATTTGGTTTTCCTTTAGTAGGTTGCCATGCCTTTACTCCTGGATCTACTAGCTGGAATAAAATTAATATCAATGACACTTTCTATTAAAATATGAAAAAAAAACAGTACAGGACTTTTAAAGTTTATACCTTTCAAGTTTTATGCATTTTAATAAATGAAAGCAATTTCTAAAGTGAGTCATACCATTCCCCATGGGGCATAGGAGCTTTCTAGGGAGATAGTAATGAGTTGTGAAAATTTGGTAGAGCGTTTGGGGAGAATAGGGGTTTTGATACTTTTAAATCATTGATTAATTATCACTTTTATGTTAATAAATCACTTCATTGAAAATTTCTTGAAAGTAACTTAAAAAAAAATAACATGCTTAAAGCTAAAAATTTTTCTGGGGAAGGAATCATGAAACTCACATTTACTTATAACTTGGGATATGAGTAGTTTTACTCGTTTATTAAAGCTCAAAACAGGATAATTTTGTAGTTTTAGCTGGGGATAAGAAATTTCTTTTTGCCAGATCAAGGGGGGATACTAACTGGGTGGCAATAACTCCTATTTATACATTGGTATAAAATTCTATGAAACTGCCATATTTATTAAAATAAAATATAAGCAAATTAGTATGAAAAATTGTAAAGGGGTGGAAAAATTTCTTTTTGAAAAGAAGGCAGTGGTCCCAAAAAAGTTTGGGAACCTATATAATTTAAATATTATCCTTTATAAATCTTTCAAAAAATTAAATTAAATACTTGACCTACATAATTCTTGTTATTTGATTATTAACTACAAAGAGTTACTTTTATTTATTTCTACAAGTCAATGCATCCTAACAATGAAACATTCATTTTGAAAAGTAAAAATCCTCATTTTTAAAAACCTTAATCAACTCTTTGAACACTGCAGACTGGATCATTCGTCGTTTGTTTAACCCTGCAGCCATTTCATCAAAATCAATAACAGACCTAAAAGGTAAGAAACAAACCTCATTCTTGAGTTAAATAGATATTTAAATTAGATTTACTGAAATACAAATTTATTCACATTTTGTTACATTTTAATTTTTAAAAAATGAATGATACTTTAGGATTAACCGGGTGTAAGTGTCAAATTTTCTAAAAACAATTGTGGAAAATATTCAAACACTGAAATAAAATACAATATTAAAATATCAACTTGAAGTTTTACTTTCAAAATAAAATGTTTGTAAAATGTTGACAATGATGTCCGATTGACATGATTTACACCCTGCTAATCCTAAAGTACAAAATAATTTTAAAAGTTATTATCATAGCTGTTTTAACAGAAATGCTTAAATACCTGACATTTTCTCGCAGCTGTTTTACTAATTTAATATTAACATCAGCTTCAAGAAGGGCTGTGCATATTTCCTTTAGCATAGAATCCAAAACCTAAGCAGAGGGAAAAATTGAAGACAACAATATTCAAAAGAAGATTAATTACTAAATTAACATATTAAACTAAAAGTGTATATTTACATCTTAAATGAAATTTGCTTCATAATGAAATGAGATGTTGCTTAGTTGAGGCAACATTTCAGTGAGTTCTAGCATAAGAACAATAATCAATCTACTTAGTGGTACCCTAAGTTCCAGGTATACTGCCCTCAGAGGGCATTAATGAATTAATAGGAAAGAGCAAAAGGAAAGGGTACACTGAATACTTAGTAAGTAAATACTTATTGTCATTTTTTTTTTATAAAAACATTCAAAGGCTGAGAAAAGCCAGCTTAAAATATTTTTTATAACATGCTCCATTTCCAAAATTTTCCGGGGAAGGACCTCAAACCCCCATCTACATGGCCATAGCTATAAAAAAAATGAATTCTGCAAAATTAAATTTCTTCACAAATTTTTTTTTCTTCAGGAATTTTGTATAATTTTAGGTACAAACCCAAACATCTCCTTATTATATGCACTAAATGTTAGCATAGTTGGGGAAATTTGTTATTTTATCAATCTCTTCAAACAAAAAAACTGGGAGAGATAGTTTTGTTTATTATTTTACCTGCAAATTTTGACATTCTATCTCTAGAATACTGTCTGATTGTCTCACTAACCGCCATATTCACTGCTAACCTGACTGATGTCTAACTGGCAGTTAAACTTCTTATTGGTTAGGAAGGAAGGAAAGCTAGTTTTACACTGATCAGAGGTTTGAATCAGTTAACCGTCAACATCAGACCGATATGCAGTGAATATAAGCGTAAATTCCAGCTTTAAAAAACAACTAGTACTTACTAACCTAAAGTTTTAAAATTTTCTGTTTTAACAAGAAACTTTTTGAACTGAAATTCAGTGAATGATGATGGACATCTTCAAATCAATGGATGCTTGATTTGGATGAACATAAAGACTTTTCCATTTTTGCTTTGGCCAATAATAAGACTAAAACCTTAATAATTTTTTTTTAAATATCTTGAAATAAAATTTTTTTGTGAAGGCTGTTTAGGTATTCTTGTACATTAAGTACTAAGCCTTTGGCTTAGAAATGGCAAGGCAAGATCATCTTAATTCTTTTCTGTCTAAGACAAGAGCTGTCTGGCGACCCCACCAAAAGATTGAGAAGATAGTTCCTTCCCTTTTTCTTCTTTTTTTATTAATAGTTCCTGATTCATCTGCTTTACTCAAAGCACACAAGGTCTTCTACTTTGGCATTGCCTTCTTGGTTTCCCATGGCAATGCTCTTTTTGATCATGGCATCAAGTTTGAATTTGTTTCTTAGAATTAAATTTTTGTCTTAATTTAATATTGACCAATAACCTCAAACCTTAAAATGATGACTGCAGATTTCAATATCTTGCAATGCCATTTTGCCTCCAGTAGTGGTCAGTGAAATGCTGAGGTTTTGGTTGCCTTTTTTGCAGTTTAGAATTTGAGTACTTGCATACTAACCCGTCAACTATTTAGCAGCGTTCTTGCGTATTATCCCAATTTATTAGTAGGTTTTTTCATACACTTTTTCAGAATTCATACTTTTGTTTGTTTCTTAATCAGTTCCATTGGTTCTTTATTGTGTGAACTTTCGGAAACATTAAAATTTTATAATGGTTGATTATGTAGTTTTATTTAGTATGCATTTGTTTCAATTTCATTTAAGTTTTAGCATTTTTCAGAACAGCTTTAAAAAGAGTCCTCCATGTGTAATCACAGATCCCACAGCAACATGATTAAGTGTTGTCATCATTTGAGCTGTGGGTAAAGATGGCGGCTAGAAGACTTCCTAAAGCTGTTCCCATTTTTTTTCAAATTTATATTTATTACTTTAATTCATTTACATTTTTTGAAAAATAAGATACATTTGTCTATTTTCCGGCACAGCTTTGATAAGTCCTCTAGCTGCCATGTTTACCCATAAGCTCAAATGATGGCAACACTTAAAAACATATTGCTATGGGAGCTGTGGATAAACATGGCGGCTGGAGGACTCAGCACAGCTGAAATAAGAGTCTTCCATTTGGCGACTCGCGTTGCGGTCGCCAAGTTAGCGGTATAGAATTTAGCGGCTCAATTAGTTATAGTGTACAGTTAGTGATCGCAACTCGATCTCCAAATGGAGGACTCTTATTCCAGCAGATCCGAGGACTCTTATCGAAGTTGTGCCTATTATTTTACTAATTGTTCGAATTTGTTATGTAATTAGAGCTAACTATATCGGTTTTCATAAATTACTTTCAGTTGGTAAGAAAGAGCCACCAGAAATTGATCAAAAAGGTTCGGTGGTGTTCCATCTTATCAGGATCTCAGGGATTTGGCACTGATTTTACTTGGTGCCGATATTCTACTTATGTCAAAATTTTTTCCTACTATATATTAGCACTCAATCATCATAGTGAAATTCATCTGGTACTAAAACATATGGGATAATACCACACTACAGTATTTCATAAGGAATGATTCAAGATATTTAGGATAAATCTACAAAGAGGATTTTTAATGTTTACCTTGAATAATATGAGATTTTAGCAAGTTTTGCAAATAAAAAGATCAGTTTTAGGACACAGCATGTAAATAGACACATTTTAAAAGATTTAAAACAAATCAAACAATAACATGAACTAAGTATAAATCCGCAGGCTTTGAAATGAACTTCACAAATATTGAATCGAAATATGGTACAAAAAAATTACCAACACGTTTCAAAACGATAGAGTATAACATATCATGAAAAAAGCATGTAATAACACTCTTTGACTAATTACCTCTTTATTTATAATAGTTGCATTGTTGAGGGAACGCAAAGCGTTAGTTATTTTACGACCCAAATCTGCGAGCACCATTTTGTAAGTTTAATATTCACAATTTATGAAATATAAACAGATACAAAAACATCAATACACCATTGCTTGTTGCTCTACACGTAGGTAAACAGTTGTTGCCGTTCATGAACAAAAATGTATATATTTATTTAGTGAAGAAGGAAAGAAGAGAAAGCATAATTTAAAAGATATCCGAGAGCTTCCAAGAGTTTTTATTTGAAACATAATTAAAGGAAATATTCTTATAAACTTTAATAAACCCATTTTGAAAAATATTAACTTAATATATATACATACTAAATTAGTGGCAACATCTATTGTTTATTTATTCGGAGTGTCTATAGACCCGAGTACTCGGTTCACTGCATATTTCTAGTATTACGCCGAGTATTGCGCAGTATGGGACTGCGCAGTTTTAAAGCTTAGTTAGTGTGACGTCACATCCAGATTCATTTTCGCGCGTCCATTCATTTACCATTTCCATTGCATCCATTTCCATCGTGTTTTAGAAATGAATTTTAATTTTTCCTTAGTTATTGTGTTAGTTGTAGACGAGTCAAAAATGCAAGACGCCGAGATGAGTTTTGTCATCATCTGTAAGAGAAAAAACGTGCTCAAAGACACTATTTCGTCCCGGGATGTGATATGGACTACCATAACAAAGGTAAAGAAACTATCTTCTCTTTTTTAAATTCTTCTAAAGGAAGCCCATAGAAAATGTTGGTAAATGCAATCCCTATTTTGGACAAATTTCATATGTTACGAGTAATGTTATAAATCGGCCATTATTAATAATGTGGAGGAGGGCAATGTGATAATCAATGAAATGCATTTATCAATGAAAATTATCACTTAGCCCGGCCTCCACTCTGGGTTATTAATAATACCAAATTAATCACTTTGCCCGAAAGATAAATATATATTATAAGACTGTCAGAGATGGGAAAGAAGTTTCACTCCTAGATCGCGACCCAAATAGTAGCCTAATGCCATTCCATCTGAATTCTTTTTACCTATTATTGATTAAAAAGGTGGTTTGAATTATCCATCGAAATCTCTATTTTCTAAATTTTTGAGATTGAGATAACAGTCAGTCCAGAAAGTATTAATACACCCAGGGCTTAAATTGCACCGGAGCTGAGTCCCGTACTTCTTGGTTTTCAGTAAATATTTACTGATATTTATTCATTAATCAGTAAATATTTGTAATGCTGAAATAGTAGCGCTCCGGTACTTCTTTGGCTAGAATTTAAGCCCTGAATACACCCAACAAATTTGCACTTTAGTAAACCAACTATAATTGCTCAACTGCATGTGCAAAATCCAAACAAAAATTATCCTAACATCATTTGTTATCCTTCATTACAATCTACCAGTAAGAGCATCAAAAGAGTGTAAAATTATTATCCAAAATTATGCGAGTTTGAAAACCATAAAAGTGTGAGTGCCAGTGTACAGCCATAGACCAATGGGTAACTGTTGTCTGGCACTCCCACAGACATTAAATCTAAAATCCTTTGATTTAAAGACACCCATTGATTGTGAAGATTCCATTCCAAGAGTCTCCTAAGAATTAAATTTGATGTGTATGTGGGGGCTAGACATTAGTTTCCCATGTTAGTCTATGGCTGTACGAATACTTTTTGGTTTTCGAAATCGCTTCATATTGGATAATAATTTTTTTCATTCTGTTTTGATGCTTTGTTTTAGTAGATTGTAATGAAGGGTAACAAACCATGTTGGGATATTTTTTGTTTGGATTTTTCACATGCAGTTAGCGTAATAGGTATTATACTAGTGCAAATTTGATGGGTGTACGAACGAATACTTTCTGGACTCACTGCAAGTTTACTGAATGCTTCAATCTTGAATCACTACAAACCAATAGCATATTAGATTTAAAGACTAGTTTAGGTCCCAAAAAGATGGTAGGCTTGAAAGCCATTAAGTTGAAAAAGAAAATAATAGAACTGTTTATTTTATTTAACTCTACTACATTTTTGTATCAAACAGTACCTAAGTATGTATATACAGTAATTTTTAAATTACTTCCAATTTGTAATTAAAATACTTTTTCTCAAAAGTTTTCTTTATTTGTGTTCTATATTATAAGTATACTTTAATTAAAAACTAAAAGGGTTCTAATATGTTGTAATTGAGTAGATAATTAAATACTATTGTGATGTATGAAATTTAATGTTTTCAGTTGTTGTTCTTCAAAAAATCAAGTTTAGAATAGAATAAACGAAATCTTTCTTGCCCGGTGAAAGCCCTTTAAACATTGTCCTATAATAGAAGGCTTTAATTAAAGGGTGATCACCATGGCTTTCTCGTTGTGTGCCACTAGAAATACCCAAGCTCCATAAGGATTCAAGGCTAAGTGATCTCAAAGAGGGAGTATTTCACCAGTTACAGCTGGTTAGCTGGTTGGTACTCAGACTCTCAAGCGTCAACTCCAGCCATGGACCGGTTTCGTCCTTGTTAGGACTCATCAGCACGGCATAGGAAGGCAATGCAAGAGAGCGGAGAGCAAGTGATCTCATGTGATTTTTATGATTTCCTTGTAAGTATGTTTGTTTTCAGAAACTTGATATTGCAGAATTCTCTTAATCTTCTCATTTCTAGGAAATTTGGATTGATATACTGTTTTTATATTACATATTTGGTTTATTTCCGAGTTTTTACCACTTTTAAGCTATAGGGAAGACTGCGGACACTTGATCCTCAATTCAGTTTTTAATTTTTTTTCTCTGCTGCAAATTATCAGATTTCAAATTTTTGACTTAACAATTGTATTCTATCCCCCTCACCAAATAATATTTTGTATTTGAAATTAATCAAATAATTTTTAAAAAATGCTTGCAGAGGGATAAGTCTTTTACTCTCTGATGCAGTTGTGCACGTACAATATATTTTATAAATAAGATTAACTTTTTCCTAAATTAGTAATTCTAAAAGAATCTAAAATTATGCAGCAAAGAATAGGTACATTAACCTCAATCATAATTACAAAAATAAAAAAACTTATTTACCATACCTAAGGTGACCAAGCGTCCTCCATTTCTAAGTTCTGTGCTCCTTTTCACTATTTTAAAACTAATCCATTGATTAGTTTCCAAGGCACAGAAGAAATAGAGGAAGAGAGTGGTTGGGTTGAAATATTTCCTTCGTTTTGTTTTTATTTCATATCTTCAGTGGGTTTTTTTCTTTTTGGAAGTAGTTTAAGCAGTTTTGTTTTAATATTTTTGATAAAAGATGGGTGGAAATATTTAACCCAAGCCATGATTAAACCATTTCAAAACTGAACACATTTTACAGGAAAATTTAGTTATTCTTGTTGAATTTACTTTTTGTGTTGCCCTGGAATTAATACAGCCTCAGTTGAAAGCACTTTTTAGATGGGTAATGCTAATGATTTTTGGGCAAGTAAGAAATCAAGATTAAATGTAGATACTCTAGCTGCAGAACTTTATGTAAAATTCAATATGAAGGATACTTGTTGTTTTGAAATTTCCTATATATTGTTAGAAAATGATACATCAACAAAAAATATTCATTTAATGGAAAATACTTGTTTATAATTGAAAGATATGTAAGGCATATTTAGTGTATTTTTGTTTGAATTAATAAAATGTTTCATTTATTATTGTTGTGCCTTTTTCTTAAATTATTTCGTCCTCCTTTTTATTGAGAAAAAAATTGTCACCTACCATACCAGTAGTACCAGATTTTCTAGAGTTTATTTCCAATAACAACATTAATTAAGAGTTGTAATAATTTTACTTATTGAAAGTAAAAGTGAAAGCATGTGTTGACCAGAATACTTGATACAAAGAAAATAAAGACTAACAAAGTTTTAAAACCTAAAAATTTAAATGCAATAATTGCATAATAATAAACTTGTTTTCTAGAGCTTATATCTATTAATTAATAGAGAAAAAAAATAATCATGTAATGGACCATACCATAGTTCTACTGTACTAGAGGAACCTTTTGTCTTCATGGGTAGAAAAAGTTAAAATCTGAAATAATCACTGAAATACTTTTCTAATGACTTTAAATATTTTTAGTTTTCAGAATTCATTTAAAAACTTTAAATAGCATATCTTTTTAAAAATTCTTAAAATATAATCACTTTTTAAATATTGATTATACCAGATAGTATTAAAAATTAACAAAGCAAAAAAAGAAGAGATCCTTTGATTTGTATATGTTATGATTTTAAAAAAATAATTGAGTAGTACACTATAAACTTATTAAATTTATTTTATTAAATGAAAACAATAAGAAATTTCTTTGTATGTATATCATAATACAATTTAAAACTAGTGAGTTTAATTTAAACTTGCCACAAAACCCATTTCATTGAGAAAGAATAATATTTTAAAATTAAAAATCTTATTTTTAAAAAGTGTTCTCTCTTTTATGAAGTTTAAAAAATTTTATCAAAAAAATGAATAAAAACATCCATATAGCTGTAGATGTTCTAGTATACTTCATTTCATTAATTAAAGCAGGAAAAAAATAATGTTCCAATTTGGTTAATGGGTATTCTGTAGCTGAAGTACTCGTTTGAAAATGATCGTTTCGATATCATTTCGATGTCGTTCTTGGTCTCGAATCTTTATCGACTCGTTTCATAATCGTGTTTAAAAGTTTCTGAATACGGCCCTTCCAATTTAATTTTAAATTTTTTAAAATTCTGAAGTACAGGCTGTTTACGAATATCAGGTGAATTTTTCAACAAAAATTTAGAATAAGTGTTGAAAAATTGAAGCATTTTTCTTGATACTTTTGTTTTATATGCTTTCATTTTTCTACACTCATGCAAACACTCGTGTCACAGTGTTTGTCACTTTTTAGTATAGAATCACTTATTATTCAACCGTATCTGGTTATCACTCTGATCTTGGGCAAATGTGATAACATAAAGCGGAGTAGACTAGACTGTATTTGAGCTAACTAATTTTAAGAACTTTTGAAAGAATAGGGAGATTTTGAGGCAAAAAGCGAAATATCTGGTCACCCAACTCTCAAAATATGTACATTTGAGAAAACATTTACATCAAAAATGAAGTAAAAAACACAAAAATTTTATTTTGAAAAAAAAATACACAATCTACAAAACAAAATCAGTATGAGCGGCGGTCCCTGGACCCGTGCGTAAGTCGCAATTTTTACTAAAATCGAAATTGTGTTTTCTACCTTAAAATATACCCTGCCATATACTATACCTCATATTCGATTTTGGTGAAAATCGGTTGGTAATTAAAGCAGTAATTGACTTTGAAAAAGGTTCAGATCTCGACGAAAAAAACACAAGTCCAAAGAAAGCTTATAAATTCGAAAGAATTAATATTAATTTTTTTGTAATTTTTTTTATTGTAACTAATTGTTATGGCAAAGTTTTTCCAGAATTACGGGTTTCCATGGGGATGTTTATGTCATCCATGATTTTTAGAACAAGATTGGGGCTTACTTACTTTTAATGCCTAATACTCCATTTTTGGGGGCAAGTCGTGTTAGTAGAGTTTCGGAAAGAATTCGACCCTACCCTAAATGCCTTACATGTATAAATCGGGAATTTTTTACACATTACGAAAATGTAAATCATTAAGGTGTGAGATAATTATTTCGGGAGTTTTTCCTGAAAAACCGATATTCCCAAACCTCCGTTTTTACCGGATTACTGAAATTTTGGTATATGTGTACCCTAAAACTAAGGAATTGAACCATGTATTGCATTAGGGGTTGAGTCAAAATTAAAATTCCTACTTTTTTCCCGTCAAAATGCTCCCGGACCATTGGCTCCTTTTCCAAGGACGGGATAGGATCCCTTACAGTCCTAGAGCTGGCTACGTGGGAATTTTTAACAGGAATATAATTTTCAGAACTACGTCTTTCCTGTTAAATTCCCATGTAGCCAGCTCTTGGACTATAAGGGATCCTATTTAATTCGCGATATTGAAATGAAATGGCTAAATGCTCAAAATACGATGGTTTTTCGTTAATTTCTCTGGAATTAAGTAAGTTAGAGCTGAGAATTTACAAATTTCGAATTTTCGGGACCGAATCGCTCCAGGAAAGTGTTACTGCACTATCCTGGGCGTGCTTGGAAAAGGAGCCAATGGTCCAGGAGTATTTTGGCGGGGAAAAGTAGGAATTTTAATTTTGACTCAACCCCTAATGCAATACATAGTTCAATTCCTTAGTTTAAGGGTACACCATATACCAAAATTTCAGAAACTTGGAGCAAGCGGTTCGGCTGTAATCCGGTAAAAACGGACATTAGGGAATATCGGTTCTTCAGGAAAAACTCCCGAAATAATTATCTCACGCCTTAATGAATTACATTTTCGTAATCTGTTAAAAATTCCCGATTTATACATGTAAGACATTTAGGGTAGGGTAGAATTTTTTCCGAAACTCTACTAACGCGACTTGCCACCAAAAATGGAGTATTAGGCATTAAATGTAAGTAAGCCCCGATCTTGTTCTAAAAATCTTGGATGACATAAAACTTCCCATGGAAACCCGTAATTCTGGAAAAACTTTGCCATAACAATTAGTTACAATAAAAAAATTACAAAAAAAAATAATATTAATATTTTCGAATTTATAAGCTTTTTTTGGACTTGTGTTTTTTTCGTTGAGATCTGAACTTTTTTCAAAGTCCAATTCCAATTACTGCCTTAATTTCCAACCTATTTTTACCAAAATCGAATATGAGGTATATGGCAGAGTATATTTTAAGATTTTAAGGTAGAAAACACAATTTCGATTTTTGATTTGAGTAAAAGTTGCGACATTGGTGCACGCACGGGTCCAGGGACCGCCGCTCATACTGATTTTGTTTTGTAGATTGTGTATTTTTTTTTTCAAATTAAATTTTTGTGTTTTTTATTTCATTTTTGGTGTAAATGTTTTCTCAAATGTACATATTTTGAGAGTTGGTTGACCAGATAATATATTTCGCTTTTTGCCAAACAATCTCCCTATAGAGCATTTTCAATCACATGACTCGGACCAAACAACGGGCTTGGCAACAGAAAATGTTACAGTTTTTTGCCCTACAGAGGTTAACAGTTACAGAAAATGACTGGCCAATCACGTGACCCCGTACCTAAAAACAGGCCCGTTCCTGGGTATGAAGGCGCCTCCGTGCCAATAGATTACGGCACCCCTTACCCCTCACCCCCATTAATAGTTAATTCTAAGTTAATTAATTTTTACTTTTAATTAATTATTAATTAATTAATCACTAATTTTAACTAATTAATAATTACTTTAAACAAATTTGATATTACCTAACTTAATGATACAGTAGAACCTTGATAAAGCGACTCCTTATGGAGCCAACAAAATGCGGACGTTTTAACGAATAAAATTAACACCATTGTAATAAAAAGGTGCTTTTATCACCGGTTGTTGTAACGCAAGGGTTGCTATAACAGGGGGTCAATGTAAAGAGTTTCTACTTATTAATAAATAAATAATATTGACATTACTTATTTATTTAAAATTAGTTTTCAGTTAAAATAAATTAAGCTTTTTTTTCAATATACTGTGGGTAGTTTTTACAGTTTTCAATTTAAAGAATAATGATAAGCTCATTTTTTAAATTTTTTGAATGAAATTTATAAAATAATGAAAAAAAACAGGCTAAATATTATTTTTAGAAATAGGTTTACTTAATTTCGAGAGACTCAATCTTGAAAACTCTTAAAATATCTATGGCATTGCACAGTTTATTAAAAATTTTAAATTTATTAGGGGAAATCTCTGATTAAAATTTACAACTTGGATATGACTTAGTTCAGTGTCGTCCAACCTTTAGTTACCCGAAGGCAAAACAATTTTAGTATGAAAAGTGTGGACATGAGTCATTATAAAAGAAAAATTACATTCAACTTACTATTTTAATACGGGCATGTCAAACCAAACTTATTTCAACAGCGAACCATTTAATTATAGCATCTATGAAAATTCAGTCAAAACATGGTGTATTGACAAAATTTCTTAAAATTTTAAAACCAGCACTTGGAAATGAAGGGGATGGGATAAGTTTGTTATAGGACCAATAAAATTTTAGAATTCCCATGTAAAAGTGTTATTGCTGAATGGTTTCTTCAATGAATGATGAGAATGGTTTCTTATCTCAAGAATTCGTTTCAAATATCAAATTCGGTTTTAATACATAGATAGAGAACTCTAGCTCTGGAAGAAGCCTTAAATTACCACTGGTAAAATAATTTTAATAACTCACATAACACTACTGATTAATACTTCTTTAAACAAACCACTTTTAAATCAGCACTAATCCAAAAGACATTAATGAGCACTGAGCACTATTATTTAAAATATATAAAATACTCCCTCCAACTTGAAAAATTAAATCCTGTGCGTATTCTCACTTTCATTTGTTATAGTTTCTACCGATTCCATTTTGAGGTTTTCAATTTTAATTTTAAAAGAAAATACTGCAATACTTCAATAGGGGTTCGAGGATTCTCCCCTGGAAATGTTTGGAAAATCGGACCTGAAAACCGGTTTTTAAAACACATTTCTGGAAAAATTAAATTGAGGGTGGGATATCATTTTAATATTTTATTTGGGGACCAAAACGAATATCTTCGATGGACGCATGCGGTCGGAGGTTTGGATCACACTGACTTAGTTCATGGTGTTTTTATACTCCGTTTATTTATTAAAAAGTAACCTAATAAGGAGTAAAAAAAAGGGTTTTGTGACTTAACAAAACTAAAGTAATTTTTCCCAAAAAATTTGCGACTCAAACAATAATAGTTTAATGAGATGTAATGTACTAAGTTTGAGTGGGAGGGAGAGAGAATTAAAATGGAGTGAGTCACTAGCGACTAACCTGATTCCTTTCACTTTCTGCAGACATGCCATTTTCAAACCAAAGAGCACGACACCAAAACTCAACTATGTAGTACTTCTGTCCCGGCGGTACTCTCGCTCTCTCTCTCTCAGCTGCGCGACATCCATCAACACCCTCCCAGTCAAATTTCTCCGGGCTCAGGCATCAGGGGCCGGGAGGTCCCCCCTGTGGGCCACCCTCACAAAAATGGCGGGAACTTTTTGTTTTCTGCCCCCTCGTATGTTGAGTGAAATAAACAAGGACGCTTCCAAACTTGAGAGCCCCAGTATTTTTTTTTTGTTTTAATGTAATGATGAGAACACCTTCTCATCATCTTCACCCGTCTCCAGAGAACCTAAGTCGCAATAGCACTTCTCTCTCTCTCTCCCTCACTCTCCATCTCCAAGTGTTTGCATGGAAGCAGGGGTTCCCAAACTTTTTAAGTCGCGGAGCACTTTTCAAGAGACAAATTTGTCGCGGAGCCCTTTTTCTGAAAATTAATTTTTTAAGGTGTAAAAAACAACTATTGTTTTACCTTATTCAGAGCCCTTATACCACCAATGAGGACTGCGCTTTGAAAGTGATAGAATTTATCAAGGATAAACGGTATTAAAAGACGTGAAATTTCGAAAGGGGTTTGGGAGTACTCTCCCAGAATTTTTTTCGAAATTTTACAAAAAGTAGTGTTTTAATCCATTTTGAGACCCTTTGGGTTACACTTCTAAGATTTCTCCTTGTAAATTGGAGAATTTTCAAGGGAAAACTGTATAAAAATTGATGTCGAAATTTCAGTGGGGGGGGGAACCCTAAAATACTACATGAGTGTTTCCTAATGCGAAAGATGAGCTTGGTTTTTGCGGAGCACAGTTTGGGAACCACTGATCTGGAGCCTTACAATAACTACCATGACGATAAAATTACCTAAAACAAACAAAACATTGTAAAATATTTCCTCAGGTGTGTGCTTCCTACAATTTATTTGTGTGAGATTAGCACCTAACAAATTTACGTAAGAGATGTCCACTGGGTTTTTTACAATAGTCGTCTTCAAAACGTTTTGCACGTCAAGTCAAGGGCCTATTATAGAAATTTTTAAGGGACATCTATTAAAATGTGATTTGAGTCAAACGCTTGATATCAATTAATAACTGATAGTCAAATCTTCATCGAAGGAGGGCGCCTATTAATAGATTCATTACAATTCGGAAGACGCCTCACAGCTTTCAAGTCCGTTGTGTTTAAATTTTCGTTCAGAATGGGCGCTGGGCGCCCTGAATGAATAGATTCATTTGATGGGGGCGCCCATACAATAAAGTATTAGCTTTTAAAGTTGGGAATGTTAAAATTTTCACTCGCAGGTCGCAGGGTTGGCGGTCTTTGATAAATCCATTTGATTAGGGCAACTCAAACAATTTGGTTTAGCTAAGACGCCTTACATATTTCAAAGTCGGTGTGTTCAATTTTTCTCTCAGGGTGGGCGCTGATGGGCCCTTTGAATATATTTATTTGATCGGGGCGCCCCATACAATTTGAAAGCTATAAGGGGCCTTCCTTATAGCTTTCAAAGTCGGGCATGTTAAAATGTTTGTTAAGAGTTGGCGCCTTTTAATAGATTCACTAGATGGGGGCGCCCCATACAAAAAGGTCAAAATGCACTTCTCTTAAGGCGCCTATTATTAGTTCTTAAGGGGACGGGTGTGTATAACCCAGTAAGGCGCTCTTTACTCGTTTGTAGGCGACTTTTGAAGCTTTTTTTTTGTAAAGGAGATCTAGCTTACTGCTTAGGTTTGTTTCTTTTTGAGTCAGGACGTAATAGAATATTTCCCCCTTAAAGTTAGGGGTCAAAAAAATTTCTAAGGCGCCCCTTCATCGGTCGGCGCCTCCGTGCAGGCACGGCCAGCACGCCCGGCCGGAACGGCCCTGCCTAAAAACCGCCTTAGCAACAGATAAACAACGGCCTTAGCAACAGTTAAAAGCCCTACAGAAGGAACACAGTTAAAAGAAAATAACCGGTTGTGACGTCACCTGAAAACACTCTATTCTTTCAAAAGTTCTTAAAATAAGTTGGCTCAAATACAGTCTACTCCGGCTTAATGTTATCACATTTGCCCAAGATCAGAGTGATATCCAGACACGGTTGATAATAATAAGTGGTTCTATACTAAAAAATGACAAACATTGTGACACGAGTGTTTGCATGAGCGTAGAAAAATTCAAGCATATAAAACTAAGATTTTTTTTTTCAATTTTAAAATCATGAAAGTATTTAATTTTTAATTGCAAAAATAATAGTTTTATGTGATAGGATTAAATATCCACCTTTAGCCTATATTATAATATAAAAATTAATTATTAAAAAAATTATTAAAATTTCAAAAATTTTGTAATTTATGTATTCTTATTATAATTTTATTCTTAGTTAAATAAATTCTGATGAAAATATGCCAAAGTATTTCCGGTTTTTACTTCTTTGGAAATTTCCAATTTCAAAATTTTAAATTAATTAACTAACTAATTATGCGTTAAAGTTAATTCCACAGGTTTTCCACTATATAACTACCTGAGGACAATTCCATTGGAAAATGACCTCTTCAAAAGCCTCGAAAGTTTAGGGCACAATTTAAAAAAAATAATTTATCGCCAAAAATGAAACTTTTAAAAAATAAAAAATGAAATATATTTATTGAAAATATATTTACAGCAAATATATCACTTATTTATGTATTATTTCTAAGAACAAAAAAACTAGTAAAACAAAAGAGTTGTTTGAATTATTATTTTGAATTCTTATATTAATTTTTACGACATGACAGGAAAATTAAAATATTAAAACTTTTTTGATTAAAGACTGATAAAAATGACCATGGTCGGCGAAAATGCTCTTATAGCCGACCACTTTAGTTCCCCTAAAGTGGCGCTGTTGTTTATGGTCGGCGCCAATCGCTCCCAGCCGACCACTTTAGTTCTCCTAAATTGGCGCTGTTGTCCATGGTCGGCGAAAATGCTCGGAGCCGACCACTTTAGTTCTCTTAAAGTGGCGCTGTTGTCCATGGTCGGCGAAAATCAGTGTAGAGGGCGCTGCGAAAATGCTGGGAGCCGACCACTTTAGTTCCCCTACAGTGGCGCTGTTGTCCATGGTCGGCCACTTTAGTTCCCCTAAAGTGGCGCTGTTGCCATGCTCGGCGTAACAGTGTCGTTTGCTGTATACCCGAGTACTCGGGTCTATAGCAACAGCCTTATTTATTTATATAGGATATAGGACATGGAAAATTGTGTTATGTGATGAATTATTAACACACAGCTATTAATTCCAGGTTTAAGGTAAATCAGAGCCGTGTTCAGGGGGGAGTGGGCTGAAGGGGTCCACTCTCGCCCCTCAAAATTTTATAAACTGGGTTTTTTTTTTCAAGAAATTTCTGCGGCAGCCAAGGAGCGATCTCCTGGTCCCATCAAAGGGTACCTGAGATCCAAAAAAGTAGAAAAGTTGTTGAAATTATCTTTTTATAATTAACCATCTAGGTGTCCGCAGAGGCACAGCTGGAATAAGAGTCCTCCATTTGGCGACACAGGCTGCGGTAGCCAAGTTGGCGGTATATCACGATTAGATATAGTGTATAGTTGGCGACCGCAACGCGAGTCGCCAAATGAAGGACTCTTATTCCAGCTGTGCCGTTTCGGACACCTAGAAAGCACCTTTTTGAGGGAGGCCCCAAATATCCTCTAATTACGAAAAACAGTTTACGCATTGTCAGACCCACAGCTAGATTTTTGGGTTTCATACTACAACTGGGTGCCACTTGTTTTTTTAGCGTGTAACATAAAAAATTTGTAGTTAATTCAGGGTTCCAAGTAAGAAAGAAGGGTCTGGGCACTGGCGTAATTAAGGGGGGCAAATGCCACCCCCCAGAATTTTTCCATATTCTATTTTGCCCCTCCTGAATGTAGTCCAGTCAACGTAGAACAAAAAAAGGGTGGCTCCGGAAATAATTCATAAAGTTTTGAAATTTGGCACACTTGTTGGGATGGGTCTGGAGGTGTTTCACACAAAAGTCCACTAAATTTGCCCTGGAGGGTTTTCCGCTACGGCCATTTTAGTGGTCAGTTTTTGAAAACGCACGTCGCCAAACCGGCGGTAACGCGCCAATAGTAGAACAACCTGTTTGTACTGGAAACAGCGGGTGCCTCCGGCTGAATGGCGACCGGTCTGGCGCAGTTCTTGTTTGGCGATCATGGACAATGCGGTAGTATTCTCTAATGATGAGATGCTTAACTAGGATATAATACATTTTTTTTACTCAGATCTCAGAAATAATTTAAGATAATCAATTGAGCTTTGAAAATAAAGTTTTGAGTAATTTTAATAGATTTTTAAGCTAAATACATCAGGCAAAGTAAAACCTGATATCAAACTTATTAGTGTTCCTTACGCTAAACTATATTTTACATGTAGAGATTAACAGCTGTAAATGAATATTTATTTCATTTTCTTGCAATTCTCCTTAAACAAGAAAGTATTTCTTGATCATATGAAAAAATGTGTCAAGGGAACAAAAAATAACGCCTTTGTTATAAATACAAATGAATATTTCAATTAATAATGCCCCATAATAATTTCCAAACTATCGTAAGCAGCATGGAAATAATAAAAACAAAATCACTCTTGGAGATAAGTGTAATGTAAAAAATACAGTAAATTATATTTTACATGTAGAGATTAACAGCTGTAAATGAATATTTATTTCATATTCTCGCAATTCTCTTTAAATAAGAAAGTATTACTTCATCATATCAAAAAATATTTCAAGGGAACTGAAAATAAACGCTCTGTGATAATTAATGTTCAGATTATTTTGACTAATTTTTTTCTAGTTTATATTGTTTAAATGATTTCAATACAAAAATGGAAAAGTAAGTGTGCCCTTTTAATTGTTCAATATTCACAATTCCTGTAGAGTTTTTATGAATATACAGTGTAAACCAAGAATATTAAATATAACAAATAAATTTTTATCTTATAAAGGCCAGTGATATTTTATTATGAACTATCGATAACTACATAAAACAATATAATTAAAGATTTGGTAGCTCAACAGCTGTAAATGAATATTTATTTCATAATCTTGCAATTATCTCTTTATGAAAGAACGTATTACTTAATCCTATTAATATTTCAAGGGAACTAAAAATAACGCTTTGTTATGAATACAAATGAATATTTCAATTAAAAAAGCCCCAGAGTAATTTCCAAACTATCGTATTCAGTATATTAATAAAATAAAAATTTATGGAGAAAATAAGTGTTAAAAATATCCCTGAAAAGTATAACAGTAAAATGCTTTCCTGAAAGATTTGTTGTACAAAGTTATATACTTTGTTCCAAAATTATAAGTTGAAACTGATAGCTATGAAAACCTATATGTTTTTTACAGACATGTTTTTTCTTTTACATCAAAATTTTTATTAAATACTTCCCTTGTTATCTAAGAAAAATATGTTTTAGAATAAAAAAATATAATTTGTTACAATAAATATCCTCTTTATCTTCTATCCTACTGAAACCTGTGGTTCTTTAAGCATATTTCTTCTAGTAATTAACATGCGTGCTGTTAAATGCTTTAATTTAGTACTAACTATTTTTGTGTCAACAGTAATTTAATATTATTAATTAAAAATAGAAAATAATACTTCATAGTCTCATCGAATCTCATACCATACACAGTTTATGTAGATGTAGAGTTACATGAATAAACCATGTTAACTTAGACTATTTAAAACAAATAAAATAGTATTTCAACTTTGAATTACCAGAGGTAATCCTTCTTAATTGGATCGATACGGGATTAAATATTAGCCATTAGTATGTATTTGGAAAATGTCTTAAAATCGCTACTTATATTTATACGTGTTGAGAAAATACGCATCCTCAGCTGTAAGGTGAAACTTAAAATTTCATTGAGTTTTGAAACAAATAATTTTGTACAACACAAGCTTTTTGGAAACGTTTAATGGAATTTTCAGGGATGTTTTATACACTTTTCTCCAAACCTTTACTAATATAGTTTTACGTTGTTAACGATAGTTTATAATAAAATATCACTGGCCTTTATGAGATGAAAATTTATTTGTACATTTATTATTCTTGGTTTACACTGTATATTCATAAAAACTCTACAGGAATTGTGAATATTGAACAATTAAAAATGCACACTTATTTTCCCATTTTTGTATTGAAATCATTTAAACAATATTAACTAGAAAAAAATTAGTCAAAATAATCTGAACATTAATTAACACAGAGCATTTATTTTCAGTTCCCTTGAAATATTTTTTGATAAGATGAAGTAATACTTTCTTATTTAAAGAGAAATGCGAGAATATGAAATAAATATTCATTTACAGCTGTTAATCTACATGTAAAATATAATTTACTGTATTTTTTACACTTATCTCCAAGAGTGATTTTGTTTTTATTATTTCCATGCAGCTTACGATTGTTTGGAAATTATTATAGGGCATTATTAATTGAAATATTCATTTGTATTTATAACAAATGCGTTATTTTTTAGTTCCCTTGAAACATTTTTTTCATAGGATCAAGAAATACTTTCTTGTTTAAGGAGAATTGCAAGAATATGAAATAAATATTCATTTACAGCTGTTAATCTCTAGATGTAAAATATAGTTTAGCGTAAGGAACACTAATAAGTTTGATATCAGGTTTTACTTTGCCTGATGTATTTAGCTTAAAAATCTATTAAAATTACTTAAAACTTTATTTTCAAAGCTCAATTGATTATCTTAAATTATTTCTGAGATCTGAGTAAAAAAAATGTATTATATCCTAGTTAAGCATCTCATCATTAGAGAATACTACTGCATTGTCCATGATCGCCAAACAAGAACTGCGCCAGACCAGTCGCCATTCAGCCGGAGGCACCCGCTGTTTCCAGTACAAACAGGTTGTTCTACTATTGGCGCGTTACCGCCGGTTTGGCGACGTGCGTTTTCAAAAACTGACCACTAAAATGACCGTAGCGGAAAACCCTCCAGGGCAAATTTAGTGGACTTTTGTGTGAAACACCTCCAGACCCATCCCAACAAGTGTGCCAAATTTCAAAACTTTATGAATTATTTCCGGAGCAAAATTGATATTGACTGGACTAATGTGGAAGTAAAATTCTCAAAATACTAGTTTTTAAAAAATGGAATAATAATGCTGACATTTTTTTCAATACAATGATACCTACCTAAAATTATTTCCCAATACTAATGCTAACTAGCTGTCAGTAATCTCCTAAAACTGGGTAATTTTCTCAGTTCCCTTCGGAAACCCATCCTGGGAGGCGCCCTCCAAAGATAAAACACTTTGCCCCTTCTGCAGGGGTTGATAGGGTCCAGTTGACAGTCATTCATTGAGGGATATGCCACAGCTAATATAGTTTTAGTGTTCAAGGTATGTTAAATAGTTATAACTTGCTAACAATGTGCAATTGCACTAATTAAAGCTAATTTGAACTGTCCCAAAAAAATTGTCTGAAGCAAGGCCGCAATTTTGATGCCAATTTGTATACTGTTTTTCCCTTGAAAATTCTGCTACTTACAAGGAGCAGACCTATTCAGGTGTAACCCAAAGGGTCCTATACTGAGTAAGAGTAAAAACACTGATTTTAAGGGTAACATTTAATTGTAAAATTTTGACATAATGTATTAACAACATAATTCAAATACTACTTTTAAGTGATCTAAAACTTAACATGTATAAATGTACTCGTTGGGGAGTACCTTCAAAATAATATTGAATTAAAACCCCTCCTTAAACAAAAGTCTGGTTACAGCCCTCCTTAGCACTGCTCTCACACGTGCTGAGCATTTTCTTTAGAGAGCCTAGCTGAGGGTATTCACTAGTAATGTTCCTAAAAGATTTAGAAATCCATTTCTGAAGTTAATATATTGTTCATACACTTATCTTAATACAATTTTCTCAAATTAAAAATAGGCACTTTTATGACCATTTTCTCAAAATTCATTTGAGAGTTAAGGGGTTAAAACCTTCAATTAGGCTTTGGTTAAAAGAATGTTAGCTACATTCATTACCCTATACTTAGGACTCCTTATAATGATGTTTCAAAAAGTTGGCGTATTAACAAAAGCTGTATCTTCAAGTTTTATTTATTGAGGTATATTTACAGGATGCTAAGCAGAGTAGTAGTTCAGAAGAAATGGAAATTCCTTCCTTATTTGGCAGTTTCTAGAGCCCGTGTCACTATTACTTCTAAAGAGTCTATAGATGTATCTAAACCCAAGTATGTTCAAGAAAAGGGTTTCTTTGAAACTTCAAAAACTGGAAAAACTCCTATGACTGACTTACTTGCTGCATTTCATAGAACTTGGACATTTCCTGTAATTAAGGATTACTTTAAAAAGAAGGAAATGGACAAAATACGTGACTTACAAAGGTAAAATAATCTTTTTTCCAAACATATTGAGTGACATAGGGTTATTATGGATCCCCTAGTCTATACACAGGTGTTTCAACAAGTTGCACAGCCATATTCCTTATATGGAGTAGGTAAAAATTGCTCTGAGAACTATACCTCTATAACCTGTAGTTTTTGAAAAGATCATGACTTAAAGAGGTATGACATCACATCCAGTTTGTGCTATAAAGGGTTTATGGAAAATGTGAACAAAGTAGTTATTTGGATATGTTTGCAAAGTAATACTATGTTAAAAATATTCATTGCACATGCATGCACCCTCCATGGAATGGAATAACTAAATTTTTTATTGGATATGATCTCACATTCTTCAAAAAATGACAGTTGTCATGGTGGTATAGTTCTTTTGACAAGTTTAATCTGCTCCATGCAAGAAAACTTTCTGTGCAGAGTTTGGGCAGACTTGTTGAAACATCCTACGTATCCTCTGGCATCAATTAAGACACAAAACAGACATGCCTAATAGGAATCATGACATCCCAGGCATGGTGGTGAAGGGATGTTTTTATTGCTAACAGGTACAGCCTGACCCTCTCCTTGTGTCCTCTTAAATCTGCCTATGACTAAGGGATACTCCCACTGTAGGACACAAGAAATGGAAAGAAAATAGGTTTCTCTCTTCACTGCCCCCTTGGTTGGCACTGTATGTACAAATATGTGCCTTGTGATATAAAAACACAACCAACCTTCACTTCCCTTAGAACACAGTGGGCGATTTCTGTGTAATTAACGTGACAAGCAAGTTAGGGGCTGTTCAAATAATACGTAAGCATGTTTTTTGTCATTCCCCCCCCCACCCCCTTGTCAGAATTTTGAAATTATTTATGCAAGAAACAAGATATTTTTGAAAATGCAGTGTTTGTAGCATTTTATATAAGAGTTATTCATACCTCTTGTAAGGAAAATTAAGCATAGAGCAACCCCCCTCCCCTGTGCTTACATAATATTTTAATGGCCCCTTAGTCCAGTGCCTTAGGCAAATTTCAAAATTGTGCAGGATTCTCTCGTTAGTCTATTTTGTAATGCATAATAACTCGGACCTGTAAAAAGTGCCCGAACCTGGTTCGGGGGAAGCCCCTGCCAGCTCCATAGGAGCAATTCATTAAGTTCGGGTAAATTCTATTAGGTTCGGGGGAAGGTTACAGCTTTTTCCAGGTCCGTAATAACATTTAATCAGTCTTATATGCATAATAAGAGTTTAAATTTTTTTGTTATATACTATAAAATAATATTCTAAAACAGAGGTTCTCAAACTGTGGGTCGCCAGTCATTTTTTGGTGGGTCGCGACAGGTTTTGGAATACACGAATTTCATTAGGAAATGATGTTGTAATTGCAATTTACTCCAGATTACCAAAAAAACAAGTTAAAACCCTCTATTTAAGAGTCATATTACAAAAATTTCTCTTTCAAATATACTCCTATATAATAATATATATATATATATATATATATATAATATAATAATATATATATAATATAATAATATATATATATATAATAATAACTACTTAAAACATTTAAACCCCCTTTTGTCTATGAAAATTTCTTTTTAATTTGGCCACAGTAATCCATTTTCTTTGCTTCTGGCAACTGTTGTCTGTACTCTAGCACCACAAGTTTCCTTTGGGGCCCCCTTTAGAGGAGGTTTCTGAATTGTCTTTGGGTAGTCTATACCCTGTAGCCTTTTGCCCATGAGTTCTGAATTGCCTTGTAGAAACAAAATACTAGCTGTGGCACCTACACAGGTACCTAGAATAAAAACTGAAAAAAAAACTTAATTAAGTAAAATTCAAAAAGGTATATATATTACAAAAAGTTACATAAATCCAACAAGGTCAGTGTCTGAATCTACGTTTTTGAAAGAGTTCATGGAATTTGTTATATTTTCTTACAACTCTGCCTAACAGCAAACAAATGGAAAGTGAAGAAAGAACCACATTAGTTGAAACAAATGTGGGTGTGAGCATTTTTCTTCTAAAAATATTTTTACCTCCACTGTTCAGAATTAAGTAAATTTGTATTCGATAAAGTGAAATTTGAATCAATGATTCATGTAAAAGAGGATGAGTAGTTTTTATAACAGGATTTTAATTTTTGGTAAAATTTTTGAAGGAAAACCATACCTTTAGTGTGTACACTGAGGATTAAACGTTTATTTTCGTGTATAAGCCAAGAATGTTTAGAAAAAATGTCAGCCGAATTTGATATTTTTAAAATTTTGAACAAGAACTTGTTGTAATTTGGTTGTAAATTTGAAAGTAGCTTTAGAAAGTTGATTCCATAACATCCCTAGGTCAACTTACTTGAATTCTTTGTTCTTTGTAATGATTTTTTTTAAATCTTAAAAGTTAATATTTACACTATTTATTACTATACTTAGTACTTTTTCATCATTACATTTACACTGTTTTTTTTTTTCAGATATATTGATCAACGTCATGAAATTTTACTCCCTGATCTAGCTAGTACTCATTTTATTACTTTTCGGGGTGGAAGAGTAAAATTTCAAGGGAAGGACGAATGGATGACTTATAACCACATACTTGATGATACAATACCAAGTAAATATGAACCAGGCTTTACTGTTGAGGAAATTGATGCTTCTGGTACTGAGTTGTGTTATGAAGGTTTTGAAAACTTTGGTATGTATCAAATGAGGTAAACTGGATACAATTTCAGGGCCCTTTCAGTCACACCTTTAAAAATAGTAGCAATAGTCTCCTCAAACATGAAAAATAGTCTCCTCAAATATAAAAAAATAGCCTCCTTGCACATACAAAATAGTTCAGGGCTCCCAGTGGTTATCAATGTAAAAAATAGTTCCTTTAGTGGCCTTAAATGCTTAAATGTTGAAAAAAGTAACCAAAATAGCCTCATATGCTGAAAATAGTAGCCTAAAATCTAATTTAGTTTGAAAATTAGTAACTCGAGCTATAAGAAAGGTATAATTGAGTGGAAAAAAGTTTGTACTTTAAACACTTTTCATATTTTCAAAAATAAGTTCTGTTGCCTTGAAATCCTTGAGCCTCACACATTTAAACCTAAAAAAAATAGATTGTAAATAGTTTGAGTTTTTCATTCAGTGGAAATCATAGCCCTAGTAATCATTCACTACTCTGGAACTTAATTAGCTTATAGAACCAACTATTAGTTCAGAAATATACTTTTAAGTCACAGAACATTCTGAGTTACTCTTTACTAAATCAGATCTGTGGTCCCTACAAAATGTGATACAAATTCTTTTCTATTGTATATCATTTAATCTAGCATATTTCAAATAAGAATGGAGGGGATGCACTGCGAAAGTGCTAGGATGTAATTTAGTACAAGGTCATTAGTATCGTAGTTCGTTATAGCAATTTCCCCAAGGCTCATTTAAATAAAACATATTGGAGTGAAAAAGTTCATTACATAAGGTACAGCAGTATGCCAACACTACTTTCTCCATAAATTTGCACAAAACTGAAACATTTTTCAAGCTGTGTCATGAGTTATAACAATGCAATATCAAGTGTACAGCCAAATAACAGAGTGCCTTGTCTAATTGTATTCCAAATCCTATAGGCAGATGGGAATTCCTATACGTGAAAAAATATGTGAATGTCACAAGGAGAAAGATTAAGACTAAAGTATGGATGATCAAAGAGTTCCCAGCAAATGGAGATGGTCTTCTGCATATATTTTCCAGGGACTCCATTCTTTGGCTGAATTCTTGATATTTCACTTTTATAACTCATCCCACAGCTTAGCAAGTGTTTTAATTTTGATCAAATTTATGGGGAAAGTAACTGGCATACTGCTGTACCTTCTGCAATGAATCTTTTAACTCAATTATGTTATGTTTATTTAAACTAGTCTTGGGAAAATTGCTTTTTGTAAAGTTCTCATACTGTGTTATGTCTTAGCCCTTTAATGGTGCATCTCCGTCCCCCATTACTATTTAAAATATAATCGATTATGTATTTGACTAGGTACTAGGTCAGTGGCGGATCCAGCCTGGATCTATGGGGGGGCAACCACATTTTAAGAAGGTTGGGGGTTGTTCCCAAAAAGAATCCAGATTGAAAATTCGACCCTAAAAACCGATTTTAGGTCGTCTACTGGGCCGTACAGCTAGACTTTTGTTTTTCAGGAAGGGTTTTAACACCCAATTTTTTTCCCAAGGTCTCTCCACCCGAATATTTTACAGATCAAATGCGCCCCTTTGTGCAAAAATTATTTATTGACATTTTATTACTATTTATTGATGATGCTCATATGACACCTTTTTTAAATTAGACCTTAAAAGGTGGTCTCTTGACTCATTTTTTAACTTTAAGGATGGGATGGGTCCCATCCTCTGAGATGAAAGGCCATCTCTGCCCTAGATGATCTCGCCATCCTACTCCTTGTCACAAATTGAATACCTCCAAGCATGATGTCATTTATGGATGGCTCCTAATACGTTCAATGTAGCTTTTTAATATATTATTAGATAGTATTTCATCTTTAAGAACTTATTAATATAAAAAGTAGTAAATAACATCGTTATAAACACAAAAGGGGAGATCTGGGGGTCCTCCACCAGAAAATGTTAGAAAATTTGACCCAAAAAGTAGAGTTTTAACTCGTTTTGGTCCGAGCCCACAGGGGGGGGGCAATTGTCCAGGTGCCCTCCCTGAGTGGCGGAGCAAGACCATAAGAAGGCGTCAGCGAAACATTCTTGCGAGGCCCTTCATAAAGGGCACTTGCATTTTAACATATAGTTATTGATACGGTTTGTAAAATAATATAATTTAGGGCCAGATTCAACTTGACAATAATTTTATCCCAAACAACGAATTCATGCGAATTTTGAACTCTCTAGAGCAGGGGTCTCCAAACTTTTTAGCCCGCGGGCCACATTACCTATTAAACAACAGTTCGGGGCCGTATACTTACTCGAGGTTAAAAAAAAAGAATCCAAACCAGTGTTGGCTCTCGTGGGTAGTTTAAATGAAGGTTCTGCATTATGTTTTGAAAGAAGAATTAAGTAACAACCTTATAATTAAATCATAATTATTATTTTCAAAAGAGAAAAAAACATGCATTTAAGATATTTTTAAATTTAAAATGTGCACACACATCTTGTGAACTTTTGAAAATAAAACAGTTTTAAATAGTTATCAGTAAATAGTTTTTTTAACATCTTGGATCTAGGTGCCGTATATAAAAATTTATTTCGGGAGGGACCCTAATATCTTCTAAGAAAATTAAGTCATTATCATACCCCAAGCAAGATTATTTATCGGAGAGGAGACTTAAAATTATCCCTAAGCCCTCTTATGCGCTCATTAAGATGTTTAATGTATACCTTTTCAAAGCATTTTTAGGTAGGATTATAAATTTTCTGAACTTTTTATGGATATTAAAGTTATTAACTGAGTTAAAAGTTTGAAAAGGGGGGTCTGGGGGTCCTCCCCCATAAAATTTTTGGAAATTTGACCTTAAAAAAACTGTAGTTTAACTCATTTTAGTACCTCTAGTCCAAATTTCGTGGAGGGGGAACTCTTGGATATTTTGAGTACACAACAAATTCGTAATATTTTTTTCGCAGGTAGAAAAGTATCTTCGGGCCAGATGAAAGGGCCTCGCGGGCCGTAGTTTGGAGACCCCTGCTTACAGATTGTCAATTTTAACTTAAAGATTTTGAACTAACTACTTTTTTTAAACTTTAAACGTCGATGTTTGGAACCATTATTTGTACCGAGAAATATACCTTTTGTGTTTTTAAAAAATGAGGGAATTTTCCATTACAAAAACTAAATAAACCAGTGGCGTGTATAGAAATTTATTTCCGGAGGGGCCCAAAATTACTCCTCAGCCCATCCCACATATTCAATAAGTCCAATGTAGCTTTTTTATACATTTTTAAGTGATTATTTAGGCCCTGAAAAACTTAATATAAGAAAAGTTGCGAGAAACTAAATTACAAGTAACCAAGAGGGGTCTGGGGGTCCTCCCCCAGAAAATTTTTCGAAAATTGACTCAAAAAATAGGTTTTAAATTAGGTTTGGTACATTTAGTCCGAATATATTTCCGATATATATTTTGATATAGGATTTGCAATTTTATAAACTTAATGTTAAAAACGTTATAAGTAATACAGTTCCAAGTACAAAAGGGGGTCTGAGGGTTCTTCCCTAGAATTTTTTTTTGAAAACTACTGTAAAAACAGGCTTTCAAGTTGCTTGTTTTTGTATATTTAGTACAAATTTTGGATTACATTTTTAGGTTGGATTTGGATTTTGATGAACTAGTTACAAGGGCGGATCCAGACCAGATTTTCGGGGGGGGGGGCATGTCAGAGTCGGAGGGTATTACATTCGAAATTTTCAGTGCCTCAGAAATTTTTTTGAAGAGTGCTTGCTTTTAAGCAGCTTTTTAGGGGTTTATAGTAACTTAGAGGATATCCAGGGCCCGTGCCATTGTTTTAGAAAGTGGGGGGGGCGAAACCTTTTTGGTAGGGGCATAACAATACTTATGTTTCGCGAGGTGTTTGGCTCCCAATTTTCCGAGTATAACATAAATAAAATACGAAACTTTGTTAAAGTTATAAAGGTTTCATCAGATAATGCTAGCTCGAAAGCAAAAGGGGGGTTCTGGGGGTCGTCCCCCAGAAAATTTTGTGAAATTTGGCTTCCAGCAGAAGTTTTTTTTACTCATTTTTGTACATTTGGTACCCATTGGATAACACCTACAGAGAGCAACTTCTTGTACTCCTACAAGGAGAGGAGAGAAACAAATTCAAGTAGAAAACAGTAAATAAGTAACCATGAGAAATTAATAGGGGGTCTGGGAGGTAACCCCCAAGAAAAATTTTGAACATTTGCCTCTAAAAATAAAGTTTCAGCTCATTTTGAAAGCATGAACCACAGAATTTTCAAGGATGAAATTATAAATAGATGCCAAATTTTGAAAAGGACTGGGGGTCCTCTCCCAGAAAATGTTTGCAAATGCGCCCTTTCAAACTATAGTATTCATCTATTTTAAAACTTCCCAAAAGAGAACAGCTTCTTTTAAGCGGAAGAATTTTCATGGGAAAAACACTCTAAAACAGATGTCACATGTCAAAATATTAAAGGGGGGTTGGGGGTTCTTCCCCAGAAAATTTTTCGAATTTTAGCATTAAGAAAGTGTTTTTTAAGCTATTTGTTAGGGTTTCTCGGGGGGGGGGCCCCCCCTGGATCCGCCACTGACTAGTTATAATAAAGGTGTTAATAGTAAGTTCCAAGTGCAAAAGGGGGTTTAGGGGTCCTCCCCCAGAAATTTTTTTGGAATTTGACCCTAAAAAACAGGGATTTAAGTTGTTTTGGTACACCTAGTCCGAATTTCTAAATTTTTCTTAAAAAAATCTACTTTTTAAAAAATGGAAAAAATTCATTGATTTTTAGGTTCTCTTTCTTGGGCAGGGTGGCGACGGATCAGGGAGATCAGGGAAAAGTCAGGGAATTTCATTCATCTGGAAAAATCAGGGAAATGTCAGGGAAATTCAGAAAAAAGTTAAAAAATCAGGGAAAATTTTAGTAATTCACGCCGCAAATACGCGCGATCCGCGATCGCATCCTTCACTCATTTCCGTGGCTGGGAAAGTCTGGAATTCCTATAAAAATCTGGAATTTCAATGAAAAATTCCGGATTTTCATACATGCTTCCGGACGTTTGCCTGTAAAGTTGGCATTTTTACGTCATGAATGCGGGCAGAAAAAACAACTTGACGGTAGGTTCGCGATCGCGTTTTTCCAACTTCGCGTCAATATCCTTGGCTTTAAATGCTTGTTTTTGGAGATTGTTAGTTCAAATGTCATGAATATTTAGCTGGCAAATTAAGAGGTTTTTTAGAGGAATTTCCTGTTGTTTGCAAGAAGGCAAATAGAAATTTGTAGTTTGAACTTAGGAGTTTTAATATCAAAGAATTACAAGGTGTATTGATAATAGGATATATAAATATTTGGAAGTATCAGAAAGGAAATCTTACAAAATTTTCCATATGGGTATTTTTTTGGGGTTGAAATTTAACTTTTTGGACTAAAGTTTTTTAATTTCTTTCAGATTGTTTTAGTTTTTCATTTTCTGCAATTTATACATTTTGAGTCAATGCATTAGAATAACTATTGATCATTATTTACAGTTTTATTGAAAGTATGAGATAGTTTTTATTTTTTGAAATTAAATCTGTCTAACAGTGGTGTTTATAAGGGGGGATAATTCGAACTAGGTGTACCAAAATAAGTTAAAATCCTGCTTTTAGGGTCAAATTACAAAAGTTTTCTGGGGGAGAACCCCCAAACACCCCTTTTGTACTTGTAACTTATTATTAACGACTTTATTGTAATAAGTTCATCCAAATCCTACCTAAAAATGTATGTCCAAAATTCTTACTAAGTAGGTATACGAAAAACAATTTGAAACCATGTTTTTAAAGTAGTTTTCCAAAATTTTTCTGGTGAAGGACCCCCTGATCTCCTTTTGTACTTGAAACTCTGTTACTCATAACTTTTTTAATATAAAGTTCATCAAAATTCAAATCCTATATAAAAATGTACATCTAAAATTTGGGCTTTGTGTTGTTCCAAAACTAGGTAAAAACCTGTTTTTTGAGTCAAATTTCCAAAAATTTTCTGGGGGAGGACCCCCAGACCCCCCTTTGGTCCTTTGATTAAAATTTTAAAATATTCTATGTATATTATTTCTACATATGAAATATTATATATCATTGTAATTAATAAGTTAATATGCTTCGTTCAAGTATTTCTTGGTTTAAATAACTTCTAGTTTACAGTTTATTAATATTTATCATTTAAATTAATTTTGATGTTGGTATATCAGGGAAATTTTAAAATAATAGTCAGGGAAATTTTTTCCACAGATTCTGTAGCCACCCTGTTGGGCGCGAGGCCTTTCCGAGGCGCGAGGCCGTCGGCGGTCGCCGACACCGCCGACGCCTAGCTCCGCTACTGCTCCCTGGATCCGTGCTTGGACTAGGTCCCCCCTACCCAACTTATAATTTTTCATGGATAGTTCTTAAACATTGTATATCTGGTACTAATTATAATCTACTTCCCAGAATGACTCACAAATATGACAGTTCTTTGAAGAGCCTCAACATAACTTATTTAAGATTGTTTTTGTTTCAGTATATTTGCGAGGATTGAAAAAATTGATTTTGAGAAGCTGTCCTCTTGTTGATGATTTTTGTCTGCGGAGGTTATTTATATTTGAACACACTTTGGAGTACTTAGATCTCAGTGGCTGTGAAAATATCACTGAAAGAGGCATTTCTACACTATACTTTTTAAAGTAAGTCATTTAAATAGTACTACCTTAATATTCAGTGTCTTGAAAACATTCACTTTTTAAAATTTTACTTTTTTTATAATTATTTGCTGTTATGTGTTAATGAGTATTAAGGGTATTTTTTATACCAATCCTTTGATAACTTTGAGATTTAATTTCCAAAGAAGAATGAAAGCATGTATGTTTGTCTCTTCCTAACTATTTATATGAACAATAAGTTTCTTATTTGTCTCATCATAAATATCCTTTCTAGCCTTGTATTATGATGTTTTTAAAGAAAATATTATAAAATATTTCTTTTACAGGCATTTAAAAACTCTGGTTATCCATGACACTCCAAATATTTTAAACAAAGAACTTGTGTGTCTTCTGTTACAAGATGAATTACCAAATTTGAAAATTGAAGGTGTTGACTTTGATAATCCACTTTTACTCAAGAAACTAAAGGCTTATATGAATTAAAGACAATAATATTATTGTACAGTGTATAGAAGTGGTTCTCATATTAAATTTGATATTCACTACACCTATTCTTGTATTGAATATTTTAATCAGCTTCTCTAATTACAAATTACATTAATTAAGTGTATGTTCATGAGTGATAAAATGTGTCCATTTATATAAAATGTTTGAACTTAAATAGGGAAAACTAAGAAATCTTGATCCAAGTTGTAGTTTTTCGATTTTTTCCCCTATTTTTTCTTATGTACAATTAAATATAAAATATGAAAAAATACTATACATTATTTTGTTCTTACTGCAGTTGAAAATAATAGCATAATTGTTAAAAGAAATGGTGCAAAAAAATAGAAATTAATCAAGTCTGCAGGATTTAGAGAGGTATGACCCAACCCTCATAAAAACATGTGAATTTAATTATTGTAATTTTTGTGATTAACATTTTTTCTTATTTTAAGAAGTGTAATTTTCTTGTGAGTTTTCATACATTATGTAAGTATATAAACAATGTGCTTCTTTTCAGTTTCCAACTATGCATAGCTAACTATATGTGCTCTTTTTCAACAAAACTTTAGAAAATTTTGTTATTTATTAGCAAATCATCATACCTAAATCACATTATTTTAATCATCAATTAAATGAAAATTTATAAAATCAAACAGAAAACATTAAGCCATGGACCGGTTTCGTCCTTGTTAGGACTCATCAGCACGGCATAGGAAGGTAACGCAAGAGAGTGGAGGAAGGCTTTTAGTCAAGCCGACTGTAATGGAAAAAGTGGTGACCATTGAGTAGTCTACCACCATCTGTTGGAATGAACTGCACATTCCCAGGACAGATTTAATTTCCACAGGCAAGTGTGAGAAAGGGAGTAATTTTTTCACCATAACCAGTTCGGGAAAATGTTATAAACTTATTATAATGTTATTAAAAACATTTTCCCGAACCAGTGGTTATGGTGAAAAATTACTCCCTTTCTCACACTTGCCTGTGGAAATTAAATCTGTCCTGGGAATGCGCAGTTCATTCCAGCAGATGGTGGTAGACTACTCAATGGTCACCACTTTTTTCCATTATAGTCGGCTTGACTAAAAGCCTTCCTCCACTCTCTTGCGTTACCTTCCTATGCCGTGCTGATGAGTCCTGACAAGGACGAAACCGGCCCATGGCTGGAGGTGACGCTTAAGAGTTGGAGTTTCCAAACATTTTCCCGAACCAGTGGTTATGGTGAAAAATTACTCCCTTTCTCAGAAAACATTAAATCAATCATCCCCCTAGTTAACTTTTCTTCTTTAACCCTAATTTTTTTTTACCCAACTTAAATTTATGTAAAACTATTTATGCTATCATACACCAATATGCAGCTAAAAATAGTAAAAAATATAAATTAAAGCTGGAAGTTCAATTTTTAAAAAATTCCAAGAAAAAAAAATTCCAAATTTCTTTCAAAAATGCAATTTTAATCATCAGTAAATTGTTAAAAAAACAACAAATTATTTCATAATGACTCTTCCTTTCAAAATGCTTGTAAGTGATTACAATTTCCTAAATTTATCACTCCATAGAAAAAAAATCACCTTTTAAAAATCACCTAAAAATCGCCTTCCTAGTTTCCAAAATAATTTATTGTAAGGATTCACAATTCCTTTCTGTTGGATGGATGAGCTTGCTAATATATCATGGCTAATTTTTCAAAATTGTTTAAATATTGTTTTTTATCTGTTACTTCAATGTAGGGGAGATTCAATGTATTGAAAATTCATTAATAAGGATATTAAACAGAATAGAAGGGGTGTTTTGTTTTGTTTTTAAATCTGGAAATGGGCCCGAGGTACAATTTATAGTTGTACTTAGGGCCACTGCACAAAAGTTTAAATTTACTCTAACATTAATAGCAAAAAAGTGACACACTTAAATTTTAATATGTAATAGTTTATTTAAAGTACTACTTTTAATGAAAAAAAACAAATTGCAAAATTTTGGTAAATTTCCAACATTGTTGTGAAAAAGCTAACTGGATAAATGATCAGAAACTCAAACACATTAAGGTTTTGGTTATTCTAAAATTTTATTTTCTTTCTCTTCAACTCAAAAGTCTCATACTTATCATATAGAAACTTGTTAGTATTGTAAAAAAAAATCTGTAAGGGGCACTAGATACTAAATGTCTTGCTTTGATAAAACCACATGGAGTTGGAATTTCTTTAATGTCTCATTTAGTTCTTAACCTAAGAAACAAAATTATGACTAAAATAGAATAAATAAATATAAAGATAAATAATAATAAAATATAAAGAAAAGTATTAAACTGATTTTTGTAAAATAATAAAAGAGCTAACTTCAAAATGTAACTTTATACCTAAGAGAAACTATTTTTACAAAAAACTAGCCAAATTGTTTCCTGCAAGATTTAAAATTGACCTGAGAAAGAATACTTAACATTAAATATTATTTAAATAAAGTTGTGTGGCCTTAGGTACAAGGTGGCCCTAGGTACACAAATCCCCTCTAATTCTATAGTATAGTTTTTACTTTATACTTGATATTAAAACAATGTTAAAATTTCAGCTCCTCACCATAGGGTTTTAATATTTTTTGAATTACTGTTTAACTAGATTAGAGAAAGATGTATTTTAAGAAAAGTTTTTGTTGCCTCTTGTAAATACATTGAGTGTGTTTGTTTAGTTTGGGAATTACTAGTGTAGTTGTGTTTTTCCAATTGCTGCATTAGTATTTCACTGTTTTATGTACAAAGATGAATAAAATAAAAAAATCTATACTGTATATAAATATATTTTATTTAACAATGTGTTAAACATTAATATTTATGTAACATATGCATAATTTTAAATGAAAAGTAGAATAGAAATTTTCAAAAAATTAGTGTAGGTAATAAAACGTTTGATTTTTCATCTTAAAATTACTATAACATAATCGCCAACAGGTACATAGCCCAATGGTCAGCAGGCGGACTGCTAACCAAATCCTAGATCAGCCACTTTCAACACAAAGAGGAATAATGTTTTTTTTTCTTTCCAGGAATATTTGTAAAGACTTAAATGTTACATAGTTTTAAGGTAATAAAATTATAATAACCACATTTATGCTTTTATTCTATCATTTAAAAAATGTCCCATTAGCCCCCACATTCCCCTAATAATGCAATTTTATGTAATCTATAATGTGATTATCAATTCTAGTAGGTACCAAAAATTAGTCAAATTTTACCCTCCTCAATCATTTACTCTGTAAAAAGGTAAGTCCCCCAAATATTTTTCTCCAATCTCAGCACTAATTCACAGTTCTATAAAATGATTGAGATCTGGTGTGACTTCTAATATTGAGTCTAAATAGTCAAAATCTCGACAATTAACCACGTATATCCCGTTTAATCATATCATCATTAAAGGGGAAGAATGGTTTCTTTTATTTTACTATATAACATATAAATGTTCCAAATAAATGTCTTACAACTCAGGAAATAAAATGTAAATTATTTAAAAAGTTAAGGAAACCACACATTGATTAAATAAAGTTCTAGGTAAAAAAGTTTCAAATAATCGGGATTCTCCAAATTTTTATGATAACTTCACAAAATAAAACTTACAAAAGCAATACCATTTTAGATTTCACATTTTGTAACTAAAAGCTATCCCTAGGACACAAAGAATTAGAAATATTATTCCAATAGGTGTGTAATGACCCTAGAGGAGAATACTGAAAATATTTTTTTCATATGAATCACCAAGGCTGTCACATCATGACTGAATTTCATTTTATATGCTCTGAACTAAACTATGTATTACCTAAAAAGGTATGGGGAGCATGTAAATTTGGTATTTTATTCTGAAATCCATGTAAAAGACCCATGTATCAGTTCCAAGTAAAACTTTTTATTTCGTATTCTCTAAAATTAAGATTAATTGGTTCAAGGGTTCAACAAGACACGTACATTTAAAAAAAGAAACCTCTGAAACTTAATAAAACATAATAAAACATAATTCTACAGATGTGCTTTTATAATGCTAATTATGTTCAACGTAATCCGGAAACTAGAGGTCAAATGTAATTTACTCTGTGTTATCAAGTTCGGAATTCGGTGTGTATGGAAAACGATTACGGGGATCTTGTTTGCATTGAAAAGAGTTTTAAGAGGGTCCGTTCCATACACACATATCATTATATAAGCTCTTCTTCCTGCTTCATTCAGCCTTTGAAAGCATTTCAAACTGCATAGAGTAAGCTAATGCATAAAGTTAAATTTACTGTAACTGATACAGTGCTGTTTTCTGGTAGTGCTAATTCATTAAAAGATCTATTATTTTCTTCCTTTTCCAAAATTCTACGGGTGTTTTTATAGGTTTTTACGAAGTTACGTTAGAAAGTTAAAGATATAGAGAGAATATAATTGAATGCAAAATACTTTTAAAAGTATATGTAGATACCTTACAATTGTTATGCATGATATGAAACATAATTGCTCTTTTTAGAAAAATTACACATAATTTAAATTGTATAATCGCATCTTTGATTTCCATCTTTTTAAACGCTTTTATTAGACTTTTAATAGTCAACACCAAAATTTTTTTGTAGTTGATCACAAAGGTATATAGTAAAAGTAATAACCAGGCGCGGATCCAGCTCGGCTCCAAGGGGGGCACTTTTCCAGATCATCACCTTTACCTTTAGAGAAAAATGTCAAAATGTTGGGGATTTTCCAAAAAATATCACTCAAGATCCCCTTTTGGTACAGCTGGAGGGTGTGGGGGTCCTCCCCCAGAAAAAATTTTGAAATTTGACCTGTAAAAGTAGGGTTTTAACTCATTTTGAGTACTTTTTATGGGCCCAAGGGGAGGCACTGTCCAGAGTGCCCCCCTTGAATCCGCGCCTGGTAATAACCAACTACTGGACAAGTTCTCTAATTCGCACTCTCAAAATAGAGCATCGAGTTCTTTAATGGCATATTGTTGGGGTAATAAAACCTTTAATGACGATTTTACAACCATATGTAACTAAAAAAAGACATCCCCAGAACGGACTTTTCCATTCGATTCCCGACGGGTAAATTGAGATGACAACAATCAATTCAACAGCGTGTTCCCCATGCGAAACGAACAAAATAATAAAAATACCAAAACTCCATTTATGTTGCAAGAGATTAAAATACAGTTGTCAAAACGGAAAAGGAAATGGAATTCGTTTGAAAAGGGGTGTTCTAAACGTGTTCCTGTAAACGTTTGGAACTGTCCCCCTGTCGCGTGCTGTCGTTCCTCTTTTCTTCCACGGAGACATGCATTTAGCTGAATCGTTTGTAAACCAGCGTGTGCTAAAACGAGTGAAGTTGAAAAGGAACCAAAGCTGGATGAGATATTTTTATTTTTTGCATGTAAGCTGCTGCATCATTATTTAGCAGTTCAAGCTACCAATAAGTTTGCTCCACAGTTTGAAATCAATGAATTTACGCAGTCGTTGCACGAATATTCGCCTTTGCTTTTTAGATGATTTTGAAACATATAATACTTTTTACACTCAATAATTTTTAAACGTAGAAAAAAGTAGGAAGTACTGTAATTCAAATAACTTTTTTTGTGAATGCGCTGCTTGTGCTTGATTGAATGAATACTGGAAAAGTTCTTCTTGGAAATCTTTCAAGAGGGAATATTTATTATCCAGGAAAGGTAAATATGCACAACTTCTTGTTACTTTGTAGATATAGCCTTTACTACGTTTCGCACGAACCCTAAGGTGATTAAAATTAATTATCGTCACACCTTGGTAGTAAATAGCAATAATAAAATATCCAAGCTTTGCTCTACACTTTAGTGAAAAGAGGGAAAAAATAACTGCCCCCTATCAGTGGCGTAGACAGGGGGGGTGCAACGGGTCTTTTGCACCCCCCTAAATTTTTTCTTTCGTAAAATAAAATATTTTAGAATAGCTTTTTTTATTTCCCTAACATAATTGTAATACATATTTTTAAAATCTAAGAATGGGATTGTATCGGCGCGGCTGTACTCTCTCCCAGCTGCGTGACTTTTATTAACTTAACACCCTCCTCATAAACCTGTCAAAAACTGGAAGAATCCGGGAGGTAGGTCCCTTTTGGTTGTAGGGCCACCCACACAAATGGCGGGAACTTTTTATGTTTTCTGCCCCCTCGCATCTTGAGTGATATAAACAAGAACGCTATTCGAGAAAAGGGAGAGAAGAGAATGGAATTTTAGAACCGATTACCGAGGCGACCACACCAGACTTAGGAGCTCTGCTCCCTCAGATATCAAAAATAATTTTAAATTTCATATTTTAGTAGTTGTGATGCTGATGTATTTATAAGTGTAAATAATAGATATAGTTCTTAAATTCTGGAAGGGGTCAGCAGAAGGTATCAGTTTAAGCTTAGTAGTCGCATTTTTTATCCGTCTTCTCTGTGTCCGATAGACTTGAGATAAAATTGCCCTCTTATTAAAATGAATCACAAACGAACAATTAGTGATTTTTTTTCTAAAAATACATCTGTGAGTGACAAAAGCTTAAGTGAGACCACCTGATCTAAAAAGACGTCATGGATACGTTATTAATTCTTCTACAGAGATGGTAAGAGGTATTTTAGGTTACCAATAACTTTAATTAATGACTTAATGCAATTTTGATTTTGTTTACATTAATGGTGATTTCTATTCAAGGAAAAGACGCAATTTTATTTAAAAATAAAAAATATATTGAATTTTTAGCTGTATATAGGACCATTATTTTTATACATGAAAGAGTTTTTTGTTTATACTTTTTGAAGGTAGCTATGGTAGTAATTAAAATCTTATATTTGATCTTACACTGAAGAGGGGATCCACGCATCCCCGAAACGATCGTCTGAATCGTTTTTTAAATAAACATATGTGCATAATACAAACGTTGTTCTACTTATATTACTTTAGCTATGTAGTGTTTGTGTCGGCCTATGCTTCATTCTTCTGCTTTTTCAGTTTCTTATTTTCTCATTATTCCCTCTCCATTTTTCGTTTTTTAAAAGAAATATTAACTATTAACTTCTGATATAGAATTTTTTACTTGTCTAATATGACTCAAATATGTAAATCTGTACCACTTTTACGAGTTATAATTATAGGTAGTATGTTAATCAAACACCTGTGAAAGAATTCAAACTTTAATCACTTTAAAAATTCAGTTTTTGTTGCAGTGTGTTTGAATATGAATATTTATTTCTATTTAAAAGATAATTTGTTTGATAATTTTAGAAATGGGATAACACTTTTTTAGAGCTACCAGTATTAACAAGTAGTATCATGTCCAATACATAATTAATACTTAATTCAATTCGGAAACACTGATTCGTAGTTTAACTGCAATTGATTTTTAAATGTATGAGAGTAGTATAGGTACTAGAATAGTCCTATATCTCCTGGATGGAATGTGTAAATATTTCATGCAAATTTCGTAAGAGAGTTACATAAACATTCGGGGTTAAAAAATTTACTCATCAAGTTCAGGATGAGTTTAAGAATCTATAATATAAAGTGTTAAAATTTGATTTTACATCATTTGAAACAAATTTTTACTTACTGTTAAACTATTAATATTCTTTTTGTTCCACAACATAATTTTACCTCAACATTAATTTTGCTAGTGTTTAAAAAAAAATTTCTGTACCTGTACCTATCTGAATTAACGGGAGAGGTAAAATCTGCATAAGTAGCATGGGCGTAGCCAGGGGGGTGCAGGGAGGGGCAGCTACCCCCCCTAAATTCTCAGTTTGTTAAATCTTTTTTAAAAACTTCTGAAATCTACAAATCTAAATTACTTTTCTTGCACTTTTTGTTGCTTTCAAACTAAAACACTACGTTGCTAAAACACTACTTTGAGGAGCGAATTTTAAAACTTTTTATGGGAGAGGACCCCCAGACCCCCCATTTTTAAGCTCACATTCATTACACATATTTTTAAGTTGTACAAAAGTTCAAATCTTTTGTATAAGTACTCTAAAATTTAACGTGGAAAAGTACTCGCCATGGGAGGTGCGGACATGGGAAATAATGTTGAGTGAACCCCTAGTCACTAGTCGCAACATCAAGAGCATCCTGCCCCCTCCTAACATGAAACCTGGCTACGCCCATGATAAGTAGTAATTTTAACGAAAATATACATAGCTATGTTGCTATCATGACCCTAA
This sequence comes from Tetragnatha montana, assembly GCA_963680715.1. Classification (NCBI taxonomy): domain Eukaryota; kingdom Metazoa; phylum Arthropoda; class Arachnida; order Araneae; family Tetragnathidae; genus Tetragnatha; species Tetragnatha montana. Next base: position 29,163,392 of record OY796675.1, read on the forward strand.
ATATAATACAGAGGGTCATGTAGCTGTGATACTTTTAAAGGTAAAATTATTCAGTATAATTTTTTTAGTTTGATTACAAGTAACGATACCGCGTGAAAAAATCATTGTAAGTCCGTTTAGGTCAAATAGTTAAACTTCACTCAAGAAAACTAAAAATAAAAAAAATAATGTGAAATAAATGTCTAAAAAATTGTAACTCCTTGTAAAACGAAAAAGATGGGGCTTAATATTCATTAGATAATTCCTCAGCTACTGAAATTGTCCATAATGAAAGGGATAAAGAATAAATACTACGAGAAGCCGGTGAATTAAATACGTAATGCATGAGCCCCTCATTTTTCGTTTTACAAAGAGTTATAAAATTTATTTTATACTGATATTTTCCTAAGATTAATTTAATAATTTATTTATTGTTATTGTATTTTTTTGGTATAATTATAATTATATTTGGTATAATTATTTTTTTACTACGATCAGGAAAGATTGATATTATTACGTGGCTAGTTTTTTCCTAATGGTTATATAAAACCTAAATTTTTCTTCTTTCTTTCGATATCATCGTGCACCCCCTAAAAATAATTTCTGGCTACGCCACTGCCCCCTATAGGCAGATATAGCCCCTTGAATTCGGCAAAATTGATATCTATTCATCGTATTTTTGTTTAATTTGAAATTTAAGATAATTTATCTTTCTTTTCTTATTCTTTGCGCTGTAAACTAAGCCAAAACACAATTTGTTTTAAATTTAAAAGTGTTTTAACTATTTTTTATTCAGTGAATGTTTGACTCCTACTCCATTGATACTGTCTTAATGACTTTTGAATTTTATTTATCTTAGTCTTTGTATTTCTTACTTTTGTACTGTGAGCTGAGTGATAGAAATATATTTTAAATGTCAATTTAAGTGGTTTTTAAGATTTTTTCATCTGAAATTTTATAAGGTTGAAAAAGGGAACAAGTCCATCAACTCTTTTTAACTGTAAAATATGTTTGAAAATACTACTTATATTTTTCGATGATTGTTCTGTGGTTCTGTATTCTAAATAGGGTTCGGAATTTTCAATAAAAATTTGGTGGCTATACAATGAAAATTCCATTAGTCCTATACTTTTTTTCCGACTTTCTCAAAACTTGGTTTTTGGATTTATTCCCTTTTTTAAACTGACGATTCAATGGATTAATATTCTTTCTTACTTGGATTTTAAAATTCAACTGGTGAATAATGTGAGATTTTTGTATTGTTTCAAATTTTTGTTCAAAAATTATCAAATTTACTAATTTCGATACATGGTTTTACTGCATACAGCCGCAAAGAACAGAGCCTGATTTCTGGGAGGGCATTCGGGGCACTTGCCCAGGGCCTTTATTTCAAAGGGACCCCAAAATGCGTTAAAAGTTAAGAAAATGTGATAAAAGTGTAAAATAAACTTACTAAACTAACAAAGCTTTTGAACAAATTTTACGCAGTGTTTATACTTGGTTTAAAGATTAGTTATTTTGTTATTTTAAGTAAAATAAATTTAAGTTTTGTTATAAGACATGTCGGGGGCCCTCATATGGGTCTTTTGCCCTGGGCCCCCGGAACTTGTAAGTCGGGCCCTGGGCCCTGGCAAAGAAAAAAGTTTTACAGATTCTTTACATCTTAATTTCACTGCATACAAAGAATTGCCGCAAAGAAACCAGTTTTACAGGTTCTTTACATCTTGGTTTTGCTGCATACTATGAAACGCCGCAAAGAAACCAGTTTTACAGATTCTTTACATCTTGGTTTCGCTGCATACAATGAAACGCCGCAAAGAAGCAAGTTTTACAGATTTTTGAAGGTTCATGTATGTGCGTGCCTTTACATCTTGGTTTCACTGTATAAATTCAATCCCCTAAATCAGATGTTCTCAAACCCCCAGTCAGTTTTTTGGTGGGTCGCGACAAGATTTTGAATTTGTTTCAATGTATGGTATATTTTATATAATTTTTACAAACGGGTTGTTGGCTTTTGAAGTTTATCAAATTACCATATAGTAAAAAGAATGAAAAGAGCAATAAGAAAAAAAATATCCTACTCAGTGTGGTACGCAAATAACAATTAAAGTAAAATGCATATATACTATATGTGTCACTTAAATGGGCTGTTGATGCAAAATTTGTCAGTTATTCAAATAAGATTTAAAAAAAACAGCCTATAGCACCATAAGTTTTTAAGTATGTGTGGGTCATTCTGCTTTATTATGCATTTAATTATATCTTCTACAAAACCCTTATTTACTTCAAGCACCATAGCTTCATTTTTAATTTAAGAAATAATTGCCCTTTTTAATGAAGAATATGCTTTATCAACAGTCGTTTCAGAATTTTCAAATCTTAGGACGTTAGAGAACGTTCAACTACGATTTTAATGTTTGTACAGTTTGCTTGAATATCATTTAAATTTTAGTTTATAATTCAGTTAATAAACAAAGAGGCTAGAGACAGAATGGTTTGGAGGAAAATTGTTAGAGAGGCCATAGTCCAGCACGGGCTGTAATGCCAGGGAGTTAGTTAGTTAATAAACAAAGAAAATAATATTTATACTATGGTGGATATTTCTCTTCTCGAAGTAAAAAATCATTAAAGTAACTAAGGGACACATTGGAGCATATACATTTATACATGCGTATATTCTGCTGACCGCCACGGGAAAAACCTTTGACGTGGTACAATATAGTGGCGGTTTTTATGGAAACGGACTATTCACTCAATTTCGGAGGTGATGGTAATTCATAAACGCTGAAAAAACCTTTTGTGCTGTTATCTTTGAAGATATATAATTTAGCTTTGTACTTCTTTTCAAAGTTATGTTTCTGTCAAAGTTTTTCTTGTGACCGTCAGACTATAGTCAGATGCCATCTGGACAAATTTGGTTTAGAAGTCATCAGCGCAATAGACAAAGGGAGCAATAGCAAAGTGAGTAGGAAACTAACTTATTTTCTTTGTTTTACAGAAATGCTTTCAATGGGACTAAAAGAATCTTTCTTCATCTTATCTTTCATATGGATAAACTTAAGGGAAGTATGTTCCTCAAATTCTCCCTCCATTCGTTCCCGACGAGACTACGAACTGGAAGAAGTGCCCGAGATGTGCGACTTCGGGTCAGTCATTCGCTTGACCACCTGCTACTGGACCATCCCTGAAGGGTTCCCTCGTGGTCAGATGCATTGGAAGTCCGGCATGGGAGCCTCGGCCTTCTGGATCGGGGGTCCCAGGAGTGACCACTCGGGATCTGATAAAAACAGTGGTTATGTTTTCTACGAGACTTCTGAATTGTCTTCCAACAAGGGATCAACTGAGCATGAAGAGTATGATTCCAACCTGTTGATGAGCCCAGAGTATAACCACACGGGTCCATCAGGACTTTGTCTCTCATTCTTTTATAATATTGATGGACTCAGTGCCAAGTCGTTGAGAGTGATACTGAGGAACTCTCTTAAGCAAGATACCGTCCTCTGGGAGAGTAAGGACCACTCGGATGGACTTTGGCATCAAGGGGAGATAGCTTACAGTTATGGAGAAAGACATCAGATTTTGTTTGAAGCATTGGCTAACAACCACACAACAAGAAAGCTTACCTATAGGTAGATATTCAACTTAAGTTTTAATTACTGATGAAAAGGAGGAAACATTAATTTAATGGATTTTATTATGTGTGAGAAGAGAATTTAATAAAAAGAGTAAAATATAGATGTTCTTTTAAAATAATTATTTTGCAGTTTTTTTATATATGTGATTTTAAAAATTATGAAACAAAGCTAAAAAATATTAAGATTTTCTCTTTGATTTTCCAACTGTTACAACAATTTTAAAAAATAATATTTTTCACCTTTCACTATGATATTAAATGTGAAATATATTAAAATTTTAGTATCTTTCAATGTAATATTGTAGGCGAAAAAACATAAAAATACGCTTTCTAAAATAATTTAAATACAATATAAATGTTTGTTTGTTCTGAATATTTTAAAGATAAAAACACGCAAAAATTTTAGCTTTCTTAAATGAATTTATACAACTCTCTACTAATATTATTCCACTACTGGAGTCTAACCTTCACTCTTAAGTTTAACTTACTTTTTTTTCGTTTTTAGAGGCTATATAGCCCTTGATGACGTGAGATTTGACAAAATCCCAACCAAAAGAGCGTGCGTAGGACACTGCACTTTCGAAGGAGGATTTTGCGATTGGAACAATATGGACGAGGACGACTTTGATTGGGAACTCGGAAGAGGAAGTAGTAGCTTCCTCACCGGACCTTCAAGGGATTACAGCAGTTACAGAAAAAATGAGCAAACAGGAGGTATGCACAACTGCAATAATGACCCATGCACATAGAGATATAATAGTATACTATTAGATCTCTATGCCCATTGCCCATGCATAAACTTTTTTCAACGAAAGAAAATTGAGTTAAAGTTGTGACTTTCTGGAGTAATTAATTACCTATTAAATGAGTGTTTTGTATATAGGTTATAAATAATTTCGAGTTAATTTAATTATGAATAATTTAAGGTTGAGGAGAAAACTCTGTGAGATACAATATAACGGGTGATCCTTCCATATAAAAAAAGGGGAGGAAACTTTTTATTTCTTTTATAAATATAAATTCTTAGCCTTTTTCTTGAAAGCGAGAAAATAATAACACAATAATAAAGATTGTGGACTGAGCAACTCCGTATGTGACGAGATGGTTGGAAAGTGAAAGATGACACAACAGCTGCTGTTTTACCACTCTGTTGCAATGCTAAAAGAGGCATTTCTTCCACTGCTCTTTCTTATTTATAATTTCTAAAAATTAATAATTATCAATTAAAAAATAAACGAAAATAAGGTAAAGTTTCAAATGAGGAACTCTTATTTCACCTCAGATGACATACATTATATACAGCGCATATATATGTACAATATACATAAGCAAATGCATAGACATGGGAAAAATAGAAAGTGCAAAAATATAAGACGTAGTATAGTGACATTCCAATGGGGTGACTTCTTTCAATCTCTTCCCATCAGGCTACGCTTTCATCGGCACGTCGTACCCGCGTCGTCCGGGCGACACGGCCATGCTCGCCAGCCCCGCCTTCCCGACGACTGGGGACAACGCGCCCGTGTGCATGCGCTTCGCCACCCACATGTTCGGCCACGGGGTGGGCACGCTGCGACTGGTGCTCAAGAACGAGGACGAGAGCGACAAGACGCTGTGGGAGATGTCGGGCTCCTTCGGCAGCAGCTGGCACAAGGCGCAGGTCACGCTGTCCTCGCTCAGCCCCTTCCAGCTCTTGCTCATCGCCATTGTGGGTGAGTATGCCCGTTTCAACACTCGAGAGATAAAATCATACAGGCGGTCAAAGCCTGACTAGATCGGCGTACTTTAAAAAAAAAATAAAATAATTCATATGTTACGGACAGTCTAAGGTCTGGCCATATTGGCGAAGAGGCAAGCTTCCTTTCCATAGGAAAAACCAGTTGACAGGTTTGTTTAACGTGGATAGTTCTGGGAATAAAATGGATTTAAAAAAAAAATTAATGTCAATATTCGAAACGATCAAATTAAGCAGACGCATTTTAAAAATTAAAATATGGCCCTCTGAAATTCTTTACTCAGATTTAGTTTAACATTTTTTTATCGAGTCATTTCCTTCATTTGACACCATGAGTTAAAGTATTTAATAGTTTAGAAAATCAACTAGATAACAAATAATAATGTATTTATAGGCAACCAGTTTGGAAATATTGCCATTGATGATATATCGTTCCGTGACGGTCCGTGCCCCGTAGTACCTCAAACCGCTGCTAAGGATAATGGGGACTGTAGTTTTGAAGAGAATATGTGTCACTGGAACAATCCAGCTCCTCAGGTAAGCAAAACCTTTCCTCTATTCTTTTATTAGTTTAGAAAAATTGTGCCATGTGTTTCTCATAAGTTAAATTGACGCTTTGGTGATTGCGTTGCATTAGCATCAGAATGGATACGTCAGAGGGGGGGGGCAAAAATATTATAATTCTAGGCTAAAAAAATATTATAATTTTAAAAATAAGTAGTTAGCTTTAATGGTTTCTGATCCACCTCCTGTTTTGACCCAGGACGAACTGGACGACGTGGACTGGGCCCGGCAGTACAACTACGACCAGAACGGCCCTCCCGCAGATCACACCCGCGGCAACGGCAAGGGCTACTACATGAACCTGCTCACCAACTCCCCTTCCCTGCTGAAGGGCGGCACCCGAGGCTGGCTGGTCAGCCCCCGCTTCAGCCCCACGGCCAGCCCCAAGTGCGTCTCCTTCCACTACTGGATGTACGAGCGGCTGATCGACCCGGCGGGGCTGAGCCTGGGCTCCCTGCGGGTCTACGTGCGCCTCATGCAGCCCGGCAAGCCCATGTCACCCCTGTGGCGGCTCTACAACCACCAGGGGGAGCGGTGGTTCGCGGCTCGCGCCCCCATCCTCACGACCCGCGAGCGCGCGCCCCCGCAGACGCCCTACGAGGTGGTCTTCGAGGGCGTGTGGGGCGAGGGCCGCGTCGGCCACGTGGCCGTCGACGACGTCGCCTTCTTCGACGGCGACTGCACGACGGCGCCGCTGGGCGCCGCCGCCGTCGCCGGGGAGTGCTTCTTCGAGCGGGACACATGCGGCTGGACGCCGCTCTCGGCGCTGGAGGACGACGGTGCGCCGTCGCCCACGTCCGAGCCCAAGACGGCCAACGCGGTGGAGGAGAGCCGCTGGAAGATGGCGCGCGCCGACTACAAGCCGGCGGGGCTGCTGGACCACACGTTCCGTGCGCCCGTGGGCTTCGTGTTCTTCGACGTCTTCCACAAGCAGGCGACGCAGCGGCCGGTGCTGAGGAGCCCGCTGCTGGAGCTGGGGTCCAGCGGAAGCAGGTGTCTGGGGTTCTGGTTCGTGGCGTTCGGCAGGAGTGACGCTACGGCTCTGGAGGTAAGTAGGCCGTATTCAGCACGTAGAAGAAACGAGACGAGAACGATACGGAAACGATAGATTTGAGAAGACAAGTTCAGAGCTCCCGTTCTTTCTCTCGTGTGCTCCTGGCACCTCCTGTCAGACACCCTTACAAATAATTATACACTCAGTGTTATTCCTAGGATTTTTTTGGAGGAGTAAAAATACTCCTTGACTTTTTTAGGAGGAGTGAAATTCAATTATGAGGAGTGAAATAAGGAAATTCCCTAAGCATCAGAACAATAAATAAAAAAAATACTATGGCTGTATGAAAACACAAAAAGCATAATAATTAGGGTGCCGTGGCTTTTGACAATTGGCTTTGGCCAGAAGTCGGGCGAAAATGCCTCCGTGATTTCGGTAGGGCACGCGGTGCATTTTTTAAGGTAAACCTTTGTGAAAAATTCAAAGAGTGAAAATACTCCTGGCTAGTTTTTTAATGAGTATTTCCGATTTTCAAGGAGTGAAGGAGTTTTTTCATCGTTTCCATACCGTTCTCGTTTCTTCTTCGTGTTTGTTTTCAGAATACTGCCCTTAAGTTAATTATTTTGGGTATAGATAAGAGGTCATTCACAAATTTTGTATAACACAATTTTATGATGCACATCACTTCAGTGCCCCCTGCCCCCTGTTGTGACGTCACAGTTTTGAAATAAAAGCTTGAAGGGTATATATTTTTTATTAAATTTTCTTAAAATGGAGCGAGGATTCTTCTTTTTCAACGGGGATTAAAAAAAGAACTCCAAAGAAAAAAACTAAGAGAAGAACGAAAATTAAAGATTAAAATCGGAGGAATTAGAATTTTAAAAGTATGATGTGACAAAGGTTAAACCTCCTACTTGCCACAATATGTCTCACATCCAGAACCCCCTCCCCCTAAAAAATGTAACTTAAATTATCCCCTAAGTTCCAGTGACGAATACGTTGAACAGATGAAAACAGATTTAATTAAAAGAATATTTCAAGGATTATAGCAGCGGCAAAATACTACAAAAAAACATTTACTCTAATATTTCTTTATTCTATAAATCAGTAACAACTTTAAAAAAGTACTAATAATTACCATGAAATAAAGATAAAAGTACATGCATTTTTGAAGTCTTTTTACTCAGATCATTAAAAAAATCATACAGATGAGAAAAGTTAACTTCAAATTTTAAAGAAGTACCTGTATTAACTTAATGAGCTCAAACATGTGTCCGGAAAAACGGTATTTACTCGTTTTACTCCACAACTAAATAAACTACAGTAAATTGAGGCCTAAACCTCTGAAGTAATACCCTGTGTTCAAAGAACCATGATCTCTTGCACGTTTTCAGCAAAGAAATTATGGTAGTAATAGTCCGAAGAAGGCCTAATGAGGCTACTTTTAAACCGAATTCCAAACGTGTGCTTTAGGAAAGTCAAAGACCTCTTATGCTTCCGAAATAAAAAAAATCTTTTACAAGGTAAAAAAAAAAAGATTGTTTAAAAGTTTTTATTAAAAATATCTGTACGTTTTTAGAATTTCATATTACTAATGAGTTTATAAAATGTTGTCAATATTACTCAAGAATTAATAATTTTTAAACTTTTAAAATTAATATGCTTAAACAATTATTTATTTTTAATTTTATTTGATAAAGCAATGCGATGTTTTCTCATCACTTATTTGCTCTTATCTTTTCTTACGACCATATTTTATTTCGGAACGGATTTTCTCCAAAATAGTTTTACTTTGTTTATTCTAAAGCTTTTTATAAAATTAATATCAGGATAACTCAATATGATGAATACAGAGAACTCACATTTCACATTGCTGATGAGAACAGAAAGTTGCAACTTAATTTTGTGCCTCTTTCATTGGGTATATGTTTGGGTTTTCTAATCATCTGATAGAGGGCAGCACCACATTTAAAATGGCACCGCTGAGTCGAAATTCGAAGAGTACTGTGATCCTACGGTCTTGCTAGACGTATTTCTGATCCATAGAACCAGAACTCAGTAATAATGCATTTATTTTACTTATTAAAGTGGTTAATGAATGCTTTCCCATTAAAATATTTCCTTCTTATTCAAAATATGGTTCTCCTTCGTCTTCAAATCAATGAGTATAATCTGCATGGTGTATACTCAGTTATTAGAATACCTATCAGTTTCTCTTTATATTAACAGATAATTAGAATACTTAAGATAGTAAATTATCCATATGTGTAATTACTTTTCGAAAATTCTTAATAATGTCAGATAACATGAAAATTTCTAACACACAATCTGGAATGATTGATGCGACAACAAAAACCAAAATAATATCATATTAGAGGTAAAAGAAATTTATAATTTAGAAGTTTATTTTATTAATTACTTAAGTATTTATAAATAAATTACGAAATATTTTAGTTATTCTATAAAAATAAATTTCCTTAGGTGGTCTTGCTGGACATGTCCGACCCCGAGAGCCTCAAGCGGACAGTAATCTGGCGCTTGGAAGCCAAGAACTTCGCCAACTCCAGCCGCACCGAGTGGAGCTACGCACAGGTGGGTGTAGAGGCTAGAGGGGACTACCTACTTCATTTCGAAGGGGAGTCGTCGGATGGAGGTTTCGCCCTTGATGACGTCACCTTCTACGACGGAAGCTGTTGTCATACCAGACCACCAGCAGCAGTTGGAAAAGGATAGACGTCTAGTCGGCTTACAGGAGAAAGAAACTAAGTCACTTTTGGAGAATCTTTTGAAAGCGGTACAGCGAACTAGCGGATTCACTAAATTGTCCAAGCTGAACTATCACATGATATCGAAACGAAAACACTGATATCGTCAAATTTCGTGCAGCCCCGTACAGATTAGTCAGGGCAGAAATGACTCTGTGCCTTTTTCCTGTAAGTCAACGATGTAAAGATTTTTTGCCATGCTGTGTCCTCCGCTGCGCTGAGCCAATGATAAAACAGCCGGAAGGAATAAGGAAAGCAAGAATTGCATCTATACCTGGTTTAACTTTAGTTCCACAGATATCCTTGCTCCCCATGAGTGAAAATTGGGGAACTGGGATGTGATGGTTCTGAAACACAGCACATTGGAGCCCAGGAAGAAATCCAAACGGGTCAAACTGAATTTCGCATATTGTGAAGACTTTCAATCATTTTTTTGCAAATAGAAAGTTAAAAAAAATTATTTGGCTTAATTTGTCTTTATTAATACAATGCTTGCCACGTGACGCCAAGAGTACGTGCATATACTTTATATTAAAAAATGGAAAATATATAGAGCATTTTCAATCACATGACTCGGACCTAACAACGGCCTTAGCAACAGAAATTGTTACAGTTTTTTGCCCTACAGAGGTTAACAGTTACAGAAAATGACTAGCCGTGGAATTCTTCTATTGGAGCATTTGCAATCACGTGATCCCATACCTAAAAACCGCCTTAGCAACAGATAAACAACGGCCTTAGCAACAGTCAAAAGCCCTACAGAAGGTACACAGTTAAAAGAAAATAACCGGTTGTGACGTCACCTGAAAACACTCTATTATCAAGAAGAAAAAAACTTATGTAAAATATATTGTAACAGGAATTTAATTTACAAAAACAAGTCTTTTTTTTCTTTTATTCACGTTTATTTTTTGACTAGGTGACGAAACCTTACCTAAACCCCCACGACCTCCCTCCCCCTGAACGGGTCACGTAGTATGGGTACGTTCCCTTACAAGTGTTTTACTACCATTTATTTGTATGCGGTTGATGATCTTGGCAACTATGTAATGTAGGTACTATTACATTTCGTTATCTATCCTGTTAAAATCGCCAAAATGAATTTTTGTTTGTTTTCAATTTTTGGTGATAATTTTGATTGTTTGTGTTCAAAGCAGTATTTCCTTGAGTTTTCCTTCCCAGTTTTGAAATGAAATAGAAAAATGATTATAACTTAATAAATTATAGTGGTATAAATATTATAATTATATTCATCAATATTATTTTACAAGTTTTTCTTTGTCGAATAAAAATATTTATAAAGTCTGTGTATAAACTTATCATAATAAAATATCAGATTTTTACAAAACGATTTAATTTTTACAAACTAATATCTATTAGGGAACAAATAATAACTGCTTCTATTTGAATACTTTAATTTCGATTAAAAAAAGTACGTACCTACTCGTGGATTAGCCGGGTGAAATCGCCAAATGTCTTGATAAATCTGCCCAACAATCAAACATCAAAGTAAAAAAAAACCAATCGAACTATCGAAAAACAATCGAACTGCGAAATTTACACCCATTTAATTCACAAATACCAAAAGATTTAAACGCCATTACATTAAACTCCGGAGGATGTTTATCTAATACCAAACCTTTTTTCGTCTGCCAGCTGATTTAGTACCTGATAGTTGTTTAGATCGATTTACTATCTCAAAAAAGTTTCCCTCCTGGACTACATCAAAAGCTGGTGTCTCTTTCTTTTTGGGTTTTGGTTGAACATCAAAATTTAGGAAGATTACATTGGAAGGAAACGACTCTCGACGCTGAGGTCGTTTAGCTGAAATTCTTGGCCGATACTTCCCTGAAAGAAAAGTTTGCAATCGGGAATTCATCAAGTCTTCTTCACTGGTCACTCGACAGGAACTATTAGGATCTATGGCAAACAAATCTTCCGATGTTTCAAAGTGAACTTTCTTATCTACATTCTTTATAGGTCCCTTCTCTGCGTTTGGGAATATTTCGTTTGATACGTCAAAAACTCCATGTAAAGCTTCGCTGCTTTTTACTGCTTCTGGTTTGAAAAAACTATCCTTCTGAGCGACCTTAAATGGTTGGTTTTCCCGTTTTAGGTGGTGGATATCCACTTTAAAATACACGATGTTGGAAGGGTATGATTCTTGACATCGTGGTTGTTCCGTACAATTCCTTGACTTACAACGAGATCGATCCGAAAGATCAGACTCTGATTCAAAATCCGCCAAGTCTTCGCCATTGGTCAACGGTGAGGATATTCTTGATGTTCTTTCATGTTGAACCAAATCTTCAGATAATTCATCGTCTTTCCTTTCATCTATTTTCAATTTAAGTCTTTCGTTTAAGTTTAGATCTTGTTTGATGAGGTTCAGCTTATCTCGGAGTTCACTAACTTTGCTTGTTACTTTAACGTTTTTGGATTCGGAATCCTTCAAGTCCTTGGCACTGGTAAACGGTGAGGATATTTTTGATGGTCCGTCAAATTGAACCAAATCTTCAGATACTTCATCGTCTATTGTTGAGTTAAGATTTTCGTTCAAGTTGAGGTCTGGTTTGCTAAGATTTAGCTCATCACAGATTTCACTAACTTTGCTTGTTAATACTTTGAAGTTTTCTAAGTACTGATCGAATTTTCGACGAGATTTTGCAAGCTGTTCTAATTCAATACGATTTCTATGGTGTTGAGAATTCATTGTGAAACTTTTATCCCAAAATTATTAAGATTTATGTTTTTAAGTGATGGACTTTTAACTAAGACAGCTTGAACTCTCATCTAAAGGGTTTTATTAGACTTGTCTAAATTTCGCTAATAATTCAAAATAGTTTAAATGAGTCTACCAAGCATTTAAGTCTAAATGCAATCCGTTTTCATATTGCAAAAAAAAGGAGTTCCTTTTAAAGTATTAAAGACTCGAAACATAATATAAACATTTTTCAGCAAAAGACTTATATAGACTAGTGTTCAGTCACGGATGACGGAATACTATACTAGATTATGGTATTAATCTAGTAAGCCATGGTTCAGTGTAAATCATCAGTGGTGTAAACTTGAAAGTTCTATTTGGCATTCTGTAATTATAAATTCACCCAGTTATGGTTCTAAAATAGAAGTAAAATGGTGTAGAATTATTTTAAAGTAATTTTTATGAAATTTCAAAGTGAAACCGACATCTAAAGATATTAATTGATTCATCTCATATTTTATTTTAGATTATTAATAGGCATGGTAATCCACAACTATTCCCACCATAGGCGTTTTCAATTTCCGAAATTCGTGTTTTTCGCTCCACCCTAATGTTCAGTTACTCCAAGCCCCATTTTAAAAAAGTAATGAATAATTGAGTTTCAAGTACCTATACAGGGGTTTGGGGGTCCTCCCCCAGAAAATTTGACCTTAAAAACAGGGTTTTACTTGTTTTGGTACACTTAGTCCGAATTTCGGGAGGAGGGCCGTGCCCCCTCGCCCCTTCACACTATCAGTTCTTGGTAAATTCGAAGTAGCATGTTTAGAAAAGAAAATACAGGAATGTTTGAACCAAAATTGAATGTGGATTGTGTGTTAGCCCTACGGTAAGGAAAAAAAAGGCTCACTTAGCAACAGTGGCGTTTATAGAAATTTATTTCGGGAGGGGCCCAAAATTATTCCTCTCCCCTCCCATGCATATTTAATAGGTCCAATGTAGCTTTTTAATACTTTTTTGGTAGAATTTGCGTCCTAAAGAACTTAATATAAGAAAAGGTGAGTTATAAAGTTCCAAATACCAAAGGGGGGGATTGGGGGTCTTTTCCCAAAAATGTTTGGAAATTTGACTTTATAAAAAAACAGGTTTTTAACTAGTTTTGGCACACCTAGTCCGAATTTTGGATATACTTTTTAGGTAGGATTTGCACGTTGATGAACTTAATATGAAAAAAGTTGTTAAGAGTTCCAAGTACAAAAGGGGATCTGGAAGTCATCCCCCAGAAATTTGACCCTAAAAACGGTTTAACTTGGTTTTGGCACACCTAGTCTGAAAATTACATGCATTTTTAGGTAGCTTTTGGATTTTGATGAACTTATAAAAACAAAAAAGCTTTAAATAAAAAAGTTCCAAGTACAAAAAGGGGGTTTGGAAGTCCTTCCCTAGAAAATTTTTGGAAATTTGACACAAACCAGGGTTAACCCTGGTTTTTACCCAGGTTAAAATTTATGCTGTAATTTCTTTGCTAGACAAGCATTGAATGCTAGATTCAAGCAAGAGAAAATAGCATAAACTAAGGGCAGGCTCCCTCGCCCCCTCCTAATATACGCCCTTGAGTAACAACAATTTCTTTCATAATATCGTATTATCTAGTGTAAAGTTTTTCATTTTGGACAGGGGGCTTAAGCCCCATAAGCCCCCCTGCATCCGATAGTGGCACAAATACACTTTACGATATAAAATTCAATGCAAAACATAATCTTTTTCAACTATAACTTAGAAGCCAAACTTTACTTTTGATTTTGAAAAATTTACTTTTGATGTATCTATATTATCTCAAATTATGGACTTAATTTTTAAAAAATTAGCTACACTGAGAGCTCTGGTCGTAAGGATGCAAACCACAAGTGTAGTGTTGCCATACTACAGAAAGTTCAGCTAAAAACAGTGCAGGACCAAGGTACAGTACTATCTCCTACTATTTATATTTAGATCATTATTGGTTATTAAATTGCGACATCTCTTTGAAAGTCAAGTTTTAAAAAGTCAATTAAATACAGTCTTGTACATAAAATGTTTATTTCACTACGAAAATACTTTGTACAAAAATATAACAGTTGAAATTCATAAAATATATTAAAAGTTAGCAGTTTTTTTCCTGATCTTCAAATAGCTTAATTCTTTTAGATCTATCTGTTCTTGGAGAGTCCTCATCAAAAAGTCTTTTGCTACATTTCTTAAAACCCATTCGTGCAGTTGGACTGGCAAGCAGCTTTGAAAAAAGTTTCAAAGAGAGCCTATTCTTGCTCTGAGGAGTTTTTGCAACTTGATAACTGCAGCTTGGTAAACTTAGGGAAGCAGATGATTGGGGTAAGGTAGATGCTGATTGAGAATACTTTTCTTTTAACTGCTGCAGAAGTTTAAGGTGGGAGGTATCTATACAAAAGAATTGAAATAAGTAAAAACTGTTGAAATACTAATGATAATAATTGAACTGGACTAGAGTTTCAATCAACTAGTGATTAAGATTAATAGAAGCATTTACAATCACGTGACTCACACTTAGCAACTGCTGTAGCAATAGGTGCATTGACCTACAGCAGGAAATAAAATAGGAAAGAATTTTTTAAATAAGAATAAATTTCCAAATAGGAAAGGATGAAAACACGGTTGTAAATAAATACATTTCCCATCCATATTTGTCTGATATATTTTTTCCCAAATATAAAAATACTGTCATTCTAATACATTATAAAATTTATTTTCAAATATTTTAACTGATTAGATCAAAGTAAAAATTTTACTTCGATAATAATAAGAAATTAAAAGAAAAGAATTAAAGATGATTGTTTTAATAGTTGAATCCATAGTATGGTATAGGTTTTCATTAGTAACATTGCATACATCAATAAACTAACTGATATTTTATAATGCAAATGCATTAATTTAATTCTATATAAAAGGTATTTTTTTTCAAAGATGATCATCTTGCGCCTTAAATTTTTAATTCTTAATTAAACTACTCAAGTTTTAAAAACCTAATTTTAGAACCTAGCTTATAAAACAAAAGCAGCTTGAAATTACACACCTACATTAACTTTCTAAAAAAATGTTTCCCAAGGATTTTAACTTACACAAAATGAGATTGCATCCATTTTAAATTAATATATATATATACCTTTTGCCTTTTTAGGATTAGATGGAGATTCAGCTACTTCTTTTGAAGGTGTTACATCTGCTTGAGACATTCTTCTATAGATGGCAGAATGCCTCTGTTTATTAGCTGGAGTTTCAGGAACAAACTGAGTTTTCAGAACATGATGACCTGTTAAACAATACATTTTAAGTAAACTTACTGGAGAATGAGAGGAAAATATTTAAAAGATTTAAGACATACCTAAATGAATTTTTTCTAAAAAGTTCATACAATTATAACTTTTCATTTAAAACTAAGATAAATAAAACTTGAAATGGATTCAAGTAAAATACAACTTAAAAATATACAATGCAAGATTGTGAATACCTTTGGGAGTAGTAGGCTTCATTTTTTTTAAAGGTGAGGCCTGAATTCGTTTTTTTCGTGGAGTTTGAAGTTTTTTGTCTTTTGGGAAAAGGTTTCTTCGTACACTATCAGGCTTACTCTCCATGGATTTATGCAATTCTTTCTTGCGTTTAGAAGCTAATCTCGGAGAGTAACGAACTGGTATTTTGTCCGCATTGAAAGTACTTTTGCTCTAAAAGAGAAATTTAATTAGGTTGATGATGGATGGCAAGATAACTTTCATATGAACATTTTAAAAGATTTATGGATTAACCATGTAAAATTACCTTTTTCTTTCTAGATGACTTTGTAGGAAAAACAACTTGATGACTTTTACGAGTATCACAAATGTCACTTCGTTTACAAGAGACTCTTCTGTAACATTTAAAACATTCAAGTTGCAAAATCTTACTTAGGCAACACTATTAGAACTATGAATTGAAGGCAAAAAATATTAATGAATTAATTACAAAGATTAAGAAGTAAGTAAAGAATAAAGTAATTTAAATATTAAAGTAATTTAAATATTAAAGTAATTTTAATTAATGAAGTAAGTAAAATATTATAAAAAGACTGAGGTTACAAAATTTGAAAAATCAAATTTCAAATAATCAGTGTCAAAAGTTAACTTGTGGCAGAAAAAACACTTGTAAATAATATGAGTAAATCCATATAAAATATTTGAAGGGGGAAAGCATGAATGCTCATATAAAACTAAACACTGCTTGAATTTGTACCACATGCATTATTTTATTCAATTCATTGAACTTACAATGCTCTTATTACAGTAGAACCTTGATAATGCATCCCTTCTGGTACCACAAATATATGGTACTTTTTACAAAAAGACGTTACAACAAATAAAACTATTACTATGATAAAAAAATCAGTAATTTTATTACTGGTCGTTATACCACAGAGGCCATTTTATCAGAGGGTTGTTGTGAAGTGGTTCTACTGAATAACCTTTTTACACAGTACATAAAACCCAATAGAGAAAAAAAATTTGTGCTGATTACTTATTGCTTTTTAATTATGCAATAAATTAAATATCTAGAAATTTTTTAGACTTTTTATGATTAAAATGTCAGGATAACTTTCATAGGTTTCTCAAAGCAAATCAATCATGACACAATTCCCACTTTTTGAGCAACTACCCATATAAAGGATATTTGGCAATGTTTTTGGAATCCCCTTATTTTTTCTTTTTCGAAAAACAACTTTTTTTTTTTTTTTTTTTTGCCTAAATGAGGTATTTGCATAAGTGAGGGATTTGCTTAATTTTACACTTTTTTGATACGTTATAGTTTAAAACTCTCAAATATCAGATTTTTAAGTTCAAAAATATGTTTTAAATAATTTAAAATTCAATTTTATTTTTGCCGAAATAATAGTAAAGTCATGTGATCAAAAAACGGGATTTGACATCACAGAGGACTCAAAACTAGTGCTTTTACTGTTTTTCAATGATCAGAAAACAGGATTCTATTGGATGTGGCATCACAGTGTACAACAACAGTAATTCTGTTTTAATGCTAAAATGTATAACGATATTTAAAAAATTCATATCTCAGAAACTAGGCTATGAAAACAATTCATTTAAACTTCATTCGTTTTTTTATCTACTATTTTAATAAAATTTAATCTCAAAACGTGAAAATACCTCATTTTTATCAAAGTTCATATTTTTGATAGTATTTATTAGTGTTGTAAAATTATCAGTAATTATCTTTTGGAGAATATTCTCAGAGAGGAGAATTTTTGAGAATATTCTCCTAGAAGCTACTAAAATGAGCTACAACAGTGAGAAGTCAGTTTATTTATAAAAAGTTTGAATTATTTAAAGAGATTGTCTCTGAAATCCTTAATGATGTCCGCGTTGGGCATCTGTGTCTACATAATCATAATCCAAGTCGTAAGCCAACTATTACTTTTAAACAAATTCAACTCACACACCAGAGTAAACTCACTTTTTATCACTCTTGTTTGATGAAACACTTGATGCTGATTTGGTAGATAATGAGGCACAGTCTAAATTATCTTGCATTGATTGTGAAAATAAAGGATTAGAAATTTCATCCGAGGAATCTTCATCAGAGTCATTCTCATATTCAGTAAGAATGGGTTGCAAAATATGTCCATAACTAGAAAGAACAAAAAGTATTACTTAACTCCTGTTCATAGAAATTGTAACACCAAGAAGGAATTGTCGGATCAATGTGAAATTTTTAGGGAATGTTCATATTATGGTTTTGGTATTCAAATAAATTATTACAAATACAGTTATAATGCATGCACTAGCTAAGCAGTTCTTCCTCAACCACTAATATAATAATAAAATTGAAAGGCTGTAACAGGTTGTAAAGGGCAGTAAGAAGGTTATCTGCCATTGGGGATAATCTTGTCCTTAAACTCCTCAGATGTCAATGGGTGGCATATGGGAATTTAACAGTGTTAATAAGGACAAATGATAGGTTTTCTTGAATTGTGTTTTTCACAGCCGTTACTGGAGCTAATATGAAGTGCAATAGGATAACAGCAGTGATAGCAACAAATTCATTCAAAGAAAAATATAGAATTCTCCAATAACAAAGTATAAGGACGTACAAAGAACATACTTTATAATTAATTAATTACATGGTTTTCATTTTAAGTGAACCTACACTTTATTAAAACATGAATAAAAATTAAATATATCACGTAGAAATTATAATAAATGAACACAATTTAAACTTAATCTTTCTATTCATATCTAAAAGAAATTGAATAATTATAATACAAATAATCTTACAAATCCTTTTGTAAAGCTTACAACAGTTTTTTAAGCATGGTGTTTTAAATTTTTTATTAAATTACATAATTGTTTAAAATAAAGATTACTTATATTATTATCAAGATTATTGAAGTGCATTTGGACTACACAAAACACTGATTTTTGGTTCTTAATTTTGTTCTTTGGTTCTGAAAATTTAATGATTTATTAGCAGTTTTTGGTCAGTTGTAGTGTAGGGATGCAAGTGGCAAAAAGGGGTTTTGGAGCACCTTTGGAGCAGGGGAAAGTACCATTTTGGAGCAAATTTTAAAACAGCTTCATATCAATTTAAGTTGAAAATCTGATTCTGAGGAATAGAATACATTTCACTTTTTTCATTAAGAAATATTTTATTAGCTTAACATGTTAACATTTTTAATCCTTAAAAATTACGTAGTTTATTGGTTTATTTGCAAGTAACAGGGATAAGTTAAGTTTGACCAAAGATGGAAAAAGAGAAAAAAGCGCTAGCTTAGTTATATACTAAAACTTTTTTAGAGAGAAACAAATAATTGTAACACTAAACAAATTTTAACAACCTGGATTATATTTTGAAGGATTTTAAGAACTTTAAACTTGCATAAAACTAGCCATTTATATTAACCACATTAATATCTCTACACATAGAAGAATACATATTTCTAGTCATCATCATCTGCATGAAAATAATCAAATTAAACTAAAAGCAAATAAAAATTTAGGAAAAACTATACCAATGGGTTTTGATTAGAACGAAGAATGATTCATTGGAATGTTTAGAATGGAGGCAGAGCTAGAGTTGAGTTCGAGAGGGTTAAGAGAGTGTTTTTACAAAACTAGTTCCTCAAGCCGCCTGGTTCTGAAGCGCCAAATTTTAGTTGCTGGTGGTTATTGGATGGGTCATACGATTTGGTAAAATTTGCATGGAAATTCTCGCAATTTTGGCTAAAAACTACATTTTGGAGCAAGAACGCACAGAATTTCATAATTAGCAATGCACTTGTATCCCTGTGTAAATATCATCAAAATATAAAAACTCTTTTGTGCAATTTCTATGAATAGGAGTTTAATATAAGCAACAATAAGAACAACGATACTTTTACAAAATTGTGGGCAGTTCTTGGCTCAGGGGCTGGTTGTTAGAAAGCCACACCTCTTAAAATGATAGTTTCCATGACTTACCTTTATATTTTAGATAAAGTATATAATATGCTTAATTATACATTTCACTAAATTTTATGTGCTAATCCTGAGTTGGACATTTTCTATATTTCTGTATAAAATAATGAGGACACTGTTTGAAAGTATCTAGAAAAGTAACTTACTTAGGCTTTAAAACTTCCAATAAAAACTTATTTCGCTCTTCAGCTCCCTTAATAAATGCCATTTTTGTAAGAAAAAAAGGAATCTAAAAAAGACAGGTATTTCTCATTATAACAGAAAAAAATGCATAATTCTAGCAAAACAAATGGTTTTAAATTCAAATATCAACACTAAAAGTTTCAAAAAAATTTACTCAATTCAATATTTTAAAGTGTAAATCAAATGCATTTAAAACGCTCTGCTATTTGTCCTGCAATTATGATGTAATTTGTTTTAGCTGATTCCAATTTGAACCCTTATGTCTTTCAAAAAAAAATTAGTTGACTCTCTTTCAGAATCCGTAATCAAAATAAATTTATTCAATTTCAATACCCGCTTTTTAACTAAAAAAATAAAGTCTGCATGTTCAAACAGTTATTAAAATTTAAAAACAGTTTTAAAATTAATTACATTTTAATACTAACCACAAGTTGAAAAAATCTAATGAATATGACTCAATTCAGAGGTGCTAATCACGTAAAACGTGCCCCATGTTAACTCAATGGGGAACTTCCAAAAATCTCTCTCTCAGAAGAGAACAGAAGAGAAATCAACCTCTCAGAAAAGCCCTCCAAACTGGAAACTGGTCTTAAAAAAAGTCAATATTTGTGTACAAACTATATCCAAAAATGATCATAATAATGCAATAACAACCTTCTCAAACTAAACGATTTCTATTTTGAATAATTGAATCGTCAGTTAGAAGAAGGGAATAAGTTCAAAAACGAAGTTTTGAAAGAGAAAATCGAAAAAAAAAACCCCTATAAGTAATGCAATTTCAAAAAAATCAAGGGGGATCAAAAAAATCAAGGGGGATCAAAAAAATCAAGGGGCACAAAAAGTCAATTTGTCATTTTTTTGACTTATTACCTTCTTCTAACTGATGGTTCAATTAAAATCAGAAGACTGACGATGATGTGATGAGTTTTTTGTAAGAACGAATGGTTGCCGGGAAAAAGCCAGACTTGACAGGGTTGCCATTGGCAATAAAGTTAGGTGAATTTCACAAATAAGTAAAGCACATAAATTACCATTTCAACACTTGTTGAGCCATCCATAGAAGGGAAAAGTATTTCCATTTCAAGGTAAAAGAACACTTGCATCTGACACCTGAGAAATTAAGTAATTAATAGGTCATTGAAATCAATTAAACACCCAATTCTTAAGACATCTATATAATAACCTATATGCTACACCTACTCAGTCACAATCATTTGATCATAAGCATCTGAATCTTCATTATACTTTTCACTCAACTTCTGGTACGTAGTGAGGAAGTACTCTGCCATAAAGTTTTTCAGGTTTTTCTGAAGAAAGAGATTTATTTCAATTATTGATAAATCATTTAAAATAATAGGGAACCATACAGTGCAATTTTCATAAAAGCTTCCTTTCAGAAATTGGATAGATCTTTAGAAGTACAGTAATAACCCAGACTTACAATATAGATAGGTGTGACCAAGCAAAAACTAAGTAAGCTGAGTACAATTTTGCATTTAAATACTAAAAAAGTACATTACATATTGACTAAAGACTTAATACATAATAATATAAAAGAAAAAATGTGCAATGAAATCTTAAATGATAGAACAAATTATACAATATTATATTTATATGCAATGTGTGGAAAATTGCACCAGTTATTTGACAAATAAGCAAGTTTATAGTCCAAAGCAAAGTTCACTGTATCATTCAGTTTTCTTCATTCTCTGTTTTGTACTCAAAAAGTGGCCTTTGTAGGAGTCCATAAATAAAAATTTAAACCATTTTCCTTTGATTTAGCACCTTTTGTAAATTTTGTAACTGTCAGTTTATTTTTTGACTAAGTAGAGAAGAAATAAAAAATATTTTCATCACAATATTTTCTTTTTCTCGCCTATTTAAATAGAATGATCAATTATCATCTCCTGATTGTATAAATCTCAGGTCATAATAGCATTATTGTCTACTTAAAAATTAAATTTTCAAATAAGATGGACATACTTTTGCCTGATTTCACTTGATCAATTGCTTCTTAAAATGGTTTTTACTGATATAATTTTATTTTGTACCCCTTAATTATTTAAAATTTTAATTTTTAAACTTGTAAGAAAACTTTAGTTAACAAGATTTAAAAAAGAAGTACATAATTTTTTTTCAGTTTAAATCTTACCTCATAGGAAATTATAGACTGCTGCATAAAGAAAGATGAAGCATATTTAATTATCCTTTTAGCTGTCTGTAATGTATTTGCATTATTTTCTAATACATTATTGAACATTTGTAATAGCTTTGCTATTAGATCCTTGTAATTGATATCTGAAAAAAAAAGACAAGATCAAATGTGCACAATGAATTTACCTAAAAGTCGAAATGCAGAAACTTTAAATTTTGAAAATGTAAAACTTTCCGTAAAACGTTACGTAAATGTAAAAGGGCCATATGCAGCAATGTTTTGTTTCGTACTAAAGAACCGGATTTCAATGTGTGACGAAAATGGGCGGGACAGCTGGGAAATTTTCCTTTGTTGTCCCCTGATAATTCCAGATTTTCCCTGATAATTTGGTATGCTTCTCCCAATATTTTATAAACATACTATAATTCTAATCTCCTAGAAAATAGGAGAATGACTGTAAAAAACAAGAAAGGGGGAAAAAGAAGGAAAATTCGAAGTATCTAGCCTGAATCAGGAGTGCTTGAAACTCGGGTAAAACAATATAAATGAGATTGTTTCTAAACTTTTACCATAAAGAAACCATTTAAATCCTTTTTTGAAGATTTGCAACCATGCTAATTTATATATATTTGAGATTTTATTTTGTAGGAATGCACATTTAAAGACTTGAAAATCAGAAAAATGTGGAATTTATTTTTGAAACTTGGCAGATTTTCAAAATTTCTTCAATTATAATCATCAGATTTTCTAAAATTCCCATATTTTCTCCTGATAGTTCCAGGTTTTTTAATTTTCCCAGAGGTTCCAGGTCTGTGACCACCCAGAAGAAGTTGGACCGGTTTAAAAGTTGTACCGCTGCAAAACGTTGCAACGTTCCCTTAAAGCAGAAAAATGAGGTAGACAACTATCTTGAAATTAAATTACATTGCCACTTGTAAACACAAGTCAATTAAAAAAGATAAACTAAAGATTATGTAAATTATGTTGTAAATAAAAAAAATTGAACATGAATACAAAAATTAATCATACCAGTCGGTAATTCTTCTTGCTCAGCTATTACTACATTAGTTTCTGTTGTATCTAAAGAAGAAGTAAATTCAGTACACACACAAACCATACAATTCAAACTAATAAAGAAGTTATTTATAACTAAACTTATCAGACTAAAAAAATACTATATGGTCTATATGCATGGGGAACAATTATGTTTGTTTTCAGATGGCCAGGCAATATAGCCAATCATTAAACTAGTATATTGGCAACTCAACTCTCCACAAACTTTCTTATGAAGACGGGTGTAAGAGCGGCATCACTTCTACTGTTACTTTTGATTCACATTGCCCGTTGCAACATTTTTAAATAAATGTTTAATTAAGTTTCTTTTAACTATCAAGATCTCCATACATACAACTTCAGGGATGGTTAGAAAAGTTCTTGTTTCAAATTATGCTTTCATTGCCCCCAATTAAGTGAGTTTTAATTATTTATGTCCGATTTTATTAAAGAAAATCACCTACTTATGTATTAGCCTGTTGATCGTGTCATCAAATCTGAAAACGTTCCCAAAAAAATGCGAATAGAAATTAATGATTGTTATATTTTAATGAGGAACGAAAATCAACCATGCGTTTAGGATCCACAACTGATTGCAGAAGTTCTAGGCTGATATTTTAAGATTTAAAATGATGGAAACTCAGAATTAGCATAATACAGTAGCAGATCAATATATCAAAGATGAATTAATTATCCTATTCAGATTCTTGAAAAGGATGTATGTTGTGACTTAAAAGTTGCTGTTTGATTATTTGTTTCTATTTTAAAGACCAAAACAGGTTCCCCCCCAAAACAATTTTTTATGATAACTTTCATGAATCAATTTATTTTCTGTGGATCATTAAGTGTAACATAATTAATTCATTTGTTTAATTAATAAAGCAAATATGATATACTGGTGTTGAAGCTTTCTGAACAACTATCAAAATCAGATTTTCTTCTCAGTAGAAAAACTTACACCTATAGTATGCAACTATTTTTTTAAAAATAGAAGTCTTCAATAATTTAAGCTAAAAATACAAAAATTAATTTACCTGGCTGTTCAGCTGATTCTTCATTGACATCTTTCTTTATACTTCTTAAAAGTTGTGAGTGAAAATCATCAACAGCTGCAAAACTTTAATAAGAAATATAAACATTAGGGTGGTCCTTATTTGTATGGTAAAATTTTTTTTGGGGAATTCAGTTGGTGTCGCCCCCTAGTTTTGTGTCACTATAGAAAATAATAATGTATGCAAAATTTAAGCTCATTCGGATAATAATAACACGTGCCCCCCAGGCCTTAAAGTTTCAAAAAAGTGCTGATTTTTTTACAAAACATCAAAAAAAAAAAAAGATTAAACCCTCCCATATTCTTCTTGATTTTTTATGAAAATCTAACATAGTTATAGTTATAGTGTTCCAGATTCCATTCTTCTATCACCCCTCTTCCGGTAGTAAAACTTTTTTAAAGTAAAAATAACTATTGTAAAGTTGTTTTTTCCGCATTTTAAAACAGCTAATAACTCCAGATCTATACAACTTAAAAACCTGAAATTAGTGCCATTTTGTTGGTAACTTTATTATCTTTGATTTGATGTGCAACATAACTGCCTTTCTTAAAAAAAAATTTCAAAATTCAAAAAAAATGGGGGAAAAAATTAAATAAAAAAAAATTCTGAAAGGAAATTTTATTAAGTAAATTTAAAGTTTTACAACTCCCAAAATAAACATTTCTGCCGAATTTCAAGCTGAAAATAAAATTTGATCATGTAGAAAAAAATAAAAATTTTCGAAATTTTGGCAAGTCCCTTAACATTCTATGTAATTTAACAAAAAAGCGATTCACTCATGGGGAATTCAAAAACTCCCTTGAGGGTGTTCATACGATTTGTACCATGCAATAAAATTCAGCTCAAAAAAAAAAAATTCAATTAAAAAAAATCAGCACTTTTTTGAAACTTTGAGGCCAGGGGGCACGTGTTATTATTTTTTGATTGACAAAAATTTTGCAAAAATCATTTATTTGTATGATGGAACAATTTGGGGGGGGGGGCGGCGCATAAAGATTTCCAAACTTAAAAATAAGGACCACCCTAATAAACATAGGTACTCAAAATTTAGTTAGAAATAGGAGGTTAGTTAAACTAGCAGTCAAATACAATAAAAAAAATTTCCTTAACTTTTGAATTGAAATACTATAATACACAAGAACAAACCATTATGCTGTTAATAAATAACCATTTAACAACTAGCAGGACTGCTTTATTGCAGGGTATGTATGATTTTTTTTGTACCTTAGTTCCTGAAGGTTGACTTTTTCAAAGACACTAGGAATAGAAGTTTGAGGAGGAAACCAGCTTTCCAAACATTCTAACTGGAATGGTTGATTGGAGGTTAGAAGAGGCTTTAGATGATCCTTGCCTGCAAAGAAATAAACTATTTTATTACAATTAATTGTTAAAATTACTGGTACATACATATTAAGCCTTCACCCACACAACTCAGAAAGGCCCAATAGACGTCTGATGGTCAGCATTAGGACAGGACTGGGTGATATATCGATATCAATCCAAAATTGATATTTTTTCGATATATCGTCTTATCGATATTTCATGATTTATCGTCAATATCGATATTTCTCGTTATATCGTCTATTTCGATATTTCACGATATATCGTCTTTATCGATAATTCCCGATTTATCGTGAATGGCGATATTTACCGATAAATCGAAATTCTCTTGAAATTTAGAAACGTCGCAATGTTCTCGGTAACGGGGCGTTTGCCCGACAAATCACTTTGGTCTCTAATTATAAATATGGGCTTTCTATCTAGGTTCCATGTTGCTTAACCACTGGTCAAGATTGCAATTTTTTTCCTTCAATAACTGCATGGGTTTAGCTTTAAAATAACCCTGAGTTTATGAAAAATGCTTCAACCACTGTAAATATTTCATTTCCTTTCCAATATGTATCAAATTTACCAATATCCTTTAATTGTTTTGACCAGTGTATAATTGGAACTCCCTTTAGTTTTCTGTTCAACTTATATTACAAAATAAAAATAAGCAGGTTGATAAAACAAAGATACTTACTATCACTAGAATTAAGTAGAAGATTTGGAAAACATTTTTCAACCTTCTTTTGCATTTCTAATAAAGAGGGACCCTCTTTCTCAATTAGAAAATAACATGATTTCTCAGTAAGAATAGAAATAATAGCTGAAGTATCAGTTAAGGGTGTGTATAAGCCTGGTTTGATTGCACCACAGGTTGATTCACAAACAATAAACTAAAAATAAAGGCAAAATTAAACTGGAAAACACAAGTTTATAAGCAAAAATTAGAAAAATTTAAATCAAAAAATCATACTAAAATTTCGAAATACATATATACCTTTTAACTTATTAACAAGATAGAATCTGAAAACCTATTTTAAGTAAAGGTGACAAAGTATTATTGCCAAACTTAACAAGCTGGTTTGTCATACCATGACAAATAAGATTCACACAGAAACTTGGGTCCAAAAATAAAAATAGTGATCACCTTATTGGGGAGGGTACCGATAAGAATGTTGCTAAGGAAGGTTGAATTGGTTTACTAACTCAGAATAATTACATAATTAATACATAAGTCAAGCCATGCTTTGAATACATGGCTCGACATTAAGATACTGTGATGCATTATAGCAAATGGACATAATTTTGAATGTGTTCTGTGAGTTACTAATAACAAACTTATTAACAACATAATATAATTACTAACAGAAATTGAAGGGAAAAAAATAAACCATGTTCTTCATTAAAAGTAATATTAGCACATCTTTTGAAATTCTTTCCTTCTCCCTCTTTATGGCAGCAAACATTGCCTTCTAGCAGTCACAGTTAGTAAATTCCTGTATAAATTTTGTTTTTCATGGCATGACCGGCCAGCAAGTTAAATTTGCAACAAGTTGAGTTCTCCGCCTTTTGAGAGACTGCAGAATAAAATAAAGGAAAGATATGAAATTATAAGATTCATGCAGTTAAAATAGTATCACAGTTTTGAGGAATATTCCTGACATCTCTGGAAGACATTATTAAACAGAAAATTCTTTTAGATGACCTTACTGTAAATTAAAAGGCCCCAGTAGAGCTAGTCATCCAATCAGGGCCGTTCCGGCCGGGCGTGCTGGCCGTGCCTGCACGGAGGCGCCGACCGATGAAGGGGCGCCTTAGAAATTTTTTTGACCCCTAACTTTAAGGGGGAAATATTCTATTACGTCCTGACTCAAAAAGAAACAAACCTAAGCAGTAAGCTAGATCTCCTTTACAAAAAAAAAGCTTCAAAAGTCGCCTACAAACGAGTAAAGAGCGCCTTACTGGGTTATACACACCCGTCCCCTTAAGAACTAATAATAGGCGCCTTAAGAGAAGTGCATTTTGACCTTTTTGTATGGGGCGCCCCCATCTAGTGAATCTATTAAAAGGCGCCAACTCTTAACAAACATTTTAACATGCCCGACTTTGAAAGCTATAAGGAAGGCCCCTTATAGCTTTCAAATTGTATGGGGCGCCCCGATCAAATAAATATATTCAAAGGGCCCATCAGCGCCCACCCTGAGAGAAAAATTGAACACACCGACTTTGAAATATGTAAGGCGTCTTAGCTAAACCAAATTGTTTGAGTTGCCCTAATCAAATGGATTTATCAAAGACCGCCAACCCTGCGACCTGCGAGTGAAAATTTTAACATTCCCAACTTTAAAAGCTAATACTTTATTGTATGGGCGCCCCCATCAAATGAATCTATTCAGGGCGCCCAGCGCCCATTCTGAACGAAAATTTAAACACAACGGACTTGAAAGCTGTGAGGCGTCTTCCGAATTGTAATGAATCTATTAATAGGCGCCCTCCTTCGATGAAGATTTGACTATCAGTTATTAATTGATATCAAGCGTTTGACTCAAATCACATTTTAATAGATGTCCCTTAAAAATTTCTATAATAGGCCCTTGACTTGACGTGCAAAACGTTTTGAAGACGACTATTGTAAAAAACCCAGTGGACATCTCTTACGTAAATTTGTTAGGTGCTAATCTCACACAAATAAATTGTAGGAAGCACACACCTGAGGAAATATTTTACAATGTTTTGTTTGTTTTAGGTAATTTTATCGTCATGGTAGTTATTGTAAGGCTCCAGATCAGTGGTTCCCAAA
Organism: Tetragnatha montana; assembly: GCA_963680715.1. NCBI lineage: Eukaryota > Metazoa > Arthropoda > Arachnida > Araneae > Tetragnathidae > Tetragnatha > Tetragnatha montana. The sequence continues at coordinate 29,191,844 of OY796675.1, forward strand.
CTGTGCTCCGCAAAAACCAAGCTCATCTTTCGCATTAGGAAACACTCATGTAGTATTTTAGGGTTCCCCCCCCCACTGAAATTTCGACATCAATTTTTATACAGTTTTCCCTTGAAAATTCTCCAATTTACAAGGAGAAATCTTAGAAGTGTAACCCAAAGGGTCTCAAAATGGATTAAAACACTACTTTTTGTAAAATTTCGAAAAAAATTCTGGGAGAGTACTCCCAAACCCCTTTCGAAATTTCACGTCTTTTAATACCGTTTATCCTTGATAAATTCTATCACTTTCAAAGCGCAGTCCTCATTGGTGGTATAAGGGCTCTGAATAAGGTAAAACAATAGTTGTTTTTTACACCTTAAAAAATTAATTTTCAGAAAAAGGGCTCCGCGACAAATTTGTCTCTTGAAAAGTGCTCCGCGACTTAAAAAGTTTGGGAACCCCTGCTTCCATGCAAACACTTGGAGATGGAGAGTGAGGGAGAGAGAGAGAGAAGTGCTATTGCGACTTAGGTTCTCTGGAGACGGGTGAAGATGATGAGAAGGTGTTCTCATCATTACATTAAAACAAAAAAAAAATACTGGGGCTCTCAAGTTTGGAAGCGTCCTTGTTTATTTCACTCAACATACGAGGGGGCAGAAAACAAAAAGTTCCCGCCATTTTTGTGAGGGTGGCCCACAGGGGGGACCTCCCGGCCCCTGATGCCTGAGCCCGGAGAAATTTGACTGGGAGGGTGTTGATGGATGTCGCGCAGCTGAGAGAGAGAGAGCGAGAGTACCGCCGGGACAGAAGTACTACATAGTTGAGTTTTGGTGTCGTGCTCTTTGGTTTGAAAATGGCATGTCTGCAGAAAGTGAAAGGAATCAGGTTAGTCGCTAGTGACTCACTCCATTTTAATTCTCTCTCCCTCCCACTCAAACTTAGTACATTACATCTCATTAAACTATTATTGTTTGAGTCGCAAATTTTTTGGGAAAAATTACTTTAGTTTTGTTAAGTCACAAAACCCTTTTTTTTACTCCTTATTAGGTTACTTTTTAATAAATAAACGGAGTATAAAAACACCATGAACTAAGTCAGTGTGATCCAAACCTCCGACCGCATGCGTCCATCGAAGATATTCGTTTTGGTCCCCAAATAAAATATTAAAATGATATCCCACCCTCAATTTAATTTTTCCAGAAATGTGTTTTAAAAACCGGTTTTCAGGTCCGATTTTCCAAACATTTCCAGGGGAGAATCCTCGAACCCCTATTGAAGTATTGCAGTATTTTCTTTTAAAATTAAAATTGAAAACCTCAAAATGGAATCGGTAGAAACTATAACAAATGAAAGTGAGAATACGCACAGGATTTAATTTTTCAAGTTGGAGGGAGTATTTTATATATTTTAAATAATAGTGCTCAGTGCTCATTAATGTCTTTTGGATTAGTGCTGATTTAAAAGTGGTTTGTTTAAAGAAGTATTAATCAGTAGTGTTATGTGAGTTATTAAAATTATTTTACCAGTGGTAATTTAAGGCTTCTTCCAGAGCTAGAGTTCTCTATCTATGTATTAAAACCGAATTTGATATTTGAAACGAATTCTTGAGATAAGAAACCATTCTCATCATTCATTGAAGAAACCATTCAGCAATAACACTTTTACATGGGAATTCTAAAATTTTATTGGTCCTATAACAAACTTATCCCATCCCCTTCATTTCCAAGTGCTGGTTTTAAAATTTTAAGAAATTTTGTCAATACACCATGTTTTGACTGAATTTTCATAGATGCTATAATTAAATGGTTCGCTGTTGAAATAAGTTTGGTTTGACATGCCCGTATTAAAATAGTAAGTTGAATGTAATTTTTCTTTTATAATGACTCATGTCCACACTTTTCATACTAAAATTGTTTTGCCTTCGGGTAACTAAAGGTTGGACGACACTGAACTAAGTCATATCCAAGTTGTAAATTTTAATCAGAGATTTCCCCTAATAAATTTAAAATTTTTAATAAACTGTGCAATGCCATAGATATTTTAAGAGTTTTCAAGATTGAGTCTCTCGAAATTAAGTAAACCTATTTCTAAAAATAATATTTAGCCTGTTTTTTTTCATTATTTTATAAATTTCATTCAAAAAATTTAAAAAATGAGCTTATCATTATTCTTTAAATTGAAAACTGTAAAAACTACCCACAGTATATTGAAAAAAAAGCTTAATTTATTTTAACTGAAAACTAATTTTAAATAAATAAGTAATGTCAATATTATTTATTTATTAATAAGTAGAAACTCTTTACATTGACCCCCTGTTATAGCAACCCTTGCGTTACAACAACCGGTGATAAAAGCACCTTTTTATTACAATGGTGTTAATTTTATTCGTTAAAACGTCCGCATTTTGTTGGCTCCATAAGGAGTCGCTTTATCAAGGTTCTACTGTATCATTAAGTTAGGTAATATCAAATTTGTTTAAAGTAATTATTAATTAGTTAAAATTAGTGATTAATTAATTAATAATTAATTAAAAGTAAAAATTAATTAACTTAGAATTAACTATTAATGGGGGTGAGGGGTAAGGGGTGCCGTAATCTATTGGCACGGAGGCGCCTTCATACCCAGGAACGGGCCTGCATCCAATGCATTTTAAACTTTTATCTAGATTTCAAACCTCTAGTTAACTATATAGCTAGCTGTTGTTCCAACTGACACACTGAAGAAGGGATCTCAAAAGTTTTATAAACAAGAGCTGCTTTGACTGTCTAGCAAAAAGTGCTTTTAAGCTACTTTTATAGGGTTTTATAGAAGTACTTACACTTAGTCCTCTGCCTGGAACTGCCACTAGCAAGTTATATCCTCAGAAGGCTTTATAGGCAGCACAATAAGGCATTGAGAGCCACTTGTGACCAACCAATTGGAAACCCCTGATCTTTACAATTAAAATTCACCAAAATATTTTGGATGCCAAATTTTGAATGTTTGTCAGCACTTACATTTATTTTATGATATATATTTTAATCAGTTACCTCACAATTTTTGGCACTATTACTCATTTAGATTTTAACAGGATAGACAACATAATTGTACCAAGATATTTAGTTAATTAATGTGTCCTGCATTTTAAATTACTCATCTTTCTCATTTATCTCACATTTTCTTTTGTTATCCATGTTAAACGTAAAGCCTAAAATTAAACTTATCCTTGAGTAATTAAAAATTTTAAAACAAAACAAGCAAATTATCCTTCACTACACAATGAAAATACAAAAATACTTACTAAATTAACATTATTTAACAACAAGCTAACATTTAACTGTTGAAACATTTGGCAACTTGAAGTGTTTATACGCATGTTTGGTACGCATAAGTACTTGTCAGAAGATTTCACTTGAGTATATCTGGAAACTGCAAAATATACATTTATTTTTGACCAATGCTGTATTTTTGAAGGACAGTTATCTTCTGATAAATCACTTTTCTTCCTAAAAATAAAATTTTGATATGATACAACATAACTTTTTTTATAAACAGTTAAAAAGAAAACATAAGTGTAAGAGTTGTAGCATATATTATTTATAAAACTATAGTGTTCGGCAACTAGTGGTCAAAAAGTAGTTAACTACCAACTACTAACTAGTCTGGGAAAATCTAGTTGCAACTAGTAGTTAACTATTTTTTCCTGGGACTAGTTGCAACTAGTAGTTAACTATTTCCCAAAGTAGTTAACTACTAGTTAACTAGTCTATTTAATTTCATAACCTATTTTTTTTCCCGAATTCTAATACATCTTTCTTATCTATATCACAAAAAAACTTTATGCTTCGCTCAAAACGGTACTTTATTTCTGGTTATGGTATTTGAGTACTCTACCATGACATTGTAGTTATAAATAGCAGTGTAATTTTTGTATATTTTGATAAAAATTTTAAATATTTTTGAAATTTTAAACAAAAATTTTTTTTAAAAGTAGTTGAAAATTTGAAAGTAGTTTCAACTAGTAGTTATTAAAAAAAGTAGTTCAACTACTAGTTAAACTAGTTTAAACCAAAAGTAGTTGAACTACTAGCAGGGCCGTTCCGGCCGGGCGTGCTGGCCGTGCCTGCACGGAGGCGCCGACCGATGAAGGGGCGCCTTAGAAATTTTTTTGACCCCTAACTTTAAGGGGGAAATATTCTATTACGTCCTGACTCAAAAAGAAACAAACCTAAGCAGTAAGCTAGATCTCCTTTACAAAAAAAAAGCTTCAAAAGTCGCCTACAAACGAGTAAAGAGCGCCTTACTGGGTTATACACACCCGTCCCCTTAAGAACTAATAATAGGCGCCTTAAGAGAAGTGCATTTTGACCTTTTTGTATGGGGCGCCCCCATCTAGTGAATCTATTAAAAGGCGCCAACTCTTAACAAACATTTTAACATGCCCGACTTTGAAAGCTATAAGGAAGGCCCCTTATAGCTTTCAAATTGTATGGGGCGCCCCGATCAAATAAATATATTCAAAGGGCCCATCAGCGCCCACCCTGAGAGAAAAATTGAACACACCGACTTTGAAATATGTAAGGCGTCTTAGCTAAACCAAATTGTTTGAGTTGCCCTAATCAAATGGATTTATCAAAGACCGCCAACCCTGCGACCTGCGAGTGAAAATTTTAACATTCCCAACTTTAAAAGCTAATACTTTATTGTATGGGCGCCCCCATCAAATGAATCTATTCAGGGCGCCCAGCGCCCATTCTGAACGAAAATTTAAACACAACGGACTTGAAAGCTGTGAGGCGTCTTCCGAATTGTAATGAATCTATTAATAGGCGCCCTCCTTCGATGAAGATTTGACTATCAGTTATTAATTGATATCAAGCGTTTGACTCAAATCACATTTTAATAGATGTCCCTTAAAAATTTCTATAATAGGCCCTTGACTTGACGTGCAAAACGTTTTGAAGACGACTATTGTAAAAAACCCAGTGGACATCTCTTACGTAAATTTGTTAGGTGCTAATCTCACACAAATAAATTGTAGGAAGCACACACCTGAGGAAATATTTTACAATGTTTTGTTTGTTTTAGGTAATTTTATCGTCATGGTAGTTATTGTAAGGCTCCAGATCAGTGGTTCCCAAACTGTGCTCCGCAAAAACCAAGCTCATCTTTCGCATTAGGAAACACTCATGTAGTATTTTAGGGTTCCCCCCCCCACTGAAATTTCGACATCAATTTTTATACAGTTTTCCCTTGAAAATTCTCCAATTTACAAGGAGAAATCTTAGAAGTGTAACCCAAAGGGTCTCAAAATGGATTAAAACACTACTTTTTGTAAAATTTCGAAAAAAATTCTGGGAGAGTACTCCCAAACCCCTTTCGAAATTTCACGTCTTTTAATACCGTTTATCCTTGATAAATTCTATCACTTTCAAAGCGCAGTCCTCATTGGTGGTATAAGGGCTCTGAATAAGGTAAAACAATAGTTGTTTTTTACACCTTAAAAAATTAATTTTCAGAAAAAGGGCTCCGCGACAAATTTGTCTCTTGAAAAGTGCTCCGCGACTTAAAAAGTTTGGGAACCCCTGCTTCCATGCAAACACTTGGAGATGGAGAGTGAGGGAGAGAGAGAGAGAAGTGCTATTGCGACTTAGGTTCTCTGGAGACGGGTGAAGATGATGAGAAGGTGTTCTCATCATTACATTAAAACAAAAAAAAAATACTGGGGCTCTCAAGTTTGGAAGCGTCCTTGTTTATTTCACTCAACATACGAGGGGGCAGAAAACAAAAAGTTCCCGCCATTTTTGTGAGGGTGGCCCACAGGGGGGACCTCCCGGCCCCTGATGCCTGAGCCCGGAGAAATTTGACTGGGAGGGTGTTGATGGATGTCGCGCAGCTGAGAGAGAGAGAGCGAGAGTACCGCCGGGACAGAAGTACTACATAGTTGAGTTTTGGTGTCGTGCTCTTTGGTTTGAAAATGGCATGTCTGCAGAAAGTGAAAGGAATCAGGTTAGTCGCTAGTGACTCACTCCATTTTAATTCTCTCTCCCTCCCACTCAAACTTAGTACATTACATCTCATTAAACTATTATTGTTTGAGTCGCAAATTTTTTGGGAAAAATTACTTTAGTTTTGTTAAGTCACAAAACCCTTTTTTTTACTCCTTATTAGGTTACTTTTTAATAAATAAACGGAGTATAAAAACACCATGAACTAAGTCAGTGTGATCCAAACCTCCGACCGCATGCGTCCATCGAAGATATTCGTTTTGGTCCCCAAATAAAATATTAAAATGATATCCCACCCTCAATTTAATTTTTCCAGAAATGTGTTTTAAAAACCGGTTTTCAGGTCCGATTTTCCAAACATTTCCAGGGGAGAATCCTCGAACCCCTATTGAAGTATTGCAGTATTTTCTTTTAAAATTAAAATTGAAAACCTCAAAATGGAATCGGTAGAAACTATAACAAATGAAAGTGAGAATACGCACAGGATTTAATTTTTCAAGTTGGAGGGAGTATTTTATATATTTTAAATAATAGTGCTCAGTGCTCATTAATGTCTTTTGGATTAGTGCTGATTTAAAAGTGGTTTGTTTAAAGAAGTATTAATCAGTAGTGTTATGTGAGTTATTAAAATTATTTTACCAGTGGTAATTTAAGGCTTCTTCCAGAGCTAGAGTTCTCTATCTATGTATTAAAACCGAATTTGATATTTGAAACGAATTCTTGAGATAAGAAACCATTCTCATCATTCATTGAAGAAACCATTCAGCAATAACACTTTTACATGGGAATTCTAAAATTTTATTGGTCCTATAACAAACTTATCCCATCCCCTTCATTTCCAAGTGCTGGTTTTAAAATTTTAAGAAATTTTGTCAATACACCATGTTTTGACTGAATTTTCATAGATGCTATAATTAAATGGTTCGCTGTTGAAATAAGTTTGGTTTGACATGCCCGTATTAAAATAGTAAGTTGAATGTAATTTTTCTTTTATAATGACTCATGTCCACACTTTTCATACTAAAATTGTTTTGCCTTCGGGTAACTAAAGGTTGGACGACACTGAACTAAGTCATATCCAAGTTGTAAATTTTAATCAGAGATTTCCCCTAATAAATTTAAAATTTTTAATAAACTGTGCAATGCCATAGATATTTTAAGAGTTTTCAAGATTGAGTCTCTCGAAATTAAGTAAACCTATTTCTAAAAATAATATTTAGCCTGTTTTTTTTCATTATTTTATAAATTTCATTCAAAAAATTTAAAAAATGAGCTTATCATTATTCTTTAAATTGAAAACTGTAAAAACTACCCACAGTATATTGAAAAAAAAGCTTAATTTATTTTAACTGAAAACTAATTTTAAATAAATAAGTAATGTCAATATTATTTATTTATTAATAAGTAGAAACTCTTTACATTGACCCCCTGTTATAGCAACCCTTGCGTTACAACAACCGGTGATAAAAGCACCTTTTTATTACAATGGTGTTAATTTTATTCGTTAAAACGTCCGCATTTTGTTGGCTCCATAAGGAGTCGCTTTATCAAGGTTCTACTGTATCATTAAGTTAGGTAATATCAAATTTGTTTAAAGTAATTATTAATTAGTTAAAATTAGTGATTAATTAATTAATAATTAATTAAAAGTAAAAATTAATTAACTTAGAATTAACTATTAATGGGGGTGAGGGGTAAGGGGTGCCGTAATCTATTGGCACGGAGGCGCCTTCATACCCAGGAACGGGCCTGACTACTAGTTAACTACTAGTTGATCGGTAGTTAACTACTAGTTGATCGGTAGTTAACTACTAGTTGCAACTAGTTCTAGTTAACTAGTGCCGAACACTATAAAACTATAATAAGATTCCATAGAGAATACCAAAAATCTTAGCTGATTAATAAACTGATTTATCTAGGAATCAAAGAGTATTGCAACTTGTCTAAAATGAGTGGGATATTGATAATACTTTTTCTCACTATTTTATTTGATTTCATCAGGCATCTGAATCTAGCAGAGGGATGAAAACTAGCAACCACAAACTAGCACAGTGCAGTGAAACAAAGAATAAACACTGACACCAATACTCCAATTAGTCAAAGGGCATATAGAGTATTGCCAGCAAAATACCAAATAATTCAAGAGGAAGTTGGAAAAATGCTCTAAAGCAGTGGTTCTTAAACTGTGGTCAGCGGACCCCCGGGGGGTCCACCACGCCTTCCTAGGGGGTCCGCGAGTAGCCCTGGGGAAAACTCAAGACTCAAGTTACCTTTGAGTGCTTCCCAAAGATTTTAATATGAGGTAAAACACTACTTGAAGGAGGTAAATTTTCAAAAATTTCTGGGGGAGAAATTTCTGGGAAAATCCCCCTGTGAGTTTTGACTTCTATTTAAATTTTTTTCCTTGGAAATTCTGTGGTTTACAAGGAGCTGCTTTCTTTGGGTGTGACCAAAAATGTCTCAAAATGAACTAAAACACTACTTTTTGAAGCAAATTTTCAAAATTTTTCTGGGAGATACCCCTGACCCCCCATTACTACAAGTAAATGTAAAATTTTAATGTGGAACATTAGGGGGTAACCCAGGAATAACGTTCAGTCAAACCCCCCCCCCTGAACTCAAGTCTGGTTACTGCTTGGGTGTTTAAAATCTTGGGGGCCTGCGATGTCTCTGGCTGTTACATAAAGGGGGGCCGTGGCGATCGAAAGTTTAAGAACCACTGCTATAGACATAATTGAGTTAGTTAGAACTAGAAGCCAAGGGGAACAAGTGAGACAGTGTCAAAACTGAACTAAGCATGATGGGTATAAGTTGCCAAATCTGTGGGTTCATTCCATGTCAAATCATCAGTCACTCAACCTGAAACTTGACCCTCTCAGATTTCTATGAAACTCTCAGAAATGTTTTTAACTTTAATTTTCTTGATATATACATTTAATTTATTTTCCCGGAGTAATACCAGTTTATCCCTAGATCCTTACCTTACAATCATGGAAGTAGGAAGATAGAGAACTGCCGTGGTCTATCTCACTAATGTATTTCCATCGTGCCAAAGATCGCAACGGTAGAGCTTATTATTGAGTATATAGAGAGTACTATGTGTACGAATTCTTTCGTTAGAGGGAGCCACGTGTGCATAAATTTTCTTGATTGAGTTGATCAGAGAGGAGAGGAGACGATGGGTACAGACATATGCTTACTTACTAAAGCCACTTTGACATAGTTAGAAATTTTGGGTTTTTAAAACAATTTTTAAAAATGTTTAATAAAGTAATTTAATTTTAGAATGCATAGTTTAATTTAAGTAAATAAGTTAATTTTTACTTAAACCTATTTCAGAAATGGGACCAATTGCCATTAAAAATTATTTTTCAAGCGAGTTGATTATTTTATTTATCACTTTTTCTGCTGAGGAAGACGAAGCGGCTTTAGAAAGGAAGCAAATATGCAGCGCAAGTGGCTCCCCCAAACGTTGCGATCATTGGCACGGGAAAAACTTATTACGGCACTTCCCTATCTTCCTACTTCCATGCTTACAATGCAAAAATCAGCATGTTTTGTTAACTTTGATGGCTGCTATCAAAATTCAGAAAAAGATACAAATTTTAAAACATAGTGTTTTTGGACTCTAATGATGTAAGAATCAGCATTCAAAAAATCATTTGTTATAAAATGGTCAAGCAACTATTTTTTTCTGGAGCACTTGATATGGATTGATCTTTTATACCACCACCAAATTATAAAGATAGTCTAGCTATCATCTGATATACTCAGCCTTGCATAGGGGTGGGAAATATGACATTATAATCTTTTACTTCTTCTGTTAAGATGCCTGTTTTCCCAATCAGTATAGGTTGTTACCCTTCTATTTTTATTTAACTTTGACCAAAATAAATACTGTACACTGAAATTGTTTGACAGTAATGGGTGTAACCACCTTTGTGGAATTCTTTTTGGTTTTTGATTTAGGGGGCAAAAAGAATTAATAGAATTAGAATAAAGGATAAGAGATAGAAATCATGGGTGAAAGTTACAAAATTTGATGAATGGAACAGAATTTGTTTTATCTTCCCATCATTCCCCACTGAACACAGATTTCTGTCTGGAAAAACGAGCCAGATTTCTGTCACTTAACAGAAAACTTTCACCCATGGATAAAGGGACATACTACACTTGTTTACTCTTGGATATTTACCTGTTCCATGATAAAGGTACATTGTTTAAAAGAATAGGAATTGCATCATCTTTTTGAGGAAAAAATATTGAAGATTCACTACAAAGCTTTTCTGAATCATTTGTGTAGAATGGATAAGTTACACCTTGAAGAAAAACAGTGGAAAAGAGTGAAATAGAACTAGTGAGTTCTTTTATGTTGCAGGTCTCTATGGATTTCCTGTTTTTTTCTTCCTTGAATTTCAGTATTTGGGTTGATTGGGGTAAGGCTGACTGTAAAAGAAGGGTGCAGTCCATAGATTTCAAAGCCTCTGATATCATTTTCAAAATTACTGACTCACAATTTGCCTGCAAAAAAAAAAAAAAAAAGAAAATTAATAAACCAAAAACCAGATTTATGTAATTTATAACACATATTGTTTGTATATTTAATGAGTAATTATTTTCATATATTCCACATTCAAAATGCTGAGGTGTAGTCACAATTGAATGCAGCTTCTCTCATAACGAATATGAGTAAAAAAAACAGATCCATAATTTTTCCACTATCTATCCCACTAAAAATTGGCAGATTTTTAAAGTATTGCCAAAAATTCCATAACAACCAATTAAAACACAGTTATATTGAAGAAAACGATAAAAATATGGTGATATTAAAATATTTATAGCAATTAGCATCCAAAACATCTTAGCAATTTTTAACAGAATAGATTACAGCAGGGCTTGATTTGAGATGGAATGGGCTGTAACAGTGTTCCAGTTCCACTCTTAAGGAAAAAAAAACTTTTTAATTAAATATTTTTTTAAAAATTACACTAGTTTGCTGTTAACAGTTGATTATTTTTGGGTCAGACAATAAGCAGCTTATTTTTAAAATCCGCCTATTAGCCGTCACTTACCGTTTATTACTAAGAAATCCTTTGAGGATTTGAAATTACATTTATTTGAAGAAATGGCTAAGATTCCATAATCGGGAACCATCGCCAACTTGGCGATGTTTTTTAATAACTCATTTTAATAATATATTTTTAATAATAAATACATATTTAATAATAATATTTTTTAATAACGCCAAGTTTGGCGACTTTCCTTGGCGATTTATGCGAATTTTGGCCTGGTTGCGATAATACGTAAGTACCAAAAAATACTGGTCCTGCGGACTAGTGCTTTGCCAATCTTACTGGTCCTACTAATTAAAAAGGACCTGTTTATATATTATTATAAAGTAACTATTGCACTGAATGTGAGTACCAAAGAGTAATGTTAAAAATCAATACATATTTAACAATATTTTTTCTTTTTCGCCGGGGGCTCTCTTATCCCATAACGCCATATTTCGGGTTCTGTCAAAAATATGTACTTGCTTCACCCAGGTGCAATCATCAAACGCATTTAAAATACCGCTCTCGCTGAACAACTCGTCTAAATATTTTTACACGTGCTCGAGAAATCACTGGTCCGGTAGACCAGTGATTTTCTGATTCCATTGGTCCGAGCCGTTTTTTAGTTGTCCCGGACCAGCAATCTACCGCAATTTTGAATGCTGCTCATAAGATAAGTTAATGAAATGATTCTGTGTTTCAATGATCATTTGGAGTAGGTAATTAAGCTGTCAGAAATTCTTCCAATATCCTTTCTTTTCTCTTCTAGCCTCATAATAAGCAGATTTTTACGAATTTTGAATGAAATTTGGGAGTCTATAACTAAAACTCATGTGTTTAGGATCGCTGAAACAAATTAAAAATAAAATTATTCCTATGGTAAAATAATCAGTCACCAGACCTGGAAAAAGTTGTAACCTTCCCCCGAACCTAATAAAATTTACCCGAACCTAATGTATTGCTCCTATGGAGCTGACAGGGGCTTCCCCCGAACCAGGTTCGTAGGTTCGGGCACTTTTTCCAGGTCCGTCAGTCACTTTAACTAATCAGTAACTAAGGGGCCGTTGTACAAGGGGGTCTTTATAAAGAGGTTCTACTGTACAAAGATTTTTAAAAAAGAATTATTGTAACAGATTTGATACAGATCCTCCGCAGCAAAAAGGGCGATGATTGCCAAGAACTGGAGATGGCCGCTCTGCTATAAAGCAGTCACCATTGGCGACTGCTGCACATGGCAGCCAGACTTGAATAAAACCAAAAACTATATATGAGCAGAAATTTTTTTTCAAATATTTTCTGCAAATAATTAAATGCCCTCAGGCCTTTTAAATTTTGACTTACAACATAATGACAGTCACATTTTCATACTTGGATAATATAGAAGCACACGCGCACGTTGAGCGCAGCTAGTTTTGAATTTTGCAGAAAATATTTTCAAATAATTAAAATTTTTGGTTAATAAAATGTTTTTTTTCATACTGTATAGTTGCTTATGAAGCATTATTACAGTATTTAGGTAAACAATGGGACTATCATTATGTTTTAAAAGTCAAAATTCAAACGACTAGCGGCACTTAATTAGTTTGTAGAAAATATTAGAAGGAATTTTTGTGTGCAGAGAGTTTTTTGTTTTATCCAACTATGCACATTGCTCACCTATAGGTATATTGTGATAATGCTTCTTGAGTAACAGTAGGGAGAAACCAATTTTTTATCAAGTATATAAAAATTATTTTTTATGATATTTCCTACAAAATCCTTAAATTTTCGTGAGAGCTTGGCGTGGCCTATATTATCCAAATATGATGGCGGCCTTTGTGAACCTGTATCAAATCTGTTTCAAATTATTAATCATTGATTTTTTTTTTAGTGGTTTCTACCAAATTAAATTTTTCCACAGCAGAAAAAACCCTGATGTATCTAACCAATTCGTTATTTTAGCAATTTGCAATCAATGCTTCAACATACTATAGGGTTTAATTTTTCGGATATGTTGAACCAAATCCACTGTATAGAAGCCTGATCCAGGAGTCGTTCATGTAGGGAGGGTGAAAGTAATAACTTGGACAGTTTAATCGAGTTCACAGAAGAAAAATCAGATCCAAAAAATTCTTCAAACTCATTTTCATCTTTTGCACACCTGGAGATGTAGAACAGTACGTTCTTCTTTTCTTTCTTACAACGCGATTTGGCACAGGGCGAAAATGAGTCAACACTGCTCTCCCATTGAAATTCACCCAACATTTCATCCAAAGCAAGTTGCAGCAACTGAACTGGCAAAGTGGTTTTTTGATTTGGTGAGTCAGACCAAGTATCAAGACATAAGTCTGAGTTCTGCCTAGATGATTCAGCAATCGAAGCGTGTCTGAGGTACTGTGAGGTGATTTCATTTTCGAGAGTCTCATAGCTCTCTAAGGTCACATGAGGAAAAAACAATTTGCACATAGTTTGAGTGATTTTTCCTCGGCTATCAAAGAATTTGCATCCCCATTTTAAGGAAGATATATTAGAGTAATGTGTTAATATCCTAAGACATGATAATCGTAACCACAGAAGCTTGCGATGAAGCTCAGGGCCAGATCGGGGACGCAAGTCACTATATGCATTTAAATCAAAAAGGAAAATAATTTGTAAGGGGTTATTGGCCATTTTGCTCTCATTATAGAAAGTTTAAAATCATGAAATAAAACACTTTTATTTGATTTTCGCGGTATCAGACTCCATTCCAAATACACCAAACTAAATTTCAAGGGAAAGACGCTTTTCAGTGAATGTATAAAATATGAGCCCACGGTTACAGTTATACTAGGTTGAATTTTAACTGTGTACTTATTTTTAGACAGGGGATCGTATTTGGCGTGTTCCTTTTGGCAAATTGGCGATTGGAATTCGGAGTTCATTGAATCGATTTATTTATTTGATTCTTCAATCGGACCAATTTTACGCGCGTTTTCCTTTTGTTTTGCCTCTGTTACCCGTCTTTGTTTATGATGTAAATGTAAAGTAACTGCAGTAACTGGAATTTAAATTGGATTAGATCTAATTAATTGTATTTAATTTTAAACATATTCAACTTAAATCCTTTCGTTCTGTTTCAAATTGCTCTTTTACAGCAATGCTTTTTGTAGGTAAGTGACTTAAGTTAGTTATTTGTTACACTTTCGTGTTCACTTCATACTTGTTAAATTAATTCCATCAGTTCTTTTGTGTTAATTGTCTATGTATTTGAACTCTTAATCTATTCTATGCCGCTAGTAAAGGTTTTGTTTCTAATTTGTTAAAGATTATTTGTTTAATTGTAAAAGTCGGTTACTAGTGTTATGATCAGTATCAGTGATTTTTAGTTAGGGAATAATGTTATCACAGTTTGACTATTACACAGTAATTATCACACAATTCAATCAGAATACTAATATTTTAACTAATTAGTTATTGATAAATAATTTATTATTTGTAGCTGTGGTGGTGTAGTGGTCAACGTTTATAGCTACGAGCATTACTGACCCAGGTAGGTTCGATTCTTTGTGGCTGCTTGGGTAGCTGGTCATGGGTCAATATAATGAGGACGAGCTGGCTTCGGGAATCAACTGGGGGTCCATTGGCGGTCTAGCCACTTGACCTGGGCACAATCTAATGAGCACCCCAGGCCCGAAGATTAATGAAAAGATGATGGGCACAGCCTGATTAGCCTCTAGGTCTGGGCAAAATTTGATTGATTTGAAATGGTTTTGTGGTTTGCACCCCAGACTTTCAAAAAGTAGTCCTCTAATCATTTTAATTACCTTTGCCTTGTTATGCATATATACATTAAAACCTCACTGAGTGATCACCCCTGTTAAAAACCAGTTTTGTGAACACTACGGCCTTAAATTTTCTTTCTTTTTTCTCCTAATGTAAAAAAACTTGTATACAATGACAACTAAAACATCAACACTCCTCCCAGTGATCGGTTTTCCTTAATCAGAGAAAAATTTTCCAGACATTTTAAAGCGGTGAAAGGAAAGAATCAGTGACATAGCTTAGTGTTGAGTTAGGATTTTTTCAGACATTTTCTCACTGATGACAGCTGCTTCGTCCTTGAGTTTCATGATGGTGTCTGCTAAAGTGGTCTGGATCTATGTTTCTTCTACTATTTGATGTAGGAAATCAGCTATGGCTTTTACATTGGAATATTTGTTTAAGCAGTACATTAAAGCTTGGAAATTTATACTTGGGATTTGGATTGCTTTTTCCAGGGATTCTCTTTGTTTGAGGAATTTGAAACAATTAAATATCCTATGGTTCGGGGTATCTAGCTTCTAGCGTTTTGCATGAGTCACAGGGGATCCTCATTTGATTTCGTTCTGTAGATTTGAGATTTGGTGATGATGGTGTTTGTCTTCAGTCTGGCAATTAGAATGTCCTCTTTTCTGTTTCGGGTCTTGATTTGGTTGTTGGGTGGGAACAGATCCAAGTGTTGGTATTTGTTGTAATCTTTAAATCCTTTCCATAAAAATTCATCTTCTTTTTTGTATTCTTCTGAAATGTATTTCATGATGTCTTCTGGTGAAGTTATTCCCAGAATTAAGTCATTTGTAGCATTCTTTGCTTCTTGGTCGGCAGCTACATTTTCTTTTAGTCCTGTATGGCCCGGGGTCCATACCATTTCAATCTCCATTACTACTTGGAGTGCTTGATTGATATTATTTAATGTATGTTGTATTATTGTGAAGCTTGGTGGAGCAGTGGTAGCGCATAGCTGTTCCTTGCCACAGGTACGGGGGTGGATAAAATGAGGACCAAGCATGCTTGGGAACTAAACACTGGGGGTCTTGCCACCTAACCGGGACATATGCCTTGCACCCCAGGGCCCCACGGTCAAGAGAACGAAGATGGGCATCGTAGACCTTGGCCCACTAGGGCTGTTGCGCCAATGAGTTTAGTTTGTTTAGTTTTTGTATTGTTGCGGATTTTGCGTTCAGGTTCTTTAATAGCTTTTAAAACCGAGAGGCTGTCTGTGAGGATTACATATTTGTCATTGGTCTTGATGAATTTTTAATTGCCAGGTTGATAGTAAGAGCTTCTGCTGTGAAGATGCTATTTTCATCTTGTATGGCTCCGGCTATTGTGATGTTATTGCTGAAGTCAATGGCAGCTAACTTTGTATGATGATTCATTTTGGATGCATCCGTCACAAGGATTTATTTATTGTGAAGGTGTTTTCTCCCGAAGGCATTGAAATAGGCTTGAGTTTCAGCGTCTGTGTTGTGTTGGAATTCGTAATTGTCTTGGCTCAGTTTGAGGTTAGGGTGATTCCTAATGGAATAAGGACACAAAAGCATGGTGTTCGCTTGGTTGATGGATAGTTTCCTCATTAACTTTCTGAAAAAAATTGATAGTTCTTTCTTAAGTCTGAAGTTGTTATCCTTTATAGTAAAATATTTGTGTAACGTGGAATTGTTTCCTTGGCTAATCTGCTTTATTTCAAATTTTCTTGCAATTGATGATTGATTTGCTTCATTTAGAAGAAGGGGGATAGGTGTTCATCTATATACAGTAAACTCTCGTTAGTACGCCCCCGCTTAGTGCGACGTCCCGCATATTACGACGTTTTTCTCCGGTCCCTGGTACCAATAGGCCTTTTATCATTAAAAACTCTCCGCTTATAGCGCCCCCGCTTATTACGACTTCCCGCATATATCGACGTTTTTCTCTAGTCCCCCGAAATAAAATCCTGGTTATTGCGTCGTCTAGTTCCTTTCAAATAATGTATGAGCTACAGAACCGTTGAAAACGCGAGTAGAACAACGTGGTAGAACTGGTTTTTCCCCTAACCGCTCCCCTTTTTCTCCAAATGGCCCCCCGTTGCGCCCCTCCCTGAATTTCTTGGAAATTCTCCCCCTCTCGATCCTCCAATTCGACTTCCGCATTCCATAGCTCAGTGTTCAGTTCAGTCCACTGTTGTGTAAGTTCAGAATTATGGAAAAGAAAAACAGAAGCAACTCCTTATGGAAATTTTTTAATCAGATAGAAAATTTACGAGATTGCGGTGTGTACAAAGTGTAAAGATTGTAGATATATACCAATAAAAGATGTAAAGGTAAGAATGTTTGTTCTGTTTTTAGACATTGTTCTTTCGTTTCTATTTTAGTGATAAAATCCTGCTTAAAAAGGTTTCTAGGTAAGATTACGTATTACAGGTTTTAAGTATATCGCCGAAACGGTGTTTTATGGAATTCCGCATATAGCGTCGTCCCGCTTATAACGACGTTTTCACAAATCCCCTTGAACGGCGTACTAACAGGAGTTTACTGTATATATATTTCAATGGGGATATTCTTTAAGATGAATTTAGTTGTATTGAAATATTCTTGGATGATTGGTTCGACTCTTTTTCCAATATTTGCCTTGATGCTTGCTAGCTCTTTTGCAGTATTGATGTCATTTGTTTGTGCTATTAATTTTCCGTGGTTGGTATGGGTAAATTCAGTGATTTTATTTCCATTAGAAAGCTTCTGGAAGAAGTAGTCTTGAGGTGAGCTTTTGGTATGTTATCTTCAACAGGGGTTATAGATGATCACAAACTTTTTTGTTCCGTTCTTTAAACCAGCTTTCAATTTGTTGAATGGGGCTTAAATTAGCTATGAAGAATAAACACATTCCCTGTGTTCAAAACAGTGGGGTCCACGCCCAGAGGCGTTCCCATGACTTGGAAAAGTTTCAGATAAACTGAAAAAGATTCAACATAATTACCCAAAAAAAACTTCTTTGGAGAAAAAAGAAATAGCTGGAACTCAGCTGAAGCAAAAATAAATATTGAATAAAGAAAAATTTAAAAATAAACTAAGTTTTATTAAGTAATCGCAACTTCCCACCACTGTTGCCATTTTCACAATTTTGTAGAATTCAGCTTAGATAAGAGTCCTCCAGTCGCCATGTTTACCCACAGCTCCAACATAATCATGCTTAAGTGTTGTCATCATTTGAACTGTGGGTAAACATGGCGGCTGGAGGACTTATCGAAGCTATGCAGAATCAGTAATCCCAATTTAATATACTTTGAATAAATTCCTTCCAACCCATTCAAATATATTTTAAAAACTTTTGTTTCGTTAATGAAAGGCCCTCCCATCAGATGGTTTTAAAAGGTTTGGTTGTGGGATCTTTGAGGAATGTGGGATCTTTGAGGTTGTGGGATGGCTTTGAGGGATCTATTGTAAGAGAACTACTTCAGCTTTAGAAGATTTTTCTGCCCTGCAACCCTCTCTTATCCTTCCACAGGGGGTTGTATTGCTCCCTCCTAAAAAACAGGACTGGTAACAAGTGACATTACTCGAGAGAAATTTAAAATTCTATTATTGGAAAGAAAACTTTGTTTGGTGTATCCTGTTATTATTTTCTGTTAAACTTTTCGGAGTATCAGACTTTTTTATCGAATTTCGGGCCTCCGGCTTTTTTACCCTTCAGCGGGATGTCCGTGCAGCGATGGCATATGCTTCGCCATCCAAAAAGTTAGTTTCCCTTGCTTTTCAGGAAAACAATCTTGAGCGTTATTCTGGTGGGCTCACCCAGAATCACTGTCTTAATTTCATGTCGATGCTCAATTGCTCACTACTAATTGGGATTATTTAAGGAATTAATTTTCATTGTTAGTTAAATGAAAAGATTTATTTTACGAAAATAAAATTAAGGTACTTCTAAAGAGAATATAAGTGTATTTCAAAGTTTAATATTCATTTATCATAACTTCAAATTGCAGTACTTAAATTTATTTTTACAAATTAGAAACATTGTTGCTAATTTTTTATTTAAAAAAAATCGGATTTATTTTATTTTAATTAGATTTTTTATTTGTGGCCGCTGTGGTGTAGTGGTCGGCGTGCCTGACTACGAGCATTACCGACCCAGGTTCGATGCTTTGCGGCTCCTGCTTGGGTTGACGGTCATGGGTCAACTCAACTCAGCCCTTCATCCTCCCGGGGTCGATAAAATGAGCACCAAGCTCTCTTGGGGAATCAACTGGGGGGGGTTCAGCGTCGGGCTAGCCGCTCAGCCTGGACACAAGCTAAGTAATTAGCACCCCAGGCCCGAGGCTAATGAAACGGAGATGGGCACCGCCTGATGGGCCACTAGGCCCGGGCCAAATTGGATTTGATTGAGATTTTTTTATTGAAATTCTAATAACAGATTTGATCTTTCTAAAACTGGTTAAGAAGACATAAATGTGAAATGGGGTCTCAGGCAAAACAATAGCTTCTTTAGAACAGAATATTTAATTAAAGTGCTATTTACAAATATTTACAGGGTTATATCAGCTTTAAAGTTAAAAAGAACATCCATGCGGCTAGGCTAAACATTTGCCGCGCTCGCTCGCTCACAACAACCGAAGTCTTCCTCTGAGTTGAGGTGTTCGCCTCTTTCGGATTTCTCCGGATGGGAAGAGGCACAGAGCGTCACTTGGAGCGGCACGAGTGGCGGAAGATCCAACCTTCACATAAATAGTATAGTTTTTACATTATTTAACAAATTCATGTCATTTTCTATCACTTGTAGCTATGTTAGGCATTATTTATAAGAATTAATTTTAGTATGGTATGGTATAATTGTTTCTTCATAAAAAGATATTGATACCTACTTCTTTTCCCTCCATTTTTTTATTGCAATTGAATTGAGGTTAACTAACCTTTTCAAACAAACACTCAACCTTTGATTAACCAACCTCATCACATCATAAGTACTGTCATTCCAAAATACTGTACTCATCATACTTGGTTTAAATTAAAATATGGTAGGTTAGTAGACTAGTGTCATGATTACGGTCATGTTCTGAACAAAAATATTAGCCTTGAATTTTTCGTTTGAAGGCCTGGAAAAGCCTTGAATTCTTTTCCTTTAAAGGTGTACGAACCCTGCAATATACACACACACATCTTTTTGTTTTTAGAGTTGACCAAATGATTTTTGGTTCAATCGATTTTTTCTAAGAACTGAGTTAGAATGCTTAAATTTTCACCTTTTAGAATCACCAATCTAGTTCTAGAAGGAAAATTGGTCCATTTAAGGACCCTTCCCAAAATACTAACCTTCAGAAAATTACCCTTCACAATATCCAATTCTCAAGAACAGACTCTTCAAATTAGTGCAAAGATCAATAACATTTTAACCTAACTTTTAAAGATTTTAGTTTTTTTAAGAGAAGGTTTTATGGTAGTTACTATTGAAAATAGTCCATATGGAAACCAGTTCTAAGTATAAGCAATATGGTTGTTTTTTAATTGGTTGAAAAAATTTTGTTTGCATCAAGTTGATAATGCTATTAATTTGGTTATTCCTTTTTCCTTTCCAGTTACTATAGTGAAGTGGGCAGCATGATAGCACTTCTTGATTGACTCGTATTTCTCATAAGAAGAAAAGGAAGCCCGGCTGCAAAATTACATCTAGGCAGTGTTGGATGCAGGCAAGCACATTATTAGAGGGTGTACCAACCACTGGGTTCTACTGTTGTAGCAGCCTCACGAGTCACACCACAGTGGTCATTGCACCTAGCAGTGAAGCTGCGCAATGTGCATTGCCGATGCAAGTGTTATGCCGGCGCAACTCCTTCAATAAAGGTAGAATCCATGAGGGTGTCTCATCTTCTGGCCTCTACCACGCTTTTCTGTACTTTTTAAAGATTCAATGGATGCTTACTGACAGCTATGGAAGTTGAAGCTGTTGTGGAGGAGGAAATGCTGGATCACGAGGTGGTCAGTCATTCCAAAGCTTGAGTAGAGAACTTGACGGTCTGGATGCAGCCCCAATTATGAAAGATCCCAGTGCAAAACTCTTCTCATTAGTATCCTCTCTCCTCATACCATCATGACAATCCTGGAGAGTCGAGGGTTCCTAGGTACTGGTGCATGCCCTTCGTGCATTAACCCTCACGATTGTTTTTTCCTGTTGTTGTTTTACCTTCTAGCACTTTCTTTTTTCTTACCTTTATACCAACAAGAAAGGGTGCATGTCTCTAGATGCACAATTGAAAATGTAAATTTTCTAACATGTGAGATTTAAAAGAACTGGTTATCGAGACGAGCATTTATTTATGCAACATTTTGATCTAATGCGCATGCATGTGGACTTGATTTTTGCTGTTTTTTGGAAATTTTAATAAAATAACTGGGGATAGAATCCAGGAACTGCCGCATGCTATGCAAGCAACCTACCACTGCTCCAGCGGGCATTCATTAACTTAAAACTTATTATAACATCTTTCTTTTGACCCATGTGCGCATGTTAGGACCAAAATATTACATTTCTAGGCACTATAGTTATTGAGTACATTTGATTTAATCAAATTGAATCATTATATCATAGGCTTACTAGCGGAAGGCACTAAGTCGCATCCGGCTCAACTATTCTTTATGAAGTTATGCAAATTTTGGAGATATTCCTTTTTGGCCATGCAATATCATCAACACTGATCGCTTTTTAGTTTGGCGAGAATTTGGAAATCTGCTCGATTTGGCGTTCTACTGCTTTCAAAAGGTGACTTAGTGCTTTTCACTTGTAAGCCACAATAAATATCTCCCATTTGTGTGCTGCTGGAAGGTTAAGTAACAAATCATGGATATGACTTTTCACCATTATTTTTAACTCTTTTGAATTGAAGTATTTTTGACCTGAGAATAGTGAAAATTTTGTTGAGGGGGAAATTGTACCACACAATTGAAAAATTAAGTGTTTTTATAAATTACAATTCTGAGTACTCTTTTTTTTTTCTTAGTTCTTTAACCTATCCCATAGTGATTATATTGTATTAGGAATTTTATTATGTAAATACAGTGGCGTATATAGGAATTTATTTCGGGAGGGGCCCAAAATTACTCCCAAGCCCCTCCCCCACATATTTAATAGGTCCAAAGTAGCTTTTTAGGTGATAACTTAGGTTCTAAAAACTTAATATAGGAAAAGTTGTTAGTAATAAAAATACAAGTACCAAAGGGGGGTCTGGGGGTCCTCCCCCAGAAAATTTTTGGAAGTTTGACTAAAAAAACCAGGTTTTTAACTAGTTTTGGTACACTAAGTCCGAATTCTGGATGTACATTTTTATGAACTTAATATTTAAAAAGTTATTAAAATAGAGTTCCAAGTACAAAAGGGGATCTAGGGTCCTTCCCCAGAAAATTTTTGGAATTTTACCCCTAAAAACAGGGTTTTATCTTGTTTTTGGAACACTTAGTCCGAATTTTGGACATATATTTTTTGGTAGGATTTGGATTTTAATGAACTTATTATAATAAAGTTGTTAATAATAAAATTCCAAGTACAAAAGGGGGGTTTGGGGGTCCTCCCCCAGAAAATTTTTTGAAATTTGACCCTAAAATACAGTGTTTTAACTTGTTTTGGTACACCTAGTTCGAATTTCGGGGGGGCCAGGGCCCCTCGCCCCCCCCCCTTATATACGCCACTGTGTAAATATAAAATTGCAGAAGTGGGATGAGATGAGAAACCTTAGGTTCACACAGTAGGAACCATAATGATGTTAGTGGTGGGAACACCGGGATGATAGGGAACTGCTGAACACAAAAAAAAAACATTCAACTTGATAATACTTTCAAGAAGTAATGAACTCCAATTGTGCAAGGCTGGTTAAATCAGCTAGTAAACAGTAAATATCTGTTTAACCACTGGTCCAATTTCTGTAGTGTTTTTCCGTTAAAAGGAGTCACCTAATCCCTCTTGTAAATATTATTGATACTTCTATTTATTTCCCATTAATATTTCCCTTTTAAAAATTAACAGGGTTTTTTTTCCTATTTCATTTTGCAAGTTATCAAAAATGTCCAAATATATCTATTTGATCAGAAAAGAACCTTTGTTTTTGTTAGTGTTTGGCACTAGTTAACTAGAACTAGTTGCAACTAGTAGTTAACTACTGATCAACTAGTAGTTTAACTACTTTTAGTTTAAAGTAGTTTAACTATTTTTTTTACTTAACTACTAGTTAAAACTACTTTCAAATTTTCATCTACTTCAAAATTTTTTTATTTAAAATTCAAAGGGATATTTAAAGTTTTTATCAAAGGCCTTAACCAGAAATAAAGACCATTTTTTAGCGAAGTATTAACGTTTTTTGTGATAGATAAGGAAGATGTATAGGGCATTTTCAATCACATGACTCAGACCTAACAACGGCCTTAGCAACAAAAGGGTTACAGTTTTTTGCCCTACAGAGATTAACAGTTACAGAAAATGACTAGCCGTGGAATTCTTCTATTGGAGCATTTGCAATCACGTGATCCCATACCTAAAAACCACCTTAGCAACAGATAAACAACGGCCTTAGTAACAGTTAAAAGCCCTACAGAAGGTACACAGTTAAAAGAAAATAACCGTCACCTGAAAACACTATTATTAGAATTTTGCTAAAAGGTAGGTTATGAAATTAAATAGACTACTAGTTGTAATTAAGTAATTAATAAACTACTAGTTGCAACTAGTCCCAGGAAAAAATAGTTAACTACTAGTTACAACTACAATTTCCCAAACTAGTTGGTAGTTAACTATTTTTTGACCACCAGTTGCCGAACACTAGTTTTTGTGTTTGATAAATGAAAATAATAATTGACCATGTTATTTTGAAATTACTATGTATTTACTTTAGATGATTTTACTCATGAAAAAAGCAGAAAACAATGAATTAATTGTGAAGATAGCAGAACATCAAAGAAGACGAAAGTGCATCTCACAAGACTAAATAGTATTTTTATTTGGTGACTACTTGATGTGGCATCAATTTGAAATGCTTTTTGGTTGATGATGCTGGATGTTCCATTAACAAATGCTCGAGGATGACAATCAAAAGCTCAAGTTTCCTGGAAGGGTGCTAAGTAATTGATTTAGGGTAGTATATATAATGGGGTAGTATTGATTTTTAACATTACTATTTGGTACTCACATTCAGTGCAATAGTTACTTAAAATATAAAAACCGGTCCTTTTTAATTTAATTTGTCGGACCAGTGATTTTTGTTGCGGACCAGTAAGATTGGCAGAGCACTGGTCCGCAGGACCACTGGTTTTTTCTCCCAATTTCTAACGCTGCTTTAATTTGTTATAAAAATGAGCATATTCTATAGAACAGGTTCCTGAATATTAAACTACATTGTACTTTATGAATTCAGTGGTCTCAATTTTTGTTTTATTACCTGCTGTATATCATGTTATATAAAAGCTTATAATGTGTATAATAAATGTCTTTACATTTTTAATTTAACCTCTTAGAATCCTTATGTACTTCATGAACATGTTTTTATATTCAATAATATTTTACTATAATTTGATTTAATATTGTACCTAGATTGGAAATTATACTTTACCAAAATCCTAATAGATCACATGTCAACAAGGAATAAGTCATAAAAAGTTTTTTGTATATACTTCATTGATTCTACATTAGTAAAATAAGTGATATTGTGTTATTAGAGCTGCTGTTCTCTGCCAGGCAGCAGGATCTTTATAAATTTTTGTGTGACAGGGAAGCTTATTTTTATACTCACTGTAGAAAGGTTGCTGATAATTCAATAAGCTTAGCTTTTTGCACTCTTATCAACCATCAACTAAACTGTTACCTTTTATTTTTCATAATAAAATTATTATTTTTTCTAAGCCTGTCTTCTTGATTGTACACGTATCACCTTTGTGAGGTGTGAGTAGTTGGGTCCTGGTTAAGACGCGTTAGAAACAACAGTTAAGTGTTTTTAAATTTTGGATAATTTTGTTTCAATCCTTTACTTCAATAAGGATATTACTTTCAAAGTCAAATTTAACAGTAATTTACTTTCAAATATTTTTTACAATCATCATAAAAAATTATAAACTGAGGATATCTGTTGTAGCACAAGACCCTAAATAGTTAAAACTAATTGAATAATATTGAAAGAAATTTTCTCAAAATATTTGATACTCTATCAACCCTGCTTAGTTCACTCCCATATAATGTATAATAAAAAGAAAATTTAATGTAGGGTTTCAAGATAAGATTTGCTTATTTTAAAGATTGATAAACAGAGTTGGTAAACCAAATGTTATTTTAACTTATCAATTCATTAAACTATTTCCTTTTAATCCATCCTAATTAATGATTCATAATATCTGGATTTGCTTTATTTTAACTTCTGTAAAAACCATGCAAAAACAGTTGATTTTTAGTACCTTTATTAAACCCCATGTATACTTTAATATTATAAAAACTATTGTTTTTCTAATTGTTACTAATTGTTTTTCATTCAATTTAAAATCAGGTATGATAGATTTATAGCTCCAGATCTATAAAGAGTCCAGCTAAGTGGTTTTTATTTTCTGATAAATTTTGAACTTTGAAACGCCCTTCAACAGGGATTGGAGGGGATACAAAAATAGCAAAATTTAGAATAATAGAATTACCCCCCCCCACATACTTTACATATTCTTAAAGTACTCGTCGAGAGTAATACGGCGATGTAAAACACTAAGGCTCCGCATTATATTTTTTTTCTCTCCTTAAAATTTTCATAGCCAAAAATATGCAGTAGAATCTTATAAGGATGAGTAGGCAACATTTGTGTTCAAAAATTCCTGGATGACTTAAGAATTGCCATGGCAACTTGAATTTCTGGAAAAAGCTTACCACTTTACTCTACTACAATAATAAAAATTCCAAAAAATTCCAACTAATTATTAAATATCCATTATTGGGCCTTTTTGGACCTAATGTTTTTTATTTGAAATCTCAACTTTTTTTCTTCGAGTAAAAACCCTACTAAATATGCTTACATTTTCCCAAAAATCCGTATGGGGGGTATTTTGTGGTCCTATTTAAGAATTTATCATCTAAAAATTACAAAAAAAGGCGTTAACTAGGTCAAAAACGCAAAAAACACGTTGTTTTGCTAAGGAAACAACTGATGGGGCGGAGCTTAATTACCCCCTTAATTACCCAATAACATCCTTCAAATTCCAGATTCTGAATGGTGGTGTAACATACTTTAAGGGGAAATAGTCGTTGACCTTCTCAAAATCGATGAACCTTCCTTTTTTTTTAAAGTTTTCATGCACAACTCCCTCTATGCAGTGTCGTTATAGGGGTGAAGTCCATAAAAGCACTGTAGATCCTGTAATAACGGTAAAAAAGACTTTGAATTTCGATAAATTGGGTGGAAAACAGTCATTTACCGTCTAAATTACAAAAAAAAATCGGGAAATAATTTAAAAACTGGTCTTTTTGGTGTACCCCCTGAAAAAAATTAGTGTCGCCATCTATGAACCCGTAAAAGTGAAACTCCGGAAAGACACCTGGTAGTTCTTTAATTTCCTGTTGCCCAAATAGTCTTTCATTGATCAGAGGAGATTTCAATTGGAAATCAATATTAAAAACCTATTTTAAAGTTTTTTTTAAATTTCGGAACGTTTTGTGAAGAAGCCACAATCAGAATATTCAATAATCTTAAAAAAAAACAGCATACGCACAGCCAAACTCTTCTAAATCACTTAATTATATTAAAATAGATCGATCTTATGTATAATCACTTAGTTAAACTTGGTTTTCTACATTTTTATAAAAAAGGAGTTAAATGAGCGATAACGTGATAAATATGGCAAAATTGCAACCCTATTCTACATCACTGTGACGTCACAGCACTTCTCCGCCTACAAGTAGGTGTGGTCAAAAGTACTCCGCCTTAAAACATTCCCTGAAAAGCGTCACGTTCAAATTTCAAATGTTTATTTTTATATATTTCAAGTTGAGCTGTTTAGTATCAACTCCTGCTGAAATTTTATATTTTCAAAGGACAGAAATGGTTAAAAATATTTAATTGTGCGAACAATAAGCAGAAAACTTTTGTTTTGGACACATCTAATAGATTTTATTCATTTTGAGATCTGTCGTTGTGTAAATAATAGGTATATCTGGTATATCCATTCTACTTTTACAGATTTAAAATGTAACTGGTATTTGGCAACATCGCATTAGTTTCGTAATCAATGGGGATGTGCTTGTGTAGTTGTTATTATTTTGGGAACTGAAACTGAATTTTAAACTTAATCCCAAGCAAGTTGCTGCAGCTGAATCGGCAAAGTAGTTCTTTGGGAGCATAATAAAATTTTGAATTTTTAAAAATGACTACTAGAAGAGCATTGCATTATGTTTTTAAAGTTGGAGATCGAAAAGAGACCATTAAGTTTTATTCTGAAGTATTAGGAATGAAAGTACGTCGCCTGACTTATATTTTACTGTAAGGTTATGTTTAAGTCGATGGTTTCCAACTCAAATATGCCTGCGGACCACTTCACTTAAATTTGAACCTCGTGTGGACCATCCCTATCCCCAACTTATCTTTAAAAATATAACCTTTTTTTAATGCATTCATTCCTCACAGAAGGTCTGAATTTTGACAGTTTTTTCTTAATAATATGCTTCATATAGAACTTCTTAATAGAAATCAAATAATCTTTTGGTCGTAGCACGAAAGATAAATTAACATTTCTTTAATCATAACAGCATTTTTATCCAATTATTTAAAAATATACCTTTTTGAAAAGACATTTGGTTCATGCAAGAACACCGGGCCTGGAGCCAAAAATGGTGATAAAATAGTGAATTCTGGCAACCCTGTTCTGTAGAAGCTAAATTGCTTACTTGCTAACAAACAGCATTGATAAAACCAAATTTTTTGCATTTACCAGACCATTCTTATCAAGCTTTCACTAAATTCAGCACATTTTGTTTATTTGATTCAGTAAAACTAAATTGTGAAATTTTAATATGAAAAATAACATTTTTTTCAACAATCTACATATGAAGACTGGATTTCAAAAACGAGCGAAGTGCCATAACTAAAAAAAAATGTGTTAGACTCAAAAAGCCAATGTAAGTGCCATCACCAACAAACTATAAATCCAGCTAAGTGCCACGGCCATGATTAGTAGTTCAAAAAAAGATCGAAAAATGACTTATTATATGTATTTCTATGGAGAATCAAATTTAAAATGATGAATTGCGGAAAACTTACTTTTTGGCACTTAGCTCGTTTTTGAAGTCCAGTCTTCATATCTTACAAATAAAAATTTCAATGTATCTCATATGAGGAATTGGCAGTTTGATAAGAGTCCTCCAGGTGCCATATTTACACGTACAGCTCCCGCTACAATTCCCTGCTAAATATCGCCAATATCCAAATCGCTAAATATATCCAAATATCCACAAATTTTTCTGACTTTTATTAATAAACTGAATAGTTATTAATCTAATAAAACATTTTAATTCAGGAGTTTGAAATTGTTTAAGAATGTTTTTACTTTTTGTTGTCTAAAAGAACTAGGCGACATTTAGCGAGGACTCTAAAGGAATTGAACTCAGCTCCCACTACAACATGCTTAAGTGTTGTCATAATTTGAGCTATTACATAATGGCTGGGAGGACTCTTATTGAAGCTGTGCCGAGGAATTGGCAGGTGGAATTAATAGTTGTGAAAATTTCGTGGGGGGTTTGGGGGTTCTCCCCAGTAAATGTTTTGAAATTTACCCTTAAAAGTAGTGTTTTATCCATTTTGAGACCTTAAAAGTAGTGTTTTTACTTATTTTTGGACTTCTGAGAATCTTTGAGAGTCATCTTAAGTTGATAGCTCCCTGTTGATTATTATTAGATCCCATGCTAAAAGAGGAGTCCCAGAATTTTTTTTTAAATTTGACCCTTAGTACTCTTTTTCCTAACCCCAAAACCTCCGCCGACCACCTGTTGGGAACCACTGGTCTAAGTGAACCTACTGTTGATTGGCTAAATGAAACAAATATTCTTGTTCTCTTTTTTAATTATTTGCTTGTAATTTCAAGAAAACAAGCAATTAGGCAACAATAAGAACATGTTTCATTATGCTATCATGTTTTTAAAGGTAAAGTTTTAAAAAGTGCCAAACTGATTTTTAAGTATTAAATGGTTCATTCAAAGAAACCAAGTCTGACGATAAAGTAGTGGATTTTGGCAACCACATTCTATAAAAGCTGAATTGCCAATAAACGGCATTGGCAACACCAAATGTGGCAGAGGCCCAGTTTCTTTGGATTTACCTGTTAAATTAGTTGATTATAAATTATTCTTTTACTTACATTTAGGTGTTAAGACATGAAGAATTCGAAGAAGGTTGTAAGGCAACTTGTAACGGGTAACTATTACTCTACTAAATTTAGCTATTTTAATTTTCAAATATCTAATTAAATTTTTTTTTTGAAACTTTCAATGCTGATTTTTGAAATTAAAACTGTTTGTTTTACCAGCAACCTGGCTTTATTTATATTTTTTTAAAATATGGGAATTGTCCATTATCTATCTAACAGATTTTTAAATACAATTATATTTATGGCTACAATATTAATTTGTGGTTTGATTAAATCTTTGACCTATAGTACTTTTGTCAATATTTTAGTTATGGTGGTAAGGATGGATAATGATAAAGTAGGGCCTGTTCAAAAATATTTTGAATTTAAATGGTTGTCTTTCAAGCAATCTTCAAAAATAACATTTAATATTGTCGTGTATTTATTTGCAGACCTTATGATGGCAAATGGAGCAAAACAATGATTGGGTTTGGACCTGAAGATTCACATTTTGTTGCAGAACTTACCTATAATTATGGAGTCAAATCATACAGATTAGGAAATGACTTTTTGGTAAGCTAGTAATTTTCAGTTTAACTGTTAATATAATTAACTAAAAAATTTATTAAAGAAAAGCAATGTAAATAAAGCATAAATGTAAGAGGGTTGGGTTTCTTCAACTTCTGCTTTCTCTTGAAATAATGTAGTTAGAATTTCAAAATAATTTTGCAGCTAGTAATTAGGGTACATTCGTATTATCCCGTGGACTGTTCAATTCAGAGGCACAGCTATATATTAGTCAATGGGCTTTGATAACGTTTTTGGATTCAGCGTCACGGTCGACGGTATAATATGTAAGAACCGTAATTAGGTACGCTACTTACGTATTATCCCGTCGACCGTTCAGCGGCCGTCTAATTCAGCAGCACAGTAATAGTAAAGTCAATGGGATTTGATAAGTTTTCGGATTAAGCATCACGGTCGACGGGATAATACGTAAGTACCTTAGGTACATATCTGGCAATTCATTTGTATCATTACTGAAAAAAAAATCTGAGTATTTTTTCAACTACATAGTAATTACGATTACAAGCGAGCAACTTTTTTTTCTTTCCTGCTAACCTACAGGGATGATATATAACGAGATGAGCCTACAAATCTCATAAACGTTTGTTCAATGATGGAAAACCGTTTCCTACACCTTTTTCCAACTCTAAAACACTTGTTTTAAACACATTTAAAACAAAGCAAAAAAAAAAAACATTGTTTAAAACACGTACTTTTTTAGCAATTCTTTTTTCTATGAACAGATGGCATTAGTATATAAAACTTAGTATTTAATTCCAACTGTTTTACTTGATTTTTTTTCTAGAAAGTTATTTAATAAAAAATACAAATAAACTTGTTCAAAAATCATTTTTCTTATAATAGACCTGTTCTTTATGTTTGATTTTAATATTTTAAACAATCAATGCTGTTAATGTCAAAATACGCAATGAACTGTTAAGGACTGAAAGGAATATGAATATAAAAACTTATGAATGTTCAACTCGTATCTTAAACCTTTTAGCAAAATACACTCGTGTTCAAAATTAAGAGAACATGAACAGAGAATAAGAGAACATTTTTTTTAATTTTCTCCAGATTTACTGGACAGATCTGGATGAAATTTGGTATGAACATACGGTAATATAAAAGCCAAAAATGAATCATTAAAAAATCATCATACACACGCATGCGCATGAGTAACAATCGTCAGAGTTGAAGGTTATGAAAAAGTGGTTCCAGAATCAAGCAAAAAAGTGGGTTTATAGGGGGTATGATCTTCTCCTACTGACATGATTACACCAATTTATTTATACCATTAAATAAGCAGATAATAAATTCCTCTGTTCATAAATCCTTGTTTCTCATAAACGCTGTTTTGTGGTCCTCAAGGGATTTTGGAGGGGGTAGTGAAATGCAATTGCCTTTTCTAGGGCCCCCTATACCTGTTGTAAAGGGTTTTAGTTCAAAAATCTGGCTACCAGATCCATATGGCGAATAATTTCAATTTTAATGAAAATTGACAACCTGTTTAGCTCCATTAAGTTAAGGATTTCTGTCCAATAAAGGCAAATTAAGGCAGACAAGATCCCTGAAAAGGTGAATAAAGGTCTCCAAGATGTCAACTCATTACCTGAAACTGTCATTTCTCTCTTTTAAGAGACATAGGGAGTTTTGAAAAGATTTTAAAACATTCCTGCATAGACCATCAAATCTCTGTTATCATAATGGTTGATTTCACCAATATTGGAGAACTGTTGGAGGATTTTTGGTTCTCTCCACATTAGATTACATCAAAAATCAGTGTTTAAACTAATCTGAGACTTAACAAGGAGGAAAATTTTAAACCTTTGACCTGTACCTGCTTGATGACGATTTCTGTATCCTGCTAAACGGCTGCAGATCCCTCCATAGCTTTCAAAGAGGAACCATGACATTTTCAAGTAATGTGTTGATATCTTGGAGACCTTTATTCACCTTTTTAGGGATCTTGTCAGCCTAAATTTCCCTTTATTGGACAGAAATCCTTAACTTAATGGAACCCAAAAGGTTGTAAATTTTCATTAAAATTAAAGTTATTCGCCATATGGATTGGATAACCAGATTTTTAGACTTAAACCCTTTAGGGCAGGTATAGGGGGCTCTAGATAAGGCAATTGCATTTCGCTACCCCCCTCCGAAATCCCTTGAGGACCACAAAACAGCGTTTAGGAGAAACAAGGATTTATGAACAGGGAAATTTATTATCTGCTTATTTAACGAGGTAAAATCACTCAAGAAGGCCTGCATGTCAGTAGAAGGGGACGAGGGGGGGACGTATCGATGAGGTACCTAGCCCGGAGGGCTTCAAACATCTGTCGATCTGTTGATTGTCATATTCTTGGTTGATCTTGACGCAGGTGGCTGTAGCCACTATAAACTGTCCGGAGACTTGAGAGAAGCATTAAATCAGCAGAGCATCTCAACCCACTTTGGAGGTATAAAGACCCGAAGGCCACCGAGTGCTCTTTCAGTAGAAGGGGATCATACCCCCTATAAACCCACTCTTTAGCTTGATTCTGGAACCACTATTTTATACCCTTCAACTCTGACTAGTTTTACTCATGCGCATGCGTGTGTATGGTGATTTTTGAATGATTAATTTTTTTTTTGCTTTTATATCAACGTATGTTCATACCAAATTTCATCCAGATCTGGAGAAAATCAAACAAATGTTCATGTTCTCTTAATTTTGAACACGAGTGTATATCAAAATTTCTATTGTTAAAGCTGAAGTCGGTGACAAGGTAACATATTTCCAAAACAATTATTTTGCTTCAGCCAAGCTTCAGAAACAGGTGTTAAAATGCTCAAGATTTGCCATTTGATATCAGGGGGACCTTTTTTAATCCATTTTCAATTTTAAAAACTTAATTTAACTTTTTGAAATCATTGGGTTTATTTTAGAATTTCTGTGCCAAGGGTAAAAAATACAAATAAAATGCTTTAAACAAAAAAAAAAAAAAAACATGTTTAAAGCAAAAAAAAAAAAAAAAAACTCAATTTTTGTTTTTTTTTATGAAATAATAAAACATGTTTTTTTCCCAACCCTGTTTTAAACCAAATTGATTCTAAACAGAAATCTGTATATTCAACCCGCCAACATGTGAGGGCTTTCTGCGCAGTGCTTTAGCCTCCAATTGTGAGGTCCTTAGGCTAGTGGTTAGAAGAACAGATAAACAGACAGAACAGATAGTTAGATTTTTAAAATACTTTTGCACTTTACATATCACTGTAAAATACTTTACCTAAAAAAGGGGTCGCAGTATCTGAAAGGTTGAAAACCCTTGTCATAAAAGTAAAAACATGTCAAAAATTTAAAACTTGTTTTTGCTTGTTTTAAATTAAAAATAAAAACATGTTTTTTCTGGCCCTAAGAAGATATTTTAGGTGATGATGCCACATGCCTTTGATGATGATGATGATGCCTTTATGCCAAAGTGATCTGAAAAGCTTCTAAAATAATATTGACTAACTCGTGAGAATTGCTATAAGTACCCATGGCACGATCTAAACAGACTCATGGACACACCATCATCATCTGAAAGGCTGTCTCACTTTTGAGAGAGTCTTGAGATTGATAATTTTATACTTTCTAAAACTTTTTAAACTGTAAGCAATTATAAATCTTGTAATTTTAGGGGATAACCATTAATTCAACTAGCATACTTGAAAGAGCAAAGGCCAAAGAATGGCCTATAAAGGAAGAAAATAGTACTAAAATTCTTGAAGCTCCTGGTGGATACAGATTTATCATAGATGAATCATCTTCATCTAAATTAGGTATTAAGTTATTTATATTTAAATATCTTACTCTAAGATTGTAATTGAAATAAGAAATTAGGCATATTTTTGTTCTTTTTTTTACAGTTGACTGCTTAATGTAATCAACATTAATGTTATTAGTGATATAAAGTTAAAAAAAAATTGACGGATCTTAATCACTTCTATTTAACATTGGGCAAAAAGTGTTGTTTTGTGTGAGATTAAAACATTGTTTAATGTTATCAAAATTAAGGTGGAAAGGCATGTGTACTTTCATGTTAGTTAGTGACATGGAAATGAGATTTTTTCTCCATTAGGTCGGTAGCTATGTGATTTTATGGCAAACATTCATTGCTTGGACATTGCTGATGCCCCTTGGGTTCCAGTCATAATAAAAAATGTTCATAACCAATACCCCTTAATTGTTCCTTGTGTAGAATTACCATATTTTCTTGGACCCATGAAACATATTTTTGAAATTACTGCATACCATATCAATTCATCAATAATTAAAAACTAAGTAAAAAGCGTTCAAACAAAATAGCATTAAACAGAAATATTTTATTTTTTAATAGTTTTAAAATAAGTTTTATTTTTTCATTTGTACCTTACATTTGACATACTTAAAAAAACTGTTTATTTGACTTAATTTTATCGTAAAATTCACACCAAGTTAGTTCTGAATTAATACGGACATAAGAAAAAGTAAAACAACGCAATTTCAAACATCCTGGTCCAAATTTTTTTTATAAAAATGTCTCTTAAAAAGCTTAATTTGTGTGACATCTTGTTTTTCAGATCCAGTTTTAAAAGTCACTATAGCTTGTTCTTGTTTGCAGAAATCTATTGGTATGTTATTGAATAATTTCAAAATAATTTCCTACTTAGGTTATAAATTTATTCACGTTTTCTAATTTTATTTTTTGCAACCATCTTGGTCTCTGAGGTATAGCCATTGTTTATATTAGGGCTTAACCATATATATATGTAGTAGGGTAGATAAAAAAAAAATCTTGATCTCTAGGGCTTGGGGTGACAAAAGTCGTGTATTGGCATCAATAAGTCATAAAAACTGGAAATTGCTTGTTTTCCAAAATGGCAGTTCACAAAAAACGAAGGGATATAACTTGTGTGTTTCTCAAAAATTAAAAGGCAATTTTGTATGGTAAAACTCGTGTGGTGAGGTGAAGAAATCACTTATAACTGAAAATATTGTATATCATAAATATGATTTGCAAACAAAGAACCATTAAGTGCACGGCCATCGGCACGTAAAATCATATCATCGATTTTCAGCTTAAAATGTTTAAAAAATTTAATAAAGGGTTTGTGAACTGATTTGGATTCAGTAGTAAGGTATAAATATGGACATATATCCCGGAGTCTACTTGAATAAGGTGATCCAAAGTGTGATTTTCTAAGATGGAACCTGATTAGAATTTATATATAGTAAGAAATTCCCATTTGAATTGTATTTTAAGCATAAAATAGTTTTTTTCTCCCCAAAGTAAAATTTAGTGTAGTATTTAGAATATATTGTATATGTCAATATACTGAAAACAAATACATAACTATAAATTACCACATTATTTTAATTAACACACATGTTAAAACCATCACAGTTAACCATCTGACATTTGGGATAACACAGAATTACCGGTTTTTCGGTTACTTAAATATGCACAAATATATACACAAGGAGAAGCTGATAACAACCTAGAAATAAGTTTCATTACCAAAAATTACTTATTGCTTTTAATTCAAAATTTGAAAAAATTTCTGATTTTAATTAGTATTTGCTGCCATCTTAGGAGAGAAAAAAACTCCCTGCCGTTTATCATTTATTTAAAGACTTTCTTTTGTCAGTAATTCCAATTAGTAGAGTTGAAAACTGATGAAAAATCTTTTGTATAAATTATATTTTACTTGTTCAACCCTATTTTGAGCCATTTTCTCACTATATTACGCGTTGCATGGTTAACTAGTACTTTTTATGGGTTCTTTTTTTAAGCTTTTAATGCAGTCATGGGCAAAGTACGGCCCGCGGGCCAAGTGCGGCCCTTCGGACGAGTCAATCCGGTCCGCGGCATGGTTTTGAATAACCCCTACAATTACACAAAAGGACTAAATGTTTTTAATATGACCGCCATTTAGCTACACTACTGCGAATCAGCTCATCCCAGTTTCTACCAGATTATGAAAAACTTTTAGAATCTCAGTATCACAGTTTCATCAGTCACATGCGCCTTCCTACTCTGTGTCCTTCTAAAGAACAATCAATTTTGAAATTTTTTTTTTTAAATTGTAGTTTTATAAGTTGTATGTGATGTAAAAATCAACTCTAAAAATTATCACTCATAAATTTTTTTTTGTTTCCGGCCCGCCTGGATATTTTTTTTATTTTATCTGGCCCTCCCCTTCAAAAGTTTGCCCATGTCTGTTTTAATGGGTTTCAAAATAACAGTGGCTGTAGTAGAAAAAATCTACAAGCTGTTTTTAACCATCTGACTGAACATCTCTTGAGATATATTTAAACAAGAATTAATCGGTAAAAAATATTTACCATCTACAACTTATTTTTAAGCATAGGTATATTTTCTAATATTTCTAGACTTCAAGCTTCGATGCACAACTTCTAGAAGTTGTTGGATTTCCCCCGAATTTTACCAGACTTATTGATACCAATGCAAAATTTTTTCCACCCCAGCCCCTAGAGATTTCAAAAAAAAGTTTCGATCCACCCTTATATACAGTCTCATTTAAAAACTATTTGGATTAAATTATAACTTTACTTTCCTTTAAATATAATAGATTGTAGTTCAATATGATTTGCTGAATAATTGTAATATACCATAATTTCCTTTTAAATAAGCCATGTTTTAAAGGTTAAAATTTAATAATTGTGACTTTAGCTCGACTTATTTATCTGCTTTTATATTTCATTTTTGATGAACATGAAAAATTTAAATCATACCATATACTAAGAACACAACCTACTATACTAAGAACTTAAGCCACATACAGAAGCTAAATGGTTAATGTGAAATACATCCCTTCTTTTTTAATTTAAGAGTTTAAAAATAAAATACAGTAATATCCTGACTTACACAAATTCAAAATTACATTGTTTCTTCAAAAATCTAAGCTAGGTTTAGATAGCAGGTATAAATTTCTTCTTCGGAATTTATCATT
Organism: Tetragnatha montana; assembly: GCA_963680715.1. NCBI lineage: Eukaryota > Metazoa > Arthropoda > Arachnida > Araneae > Tetragnathidae > Tetragnatha > Tetragnatha montana. The sequence goes on from OY796675.1 coordinate 29,228,501, forward strand.
GCAGATTATTGGAGTGGTGTCTTAGGGATGAAAGTCTACAAGCAGAAGGATAACACTGCTTTGCTAGGTTATTCTGATGAACAGGTAACTTTCAGTGTGATCTCAAATTATATTTGCCGAGCTTGAATTCAGTTTCTGAAAATAGAGGTGTTCTATCAAACCATTGAAGTTTTGTCATTTAAATATTACTACCAGTTTGTTACCACCACATTAAAACTGCCAACTTGCTTTTTTCTAGTTTCAAGAAAAACAAGTTCTAAGTATGTCATAAGAAATCTTGTTTCTACCAATAATTTATAGCTTTATTTGCAACAACTCTATTTGTAATTATTATTGTCAGCATTGCTCTATGAATCAGAAAACTCTGCTGCACAAAAGTGAATAAAAAAAAGCAGATTGAAATTTTTTTGTGTTTGTAAAGCTGTTTTAAAGATGTTATGTAGAGTAGTCTTCTCTAAAAAGAATTGCCCAATTTAAAATTTGGTATAACCTTAGATAATAAATATTAGCTATTTCTCACTTAGTATACCTCTCTTAAAATCAGGAGTGCTGAAAAGGTGTTAGGGGCAAATTATTTCCCAAGAACACAATTTGTTTGTCCAATATTTACCCAAATTAAGCAAAAACATTGATGTGATTGAACAAGAATGGAATTCTTAATGAAAATCGCTGATCTTGTCACAGATACATTGTTTTTCCTCCATACCTAAAAAAATGCTAGGAAAAGCCAACTTTTATGTATTCACCAAATAAACTTTTTTTGGCTTACAAGGGGAAGGCAGGACCTTTTCTTTTGAAACTGACTTTGGGTTCAAACTTGGTAGGTTTGTAGTTACTCTGGTATCCTCTCCTATCAGTTTCTGAGGTTGGGCCCTCCCCTTATTTGATCCTTAGTTGTTTAGCACTCTACATTTGTAACTCTAGATTTCACCTAAAGAAGTCAGAGGATAACAAAATATTTGTTTTTCATTAATAGCATTCAGGTTTGTAGAGTTTTTTCTTTAAAAACTTGGGCAAAATTTCTCCATAGCTGCCTGAATTTACCCCGAACTTCATTTGGACATATTCTGGACCCCTACTGAAAATTATCTTTTTTTTTCTAATTCTGTGTTTGGCAGGGTAACACATATTCTATTTTAAGTAGACATTTAGATCAGGCCTGCACTATTTTAATTGTGATAAGGGCAAAGTTAACCCCTAATTTACCTGGGCCATCAAAATACAATAATATGATTCCAAATTCTTTATTATTTAATTATTCATAATATCTCAATGTCTTGTCAAGAACAAACAGTACTAATTTTTAAGTGATCTTTTGGCTTGTGAGATAGGCCAACAAATATTTGGCTTGAGACAAGTTAAATATAACCTGATTTAGTCTGTTTCATCTAAGTTATGCATTCATTTCATTGATAATCTCAATAAATCTGATTTTTATGTTATGTATACACTATACCTACTCTTTTTATTGCATTTGTAGTGTAAGCTTGAGCTGAAAGAAATTGGACAAAGTGTCAAACACGAAGAAGCATTTGGAAGAATAGCTTTCTCCTGTCCAACTACTGAAGTACTGTCATTTAATTATTGTGAACTGTTCTTTGTATTAAATATATTGATATACTTGTGTGAAGCATGTTAGAAATCATACATGTGTACATAAAATGTTTCAAAATAATTTCAATTTATTTTTTAAAATTTTCTTTAGTTGGAAGGAATTCAAGAAGCTATTAAGAAGTTTGGACATAAAATCATAACTCCTTTGGTTAGCTTAGATACCCCTGGAAAGGCCACAGTCCACGTGGTTATCTTAGCAGATCCGGTAAAGTTACTTATTTTTGCATTCTCACTTAATGATAGTCTTAAATTGTTTATGATAAAGATAAAAAATGTACTAAAATTACTCAAGTTTTTACGCAAGTTTTACTCTTTAATTTAAACATTTTGAAGATACAAAATGGTATTGTTACACCCCTATGTAAATCTTGGCTTCATTCACAATATCAGATGATGGCGTTTCCACGAGTTTATCTAGATCAGACATGGGCAAACTTTTTAAGGGGAGGGCCAGATAAAATAAAAAAATATCTAGGCGGGCCGGAAACAAAAGATTTAACAGAACAAATTTTTATGAGTGATAATTTTTAAAGTTGAATTTTACATCACACACAATTTATATTTTATGCTACAATGGTAAAAAATTTGTAAAAAAGTTGCAAAATTGATTGTTCTTTAAAAGAGTAGGAAGGCGCATGTGACAGATGAAACTGTGATACTGAGATTCTAAAAGTTTTTCTTAATCTGGTAGAAACTGGGATGAGCTGATTCGCAGTAGTGTAGCTATAAATGGTGGTCATATACAAAACGTTTTGTCCTATGTGTAATTGTTGGGGTAATTCAAAACCATGCCGCGGGCCGGATTAACTCGTCCGAAGGGCCGCACTTGGCCCGCGGGCCGTACTTTGCCCATGACTGATCTAGATCATGCCAAGGGCACCGATGGCAATTCTCACGAGTTGGTCAATATTATCTTGGTAGAGAAACACCTCTGTGTCATAGGACACTCCAGTGGCATGGAGAGAGACAAGGACCATGACAATATCAGATTCAAAGTGCAATAGAACCACAACTCAAAAATTTGGAATTTTATTTTACTTGACTTAAACTCACTACCTGAAAAAGGTAACTACACTTGCACAGTATAATCTCGAAATCAAAGTGACCCAAAAATAAATCTGAGGTAACAATGTTCGAATGTTCCTATAGTATACTTAATTTCTTCCTTTCAATTTTTTATAGGATGATCATGAGATATGCTTTGTTGGAGATGAAGCCTTTAGAGAACTTTCTCAAGTTGATCCAAATGGTCAAAGCTTATTAACAGAGGTAAAATAAATTATTTATCTATCAGTATAGAATATTTACTTTTAAAGCATTTCAAGTAACAATTTTGCATGTGGGTCTTACCAATCAATTCTTTATACAACAGAATTGTTACACATCATTAAAGGTTACACTCTGAGTATCAGTTTAATGTCTAACATTTGTCCCAACAGTGTTTTCATGAGTAAAATTTAAATTTTTAGGATCTTATAGGACATTTACTGAGCGACTTGGTTAATGCATAGCTCTTAGTACAGGGTTTTCCCAACTGTATTTCCTTGGTACCCTGCAAAGCTATCTGAAAATATAGTTTTGCCAGTAGAGGTTACACAGGGAGACTGAAATGGATAACTTTTTGGCATGCTGAAATTTAAAAAAAAATTCTGGGAAGGACCCTTGTTTACCTTAATCTTAGGTTATTGGGTAGTATAACTTGTTTGGAAGGTGAAAAAATCAAAGTTTAGTTTATCACCCAAAGGGACTCAAATATTCAAAAAAAAAAATTTAAACTACTTTTTTGTAAAATAAAATTATTGAGTAAAATTCCCAGACTCCCTTTTTGGAGTAAATATCATTATTAAAAATTAATGTTGGAGGCTCATATTCTAAAGTTTATGAAAATTTCCAAGTATCTACATCCAGTGTAAATGATTTCCATCTCTCCCTAACCAGAAAAATTCCACATACACCAGAGGGAGAGCAGAATTTTATTTCTTAAGGATTTCGATTAAATAGCTGTGCCAGTAATATTCTTTTTATACCTTATTTTAGGCCATTGCTGCTGATAAAAGTGATGAATGGTTTGCCAAGAAAAAAATATCCAATGATGCTAAATAATTACATTTTCAACTTTCATTGTTGGTCCACGATGCTTCTTTGTTTTAATTGCTTGAGATTGACAGAACTGAAGGATTTGAAATCGATGTTAACTAATGTTGGTTTAATTTTTCTGTTCACCATGGGTGGAACTCTTCTGTCCTGGAGACGGAATTCTGTCTTTCTAAAAGTTCTATGAACGGAATTCTGTCCTAGGTTGCAAAATCAGCTGATCTATTGGCAGCGATTAGTACTAAATTTCAGTATTTACATCGCACTTTCACCCACAAATAAGCCGCTTTATTGAGAAAAATTTAAGGACCTATTAAATTGTTCATATGATATTTTGAGTTTTTCTGCTACTTAGAAGGCCATTCAGTCTTGCAATTTTTGAAGAGTGGCACCCATCCTGTTAACCAACCAATTTATCTTTTGTACTTAAAATAAAATATATTTTTTTAAAATATACCTTGTGTATTATTCTCTAACCATAATATAAAAAATATTTGTTCTTATTTTTAAAAAGGTTTCCATGACTTAAATAGAGATGCAAGCAAATTTCAGTAGACCAATCTCAGGGCAGAGGTCCAAGAAAAGATCCATTGAAATCCCCAATTATTTTTGTTGAAGTTATAGGTTTTACTAGTTCACTCTCCCTGATACAACTTGCAACTAACTCGTGCTTGTGCAGCACGTTTTGCTTTACTTTTAAATCTGTTAGTTATCTAAAAGATGGTTATCATAAACTTGTCTGTCTTAATTGTCATTAAAACTTAATTTTACTTTACATGGTTATTTTCTCTGCGTTAAATCTCCAATAATTTTGTTTGTTCCTTACATTAAGAGAAATTATAAATAATCGAGTTTTACAGAAGCATAATCCAGTATTTTTACTCAACACATACTCCAAGTGTGAGCCCTTTAATTTCAAAAAAGTTTCTATATTTTTGACAGTTACATTTTTCATAAAACTTTTTTAAGCTGCCTCTTTTTTTTGCACTTGTAAATTAAGTGCTTGATTAGTGAAATATTACACATTCACTTTGAAAATAGCATCTATGTAAAGTATTACATGACAAAATACTGTAGTTCTGTCTTTTGTACCTAGTTTTTCGATGCTATATTCAAGAATTTTGAAATGTTTTGTTTAATTTTATCCTTAAAATATCTTTATTACATTTATATAAGTGTAATTCCCAATTAAAAAATTATATGTGGCAGCCATTTTGGATTTCTGACGTCATATCTGCCTTTTGTAACCAAGAATAAAATTTTCATTGTTGGTATTTTAATTAATTAACATATTTTCATTACATTCACTTTGAAAATTTGAATCTATTTAAAGTATTGCACAACAAAATACTGTATTTTTGGTAAAATTTTTGCTGTGAAGGGTTTTTAAAAGAAGCCCAATTAAGGACTTATAGCCCTATCTGGCAACACTGAGTTAACACTTAAAATGACAGACATAAACAAGCTAAATTGGTTGTATACTTGTGCTAACATTTGCAACTGTTCCAGTAGCAAATCCAGGATTTTTGTCTACGGGAAGCTGAGGTACCTAAAATGTGTATATTGCAGGACTTTCTTGTTTAAAAAAGATTTAATTTTGAAATTTTAAAGGATTTCTCTTAAAGTAACATTAAATTCTCTATTATTACCTGTTTTCATAAAAAGGAATTCAAATTATTGAAGGAATTTGTATTAAATTCGAAAAAATTTTATTTCTAGGGGGTTGTTTTTAGATAATAGTTAACTTTAAACATGGAATACCTCCATAAAATCGGCCAGTTACTAAGGAACCAAAGAATTCCTACTTAAGAAAGACTAATAATATACGAAAAATGTCATGATTAAAATTTTCAAAGCTTGAATATAATTTCTTGAGCGCGCGTGCACCAGAGTCTTCCGAACCCTTCCGCGGGGGCGCTAACACCTCAACCGCTTTTAGTAAAAATCATTGCTGCCTATTTTCATTAAATTTGGGTCCTTAGGACCTTTTAAAAAGGAATTACGTGAAAAAATAGCGTAAAAAAACCTCAGTAACTTTTTGCGTTTTTAGGGGGGTAATAACCCCTTAAACCTATCTATTCGTCACAAATTTTCATATTTTAGAAAGTCTAACCTCTCGTCTCCTCAGGTGTAGTTTAAAGACTAAGGTAATGCTTTTTGACCCTGAAAATCGAGTTCAAAGTCATGTCATCGAAAAACAAAAAAGGGGGAGGGGGCTGTTCCCCGAAAATCTGAGCCCGATGGAGAAAAACGGGGGTTGGATTCGGATAATTTTACATAAGAATCTGCTTGTTTTGTGTAAGAAGCCTTTTGACCCTATTTTTTTGTCGAGTACTTAGTGTTATTTTTGGCAATTAAGCATTAAATTCGACGCTTTCGGCTAATCTCAAAGTGTACCCAATTTTCAATAAAGACAGTTCACAGGAAAAGGTTTTGAAAATAAAATTGAGCATATTTGTAAAAAAGTTGGATTACTTTAATAATAAATGCACATAATTTATATATACTAATTTTACTGAATCCACAACACTAAGTAATCCATCATTAGACAAAAACTTTATGAATTGTTAATCTTCAGGGCAATTCCACAGAAAAGGGGAAAACGTGACAGATTTTAAAATTTATTTTTTCCTCACATATGAGGTATCATTAGAAAGGTAATTGTATAAAGTGTATGAAAATTGCAAAAAAACATTAAATAAAATAAAATAAAGTGTAGTTTTAGGACTTTAAATTAGGTAATTATGGTCATGTTTTTATGAGTAACTTTTTTGAATAACTTTAAAATGCCTGTTTGGAGTTTAATTTGTTTATTTTTTCAACTAATCTATGAAATATATGTTTGATACATATATTTAAAAGAATTAAGTACAAAAATAATTGAGATTAATTTAAAATTATAACATTTATTAGCCTTTTTTGTTAGGTACTTTGACAAATTTACGTCCGACACCAAATTCTATAAAAGTTTATGTACTGAAGAACAGACTGGAAATTTTTACAAAAAAATTTGTGTGCAAATCATGATTCCTAAGAGGATTAAAAATTATCATTCAAATTTAATTTCTTTAAATTATTTTAGTCTTAATTAATGGTGTCGGACGTAAAAAAAATTTTACGTCCGACACCATTTACGTCCGACACCAAAATTTTATGGCTAAATACTATTTTATACATAAAAAAAGTCTTGATTTTAACTAAAACTAAACTTTGATTACTTGTTATTATCCCAAAATAGCTGACAAAGTAATTTATTTTAATTAAAAATAAAGAAATTTTTTAACAGATTGCTTAAAACATTGAATTAAATAGAAGTTCTCAAATATGTAAAAATTAACCCATATCCTGTCAAGCATTGAAGAAATTAATAGTTTGTCATACAATCTCAAATATATGTTAGTTTAAGCCCCTGTACACACAATAATTTTTATTTTAGTTTTTTTAACAACTGTGAACCAATGGAAATATACCGTTTTCTGAATATTTTGTATATATCGTCCCAATTACGCTACTTTTGTCTTTAAAACTAAGTCACCTTAGGTCCTAATTATTAAAATGAGTTTTGAGCTGCATTAGGGTAATAAGTACCTATTATATTTTGAATGTAACAAAATTGAAATGCTGGTATCTTTTCCTTTAGATTCGAGAAAAATAAGCTACTTCACAGTAAAAAAACTGGTCAGCCTCATTTTAATGCAATGTATTAATGCACGTTTTTGATTTTGAATGAGTTTTACTTCCTCACTCTTCACTGGAAAAATAGTTATTAGTAAAACTTGCAAAAAAAAACGAGAAAAAAAAGTGTTTTTACAGTAATTTTTTTTCGAAAGGTAGAAGGACATTTTAAATGGTCAAAAGATGAGGACAAGATTTTCTATTCATTTGAAAATATTGTTAAAAAAATTTCTGCACCAATCCCTGTTGGAAACAGAGGCTAATATTCATTCATGGAAGATATTTAAAAAAACTGCATTTGTATCATTATTTATAAGTTTTTAGTACTCCAATTTTATACTATTCAAGATTTTTGTATTCAAAACTATATTAATATATTCAAGTTTCATGTATTAATATTATTCAAGGATTAAAAAAGAAAAATTATGAGGGATTTGAATACTTAACTTACGTCCGACACCAAGAAATCTGCACAATTTACGTCCGACACCAAAATTTTACGTCCGACACCAATGAAAAAATTGCTATTTAGGTAATTAATTTTTTATTAATTTGATAAAAAAGGGCATATTATTCTTATTTCATCTTTGATCCTCAATATTTGAGTGTTTACAAAAATGAAAAACAGCACATTGGGCTGAACTTAAGGTTTATGCAATACAAGTGAAACTGCTGTTCCCCTTTCATTTACGTCCGACACCAAAAAGTTTTAATTTTTTTTTTAATGTTTAAATTTTTTAAAGACTTTCTAAATGTGGTTTTTTATTTGTTCATATGTTGGTAAGTACAGAGAAAAAAAATTGGCCCATTTAAAATATTTTATCTGTGAGAAATTCAAACTTTAATTGGAAAATTTTGTGCAAAGTTTACGTCCGACACCGTGGAATTGCCCTTCAAGTACATCAGGTATGTTAACATCAGGGTCTTTACTTTCTTTAGCTGTTTGAATAATATCAGCTATCAAGGCATTACGACACTTTTCCAAGACACCCAATTCACACCACCCATCTCTCTCATGACAGAGACCATTATGTGAGAAAACCTCTTTGCCATCATTTTTATGAACCATATCTTGAACAGCATCATAATGAATATCGCAAAGCTGGTAGAAACATTGTCTGGCTGTAGGAAGTCGACCCTGAAAGTACTCGCTAGCAAGAAGCAATTTAGTCTCCATTTCATCATCATCATCTTCCATCTCATCCCTCATTGCTACTACCAGATCTTGAGTGTTAATTGTTGCCACTTTTGTAAGGTTTGTGGCACTTTTGTTAGGCAAAGCATAATATGCTGGACGTGGTCTACTTTTCTTTTCATTAATAGGGATTGCAGGGTTAATACGAAGGTCCATTATCTGATATATTTTTGCTGCAGGATCTTTACGAGGATCATAGCCAAATCTCACCCACAGAGCTCGCCAAGGTCCATTAGTAAAATAATAAGCTACACAAGGAAGCGGGTACTTTAACTTAGACCGCTCACATTTTAGTCGAAGCATAAGACCATTTTTGCTCCAAACCGGCCTTTCTTGGAAGAGGATGTCCAGTTTCTTTTTCACCTCTGTATCTAATGGGTGACTTTGCAGTTGCTTCAAAGCATCAGGCTGGGGAGAATCAAGAGATTCAGTTCCTTCAAAAGTAGCAAACACAGCAAAGCCTGCCCTACGCTTCCTGCCCCTACCTATTACGTTGGGTGGCAAATTGCGATGAGCTTCACTTATTTTCCCTTTACACTGACTCTCAGCATATGCATTTTGGGGGAGATCGAAACGGGAAAAGAGAATAGGCGGAATAAAGAGCTCCACGTCTTGTTCCAACCAGTCAGCAGAATGTAAAGTTGTAGGAACCAGATCAGGAAGCAAAGACTTATACATCCCACTATCTTTATCCTTTACAATTGGCAGCAGTTGAAAGTCTGCCAATGCTTTGAACTTGTACGTGGTAGCTGCAACACCAAGCAATTCAACTTTTAACTCGGGCTCAGGAGGTGGTTCACCTTCTTTGGACCTCTTCGTTCTTTTTACAACTTTGAGCAGAATATTTGTAGTATTAAATCGGTCACCATGTGCACACTTGCAAAATGGATCATCAGGTCTAAAGCGCAATTCAAGTCTCTTGGACGGATTTTGGAAAGCAGTAAACAGCGTCTTTTCTCCGCCCAATGTTTTGGTCATGTTGTCTACATTAACAACTGTTCCTGGGTACTCAACAACCATTAGCTTTTTAGGATTGTAGTTTAAATCCATAATTAAAAACTTATCTATTCGTAAAATTATATATTATTACTTCTGTTACAACCGAATTCCAAAAGCGAAAGTTTGTACGTACAACAACAAAAACAAATCCAACTGTTAAGTTGAGTTGAAAATTTTTCCGTTCTGATTATTCCAAAATACATCAAATAAATATAATATACAATGGAAAAAAATTACAAGAAAACATAGTCAAAAGGAATCATACATTTTTATTAATTAATAACAAATCTTTATCAGTGATTTCTGATGTGGCCACATTGCTCTATGACACTGCCACGCCACACAGTAATAGCTAGTAAAGAATCTCTCAACTCAACTTCCTTGGCTTATTGTTTTGTTTCTGTTTGCATTTTCATTTTCCGAAAACGTAAAACGTGTGATTTGGCTGAAGGTTTGTCTGCTTTGCCGGGTATTCTATATTTAACTTGAAATCAGAGCGCTGGGAATGACCGAAAACGGGCCCTCTATGTATAAAGTTAAACCTTTGTATGATTTTCGTCCGAATATTTCACTACCTACGTGTATGTACAAAATGAATAACCTCATGTATAATGATTGCATACCAGTGGATTCTAACAAAGAGGTACTTTTATAGTAGTTCTGACAACAATTAAGCTAATTACTCAAACTTAATCACTGTTTCAGTCAGTTGATTGGATCAAGATAAAAAATCTAAATTAAATGGAACAAAATCAAATCATTCCTCTACCAGTTCCATACCATAATTAGGGTTTTTGCCACCTTGTTCAAAAACTTTCTTACCACCCCTCTCCTTCAACTTTCTTTTGAAAAAAAAGAAACTGTTTTTTTGAATTATCAAAAGTCAACATTCTAGATTGATTAGTTTTAGGACAAATGAGTTGCATTTCCTGCAAAAAAAAGCATTAATTCGGGCTGTAATTTTTTGTAGTTCCTAATCTGTTTGTAATCCTGTGTAAAAAGATTGTAGTTACTAAAAATTATCCTCTTTTTTAAAAGTAGAAATAAAGGCGCAAGTTTAGAGTTGTGTATGCTTGGCGAGTTTTGGCTGTTTAGCGGCACATTTAGAAGCCAAATCATTCATTTAACATGAGTTAGGGTTACCATAATCCTTCCTTCCTCCTCGGCTCTACAGTCCATGTAGGACCTTGGCCTCCCTCACAAGGCAGCTCCACCCTCTCCGATCCCTGGCTCTTGTCCTCCAATTTCTCACCCTTAATTTCCTCAAATCTTCTTCAACCTCGTCCAGCCATCTCTTTCTAGGACGTCCGATCTTCCTCTTACCCTCTATTTTTCCTCTGTAGATTTTCTTTGCAGCTCTCTCGTCACTCATTCTCTCCAGATGTCCAAGCCATTGTATTCTTTTAGATTTTATTATATTGACAATATCTTTTTCTTTATATAGTCCACTTAACTCTAAATTGCTCCTAATTCTCCAAACCTCTCCATCTTTGACTGGCCCATATATTTTTCTTAATATCTTTCTTTCAAATGTAATAAGTGTTTTCTCTTCATTCTGAGTGGTTGTCCAAGTTTCTGCTCCATATGTAGGGTTACCATAATAGTGATCTTTAACGCTAAAAACTTGGCGCATACGCAAGTATAAACTTACGCCGAAATAAAATTTAATGAAAATTAAATTTTTTTGGTTTTATAGGTACCCAATTAAGAACCCGATTAAAATGATTGTTTTGATTTTTTTCTGAGAATTTTAAGTGAATTCTTTTTTGTTGTTTTTTGAACCTTACCATTGTACCTTATGTTTATTCTAGTTTTATTAACCTACATAAATATTTTTAGGACAACATTGATTTAGCTTCACTTGAAAAAACTCAATTGAATATCATACAGAAACTTGAAGACCTTAAAGCCAAAGTTATCCTTTTAAAAGAAGACTTGGGTTTAAAAACTGAAAATGTAAGTTAAAATTATTTTTTCCCTAAACTATCAAATAAGACTATATTCAAAATAATTAACCCCAAGTTCCTTCTAATAAGTGTATTATGCTTTTTAAATTTATTTAAAATTCTTTTAGTTATCAGTTTTAATATTAATGAACAGCTGAAACTATTTAGTACTAAAAAATATAGTAATGGTTGTGTGTGTGAGTTAGACACTCATATGAACACTTTTTAGTTTTTACATTTCTAAGTGTTTCAATACTTATTGACTATTTCTCAACTTTTGGGAATTTTTAGATGCAGAATTTCTAGTCTATATAATTAAAATAATATATTGATTTATATGCAGGGTGTTTCAAAAGTCCGTTTCACTGCTTTTATTTAGAACCAACGTATCCAAGGGTCCTGGAAGTAAGGTCTACCCCTAAGTAAGTGACCCTGGAGAATCCATTGAAAGGACATACAGTGCCTCTAACGGCGTAATAAAAAAGTTAAAAAAAAATAATTAAAAAACTAAAGGAGTTAGAGCAAACACTTCAATAAGAGTATTGTTGCCACTGTCATAATTAACTGACTGAAAAAAATTTATAAAAATATCGTGAATATTCACTGAGATATTAGCATGTGAAAATAGCACTTTCTCAGTCATCAAAAAAGAAAAAATTCAAACATTTGCAAGTTTTTTTTATTTTTTATTAGAATTTTACTGTGTTTAACTAAAAAGATACAAAACTACTTAATAACTCTGAAAAACTTGCAAATTTCCAAACTTTTCCTTTATTTTTTTTCAGTGAGTTACTTATAACAGTGGCAACAATACTCTGAATGAGGTGTTCGCTCTATCTCCTTTAGTTTTTTAATTAATTTTTTTTAACTTTTTTATTTTGCTGCTAAGGGCCCTGTAAGTCCTCTCAATGGATTCTCCAGGGTCACTTGAGAGACGTTGGTTCCAAATAAAGGCCGTGAAACGGACTTTTGAACCACCTTGTATAGTTTGATACATTTTTTTCAAAGTTGCATATGAGCTGCCCAGGATGAAAGTGGTATAAGTCCAAAAATGACAAAAGTTGAGTTAAGAGTGGATTTGGATAGAGTTTTAGGTCCTTTATTTAGTGTAGTTGTTTGCAAAGGAAAAAGTTGATTTGTTGGCCCGTGAGAGCGACTCAAAAAATGACTACTAACGCGAACGGCCGTTTTCGTCAGGATGAAAGTGGAATAAGTCCACTGCTCAGCTTCGTTCAGTGAATTTGTTTTGATAAGAGAAACCCCAAGGACACTCGCACAACTGCAAAGGCGGGGCCCGTGCGATTATGAAAAAGCGTCTTACTGGAGAAAATTTTATTTTTGTTAACTTTAATTACAAATTTATGGATGACCCCTTTTTGTAAATAAATATCCGAAAATAAAATCCGCGCTTTATTAGATTAGGCGGGAAAGCTTTAATCCTTTAATCGTCATGGCTAATACAGACGCCCCTTTGCAGTCAATATCTTGTATGTATTTTAACAACCATTCTATATAAATTACAGTTTGCTAGTAACTTAGGGTATTGATATTGGTTTTGGGATAAAACTTAGTAAAATGTTTTAAGTTTTTTTTTTAATTTAAAATTTTTAAAAATAAAAATTAATGGTTATTTTTTTTATTGTTGTAAAATATAATTTAATTTTATTGAAATGTCCATTTCCTAACTCTAAATCAATCAATTTGATTTATTGCTCAACTATCTATCATAAAAACTGCAAAAGTTTATAAACGGCGGCCATCTTGGACGCCATCTTGAAAATCACCCTAATAACAAGTTAAAATGAATTTAATAACCTAGTATAATTCAAACAGTGGCGTACTTTATATCAAATGTCATAAATAAAAATTAGTAAAATATTTTAAATTTATTTTTTTAATTAAAAATTTTTTAAATTAATAGTTAAAAAAGCGTTTATTGTTGTTAAAAATAATTTCATTTTAATAAAATTTCCATTTCCTTACTCAAAGTCAATCAATTTGATATATTGCTCAACTATCTATCATAAAAACTGCAAAACTTTATAATCGGCGGCCATCTTGGACGCCATCTTAAAAATCACATCGATAACAAGTTTTTTAAAAAAAAAACGAAAACCTATTTTAATTCAAACCTTAGCTTTAGTTAAAGCAAATAGAAAATATAAACTAGAGACATATCAAGCGAAGAACGTTTCTCGGTCGCCATCTTGAATATGACCCCCCAAAATGGGTTATATAAAATTTTACATCAAAATATTCGTATTCTATGCATCAAAATCTGTGGAATAGAACATTAAAATCTAACTTTGTACTAACCAGTCGCTCAGAAAGCTATATTTACTACATCCCAATACCCATGTTCCTTCCCGAAACCCATGAATCTGTCAGGATGAAAGTGGTATAAGTCCATTAAAGCTAATTTAAAGCACTTTGAGTTAAAATTTGATAAAAGTTGATCCGCAGCAAAAATTGTGTCCCTGCCTAAAGACAAATCCACCCCACAAAGTAAAAATATAAGCAATCCTGAATTTTTAGCACAGGTTTTTAGAAAACCTTCAATTACACAAAACGAAGTTCAGTGGACTTATACCACTTTCATCCTAACCAGCTCATATATGTTAGGGTGTCCCTTATTTGGGCGTTTTTTTTAAAAGTCGGGGGAACTTTGCGGCACCCCCCAATTTTTTTCCTTTTGCTATCTTAAGATAGTGTGCAAAATCTTAAATCGATCAGAAAATATTAACACGTGCCCCAAACGGCCTAAGTTTGAAAATTTGGACATTTTTTTCATTTTTTCAAAAAAAAATTAAAAATTATTTGAATATTGTATGGTTGAATATTTGATTTTTAATGCACCTAAAAGGGCACATTTGACCCTTTTTCACTCGCAGCTGGGTCTTAATGCTCATATTTTAGTCTGGACGTCAATGAAAATCATTGATTTTGCACATTTTGGCCATATAGCAGGAAAGTAAGAGGGAATTAAAATATCTTTGTAAGGCATAATTTCATACATTATTGGTTACGAAAATTATATAAAAGTATATAAAAACTTAAATGTTCGTATTTATTATAAATATTGTATATTTGCGGACACCATATTGGATTAAATTACCCGTACCCAATCTCCCCTCAAGAATCTTATATTTATAAAACTCAAAGAAAATCATGTTTATAAAGACAATTAGCTGTTTAATTCCTTATTTTATATCATATACATACATCTTATATACATCATATGCATATACATTTTATATACTATACATACATATTATCTTAGTATCTTATTTATTTACTAACAAAATGTGCAAATGAATAAAATTCTTAAAACACATTTTTAATCAGTGTTTCTTTTGTACATGTTTTTTGGCTCTAAGTGTATATTGGGAAACGAATAAGAGATTTTGAAAATGTTCCTCCTTTTGAACTTGACCAATGTACTTTGAGTCAAAGCGACTCCTCGCTCAGCAGCATCGTTCACTACCTGCAAATCTGTGAAAAAGGTTTTTGCAAGTTTAAAATCTATCGAATTTTCCCAATCAAGAGGGTTTTCTTTTACAAAATCCATTCGTATGCCATAAATTTCAAAGATTTTTAAAGAGCTTTGATTTACAAAGTCACTTATTGATATTTGGATACAACTTGTGATACATCCGTTAATGAAACAGACAGCCGCAGGCCCCGTCCGTTTGAAGCTATGGTTTGAAGTATCCATTGTAGCAACTAGATTAGGGGTCATTACATTGATGGTTCCTCTTCTTTTCTTTGGAGGTATAATTAAAACATTCTCAGGTACAACATTCTCAGGAAGTACTGTGTAATCTTCTTTTCAGCTTGTTGATTCTTCAGGGAATTCGCCAATACTTGGAAAACTCTCTGTCAAAAAATAAAGTTAAATTAATTTAAAATTTTTCTCTATGGGCTGATATATAATAATTACTGATATATGATAGTTACGATCAATTAAATTTAGTTTATTGGGTTGTATATAAAATCATTAATTTCTTACCTTTAAATGCATCAGATTTAACACGTTTCTGCCTGTTTTCTTCTGATCTGATTCTCTCTTGTCTGCGTCTTTCTTTTTTATGTAAATTTAAATCAACTGATGACATACTACCCGGCCTACCTTTTTGTCTCTGAAGTTTTAAGAACTCTCGGTCCTCATCTATATTAATCATTTCTAAAGCATTTTAATGAGCAATATCGAAAAGATCTTCGAATACTTGAGAGAAAGTTTCTTCATAGAGCACTTGTCGCTCGGATCGTCGATTACTGTGTTTTTGAAGGGATCTCCATTGACTGTAATAGTCTAATATTTTTTTTAACTATGTGAGATTTTTCTCAAATGGGAATTCTAGCTTTCTGCCAAAAAAAAACATCAGAGACTCTGCAACTACAATGCTAGCAACCGCCGCTATTTCTTTAAGATTGCGAATTCTGAAGAATAAGTACCTCAGTACTTGAATATTAGATGGTAGTTTAGAGCCTCGTAACTCCTCATCTGTGTGGTCAATGAGGTAAATAGAATTCCTAAAATTTTTAGGAGGCATACTCAAAATATGTAAAATCTCCGATTCAATCGTACATCTGACACAGTTCCTTTGCTGTGCTTACTGCTTTATAATCACTTATTACTCATTAACCCTTCTTTCTCTCTTTCCCACCCCAACGTTTTAAATGGCAATAACCCACCATAGATGTCATAAAAAACACCTGCAAAAATGTTTAATATCATAACCTTGAACTACTAGAGGGGCTACCAAGAAATAAAACCCCGTTAAGTATAGGTATTGCATTTTTAAATTGTACGTGTTTTCAAAGAAAACGACGAATTTTAACGATTTTCTAAGTGACGTCAAGACTAAAATCTGGCCATAAAGACCCAACTGCGAGTGAAAAAGGGTCAAATGTGTCCTTTTAGGTGCATTAAAAATCAAATATTCAACCATACAATATTCAAATAATTTTTTAAAATTTTTTGAAAAAATGAAAAAAATGTCCAAATTTTCAAACTTTAGGCCGTTTGGGGCACGTGTTAATATTATCTGATCGATTTAAGATTTTGCACACTGTCTTAGGATAGCAAAAGGAAAAAAATTGGGGGGTGCCGCAAAAGTTTCCCCGACCTTCGATTTTAAGGGACACCCTAATATATGTTCAACTAAATAGATATAATAAACTCATCGTTAAAATTCTCCAGACTTTCCTTTCACTGTCAATGGCATTTGTAAACTGTGTATATATAAAATAAAAATTATGTCATAAACTGATATAATGTTGTGGTTGTTGTTATCTTATGCCACTTGGAATATCCAAGCTCCATCCGCGAAGAACTGATATAATAAACTGTATATATATAAATAAAAAAATAAGTAAGTGTAAAATAAAAGTATATACTAAGTTTCAAAAGAATATAATAAACTGTTTATTGCTATAACAAAAAAAAAATTACCTGAATTTGTTTTTTAGAATCTAGTCGAATTCCAAGATATTGTTATAAAAGCCAACCCACATAACCCCCCTATCAGTCTCTGGGTGTTTTGTGATTTACTTTCACAGTCCATGTCAACACGGCTTGTTACTCACTTGCATTCCTCTTTGACAAGAATTCCTGATGAAGTTCAAAAGTTGAAGAATATTCCAACTTCTGGAAGGTGTCAGGTTTCTCTAACAGTTATTTGGAGACAAGGTAGTGCAATTTTTTTTATTCAACCTCAAGAGTGTAATTTAAATTTGTAGGGCACGGATGAAGAGGGAAAAGTCTGCTAATTAATCAGCCGTTTTTATCATTAAAAATTCAAAAATCCTATAAAAATCTAATGATTAAGTCTAATTATATTTAATCACACACTCAAAAAATTTAAGTAGGGTCACACAGGCCCCTTTTGTTTTTCTAAGTAGAGGAAAATATTGTACCTCAAGACATAACTGTACCTCGGTCCTACATTGTTTTTAGCTGAATCATGGGGAAGGGGCTGTGAGACTGCAGCTTAATGTTATCAAAATTTGGTGAAATCCCCTAACCTCCTTTTTTTCATGCTCGTGTAATAATTAATAGTATTTTTGAAGGTTTAATTAAATTTTAACCAAAATAAAAGAAAATAATTTAATATTATATTAAAGCTTTTTTGTAAAACTCCTTAGCAAAAATTGGTTTTCTTCTGAATGCTTTTTTCAACTATGGAAGAAACTTGCCAAACTTGACTAGAATGCATACTTTATCTTATTCTACAAAAGCTTAATGTTTTGAAAATTTTTACACTAATTTCCTTCTTTAATTAATTATTGCATGCAATATTACCAAAACCTACATGATTATTTTTTTAATAAAACAATTATTTGCAAAGCCTTTCTTTTCCTACCCTTCCTTTTGCCTACACAATATATTCTTTTACAATTTTGTAATACTGGGGTAATTAAATTAATATGTGTGTATATAGTTGATAAATTTTTTTGAAGGTTTAGTTTAATTTTAAAATAAACAACATATTTATATCTAAAAAATAAAAACTTATTTGGCAAATTCTTTGAAGGAAAAAAGTTTCTTCCACTGGAAGAAACCCCCTAGTAAAAACATTGGTGTAATTATTAACTCAGTATAGTACTCTTGCATGTAATTATATTTTTCTTTGATATTTTGATTACTTTTTTTTGGAAACATCTCATAAATTAAAGCTTTTTTTATCAAATTAATTTAATAAAAAAGGTTTCTTCCAGCTATTTTTTCCATTTCATAAGGAACTTGTCAACCCTGGAGAAATATTGTTCACTTTGACCAAAAAGCAAATAGAAAATTTAACAATTTCCACCCTTGCAGAATAGAGTGTTTTCAGGTGACGTCACAACCGGTTATTTTCTTTTAACTGTGTACCCTCTGTAGGGCTTTTAACTGTTGCTAAGACGGTTTTTAGGTATGGGGTCACGTGATTGCAAATGCTCCAATAGAAGAATTCCACGACTAGTCATTTTTGTAACTGTTAACCTCTGTAGGGCAAAAAACTGTAACAACCTTCTGTTGCTATGGCCGTTGTTATGTCCGAGTCATGTGATTGAAAATGCTCTATAGCCATCCCACTGTCAACTATCTTTGTTAAGAAGAATCTTTATTAGGAAACTTTTGGCAACAGTTTAAAGTGCTCCTGACAGTCTGTTTAAAAATTTTGGCATGTGTTTTTTTTTTTTGTGCAACATAAAATGAGAATTCTATAGGGTAGACAGTTGACCTAATTGCCTAAATGATGCCCATTGAGCAGAGATAGGAAGATAAATTTGAATTTCTCTTGGATCCATGAACTTTTTTGTTAAACTTTTTCTGGTTCCTTCAGCTTTAAATTATACAAGTTACTCTTTATATTATCACTATCCTTTTGTTATTATTTTCTCAAGATGTTTATTGTAAAAATTTTTATTATTTTTCTCGAGATGTTTACTAAGAAATAAAATGGGTACTTGCGTACTACACCATCGACCATGCCGCTGAATTTGAAAATGTTGCCAAAGAGAACTCCAGACATTGCTAACATTAGACTATCAAATTTACTATATATTGATCAAACAAATAAATTCAAAATTAAACTTAATGAGCCACATCAAGGCTTTAAGCAAAAATTATAACAAATAATTTTTTTAATCACAAAAATTAAATTTTTTTGGGTGGACAACTCTTTAAAGCACTTTAAAATTGAAATAAAAAGATTGTAATTATTAGCAGATCTCATT
>OY796675.1:33853218-34075624 GCA_963680715.1 Tetragnatha montana
TTATTTGAATTCTTATTAGGAAAATTATGCTATGAGCTATATCAAATGCGACAATATAAATGTGAAGATGCACGCAAAATCATGAAGCGTTCCACGTATTTTTTTTTTTTACTCATTATGTATGATTTTTTAAAAAAAAAACTTTTACTCTTTTGCCTTTTATCATATTAATTTTAAATCGCCCTCTAAAGAATTTCATGAAATCATCACTTTTCACCATCAATCATTGCTTTTACCTAAACGCATAGGCTGCGTTCGACAAAGACTCAAAAGGCCTGACTTTTTAAATTACTTTGCTTGTTTGGCACAGGGATTGGACATATTGTTTGGCACTATGTATCCTAATGTGAGACTGGTGCCATAAAATCATAATCTTAAACCTAAACCTATATAATGAGTAATTCTCTAGAAATTTTCTACAACGTTTTATATCTATTGTTCATCAAACTTTTTCCAGAAATAAATTATCATTCCTTTAAGTTTTCTAATAAGGTATACAAGGTAACACACAATAAGAATAATTATTTATGAAAAACTTTATTTTCATAAATATTTAAACTAGCTCTGCATAGCTAAGTACACAGTACGTTACATAATTTACGAAGATTAACTCGAAAAATCTCAATTTTCTAGTTTTTCTAGTCATGAATGAAATACACAATTTAAAAATTGTGTTATGTGTTAGGTAAGAATAAGTTGTAATTAATTTTTTAATGCTTAATAGTTTATAGTATTTAGTTAAGTTTTACATTATTTTCTTGAAATTGTATATTAAAAAAAATTCTGATTATATTAAAATTAAAACATGATTAAGAACTATACATATATTCAGTTTATTAAAACCAGAAATACTACCATACATACCAAATCGTAGAGAAGGTATTATTAATTTATATTTGTGTATAAATTTTATCAGGGAGAGCTAACGAGTACACGGCTAAATTCCTAATAGTATAGCGTTTCTTGCTTAATGACTTAAGTTTACCTGATCTTCTTTATCCAAATTTCGGTTCTTTGAAATTATAATTAAATTACGATATGACACTTTAAGAAAGAAAGATATTTTTAAACACACTGAACTACATATATATTTTAAACTTTCTTTCGAATTTAATATTTTAAATGTTGTTTCTAAACGATCATGAATTTGTAATAACTCAATTACCCCCTGATTTAACTATTTTTTCAATTGTTTGAACAATTTCTAAGTTTATCTGCCGACTCAGGATTATTAACCAAACAAGGTAGCCTCATCGATTGGCATATTTTACCTCAATTTTAATCAGAAAACTAAGTTTAGGAACCGAAGCAATCAAGCGACTTTATTGCACCTCGTAAAACCTCCAAAAGTACACCCTCTTCCCAAGATTTACACCGGAATGTTAAACAGCTCTCCATCTGTAACAGCATTTCTGGGTTTGTTGCATTTTACAACCCTTGTTGGAGGTTTTTATGCTTTTTTAAACTCCGAGTACCTCGGGCAAGCATGCGATTATTACAACTCGTAAATTTGCTGATGATTTCGCTCTTTGTTATCGAAGTGAATATGGAACAGACGACTGACTTCTGGGTTCAAAATGGATGTGATATGCCAAGTTTTCAAAAAGTTTTTTTTTGTGGACTCAGATCAGATAATCGATAAAGGTCATTGGAGTTTGGCCAATCATCAGTTTAGAAAGAAAAAAAAGCACTCTCTCCAAAAGATAATCATAAATCTTATTCAGAAGGATGTCATTAGGCGTTTTTCCACGCTTGAAAATAAAAACTTCAGTTTTTCTTTCCAAGTTTTTTATTGATTTCTACATATTTGAATTGTTTTCTTTCGGAATTGCATTATAATTGAAAGTATTGAAAGCTGTCAAATACGGTGGGGTAACTCGTAACTTACATTTATTTTTGTACTGTATGGAAATATTGATATTTTGGACCTGGGGGGAAAGATATAAATTTAAGTAGTATACTTTATGTGAGGAAGAATGCACATGAAATTTCATGGAAAAAAATTTTGTGATGCGTCTCTTGATCTGTGAATTACGTTAACAAAATGATATTCTGTCTCATTTAAGGTAATGTAATTTTCAGTAAAATATTATTGTATTTTGAATTGGTTCCTAATTAGAGCCCTTCTATGTTTTAGTTCAAATGGCTCTTTATAATAACCCAACTTTTGCATTTATTCTAAATTTGTAAGATTTAAAATTTAACATTTTAATCTTCCTTTGTATCACTTTCCCGACTGATTTTTTGAAACTTAAAATGCAAAATAACAGAATCTCATAAACTTACAACACCCCCAAACACTGTTTCAAACTTCTTGCCTCAAACTACATTCCAGACACCTATATTCAAATGCAAATCTTAAATTTTAACGAACTTCATTAAAGCATCCTCTTCACATTCTACCGCACGTCAAAAATTGCTTTTCAAAAGTTTTCGCGCAAATCACTTAATAACAACCCAAATCGACACCCTTTCAAATGAGAGCAACAATTTCTTCTCACAAGAAGAAGAGGGGGGAACACGATGGAGCACCTAGGCCGAAGTGCCTTCTATCTCCGGTATAACTGCAGATTTTTTGCCTAAAACAGAAGGGTTAGATGCAAAGCATGGTGTATCAGAGGTTTTTTACACTAAGCTTCCTGAAGGAAACTTTTAGAGAATTTTGAGATGGTCAATCACATGCAAATCATTTGCTACTCAGTAGTAGCATACAAAATCTCCCGCAGAAGAGCTCTAGGGCGTTTTTTTGTATCGCGCGAATCGAGGGTCATAGTTTTTGATGTTTTGTACACAGCTATTTTCGCTGCTTTCTACATTAGCAAAGAATTTCACCGCAAGTTTAGAGAAGAAGTCCCTAAGAGTGGGTACATCAAGGTCCCTACGTAAGCAATATTTCGATAGTAGTATGGTGCGTTGAGTATTAGCCTGAGAACCCTCATTGTGAGGCTTCTAGTTTGTTGAAAGAGGTCTTGGCCGCTTGGCCCCATACACAACAAGCATAGGAGAGAACTGGTCTTAACACAGATTTATATGCCATCAGTTTGGTATTGATTGACACATGGGATCTACCATTTAAGAGGGGAAACAGTTCTCTGACTCCAACTCCAAATTTGTCTTTAGTGTTTTTTATGTGCTTGGCCCAGGTTAATCGCCTGTCCAGTGTGACGCCTAAATAAAGTACTTCATTAGTCCAAGGTATTAGTGTATTGTTCAGCACAGGGGGAGGGGGGAGTTGTCTGTTATGCGAGAACAGGATTGATTGAGATTTGCTTACATTGATATCTATCTTCCAATGTTTTAACCAGATGCTAATTTCAGAAAGAGCATCATTTAGTTGTTTTACAACTTTATTAGGATCCTTATCCTGAGCCAGCAGTGCCGTATCATCAGCATATAGACAAAGCTGCACCAGCGGCTGCTTGGGTATGTCATTCACATAGATATTGAATAGGTGCGGACCCAGCACTGAGCCTTGCGGCGTTCCAGCGCGTATTACCCTAGGTGAGGAAAGATGTTTATTCACTCTCACTCTGAAAGTACGATTTGTCAAGTACGAATGAATGAGTTTCACAAAGCAGTGGGGTGTATTGGCTTGTAATAGTTTGTAAAGTACTCCATTTATCCATACTCTATCAAATGCCTTAGCTACATCTAAGAGGACCCCGCCAGTGGATCGTCTGGCGAGGAACCCATCATGAATATGTTCTACCACCCTTAAGAGTTGGTGTTGAGTAGATAACTTGGGACGAAAACCAAATTGTTCGGGAGCCATTATAGGGTTAACATGAACAAGGAGTCTTTTGACCAACAGACTTTCCGTTAGCTTGGCAAGAGAGGGAAGTAAGCTAATGGGACGGTAGCTTACCGGGTCAGCAGGGTTCTTATTTGGTTTTAACAGAGGCACAATTACTGCTTGTTTCCATTCTGTAGGAAAAACCTTTAGTTTAAACACCATGTTTACGAGCATAGTTATTATGAATATCATTTTCATAGGCAAATGTTTAAGTATTTCGTTTGTCAGTTGATCACCTCCTGGACTCTTTTTTATTTTAGAGTTTTTGATATACGCAATTACCTCTGAGGGATACGCTTGAGGGATTTCTTCAATGTGCGTTTCAGATAGTTTTGATAGTACACGTGTGTTTACCTCATTTTCAAAATCAGCATCACCATTTTCATTTTCGCAAAATTGAGCCTCCAAGCTATCAGCTAGCATTTCGGCTTTTTCCGACACAGTAAAAGCAGTACTATTATTTTTTGACAACACTGGGATAGTCGTTTTCTTGTTTTTGGCACGTCGGTATTTTATTACCTTCCACAGTGAGTTATCTTGAGGATTTAGGGCCTCCATTTCCTCCCTAAATTTGCGTTCCCTAAATTTGTTTAGCGCCAGCCTAAATTCGGCTTGTAACCTGTTGAGTTTTGTCTTATCTCTAGGCGACCTGGTATCCTGCCACGTTTTTCTGGCCAGGTTCTTAGCTCTAAGTAGAGGACGTAGAGACATGGGCAAGGTATTTGCTTGCGTAGAGGGAACATATCTACCTGTATTTTCCCTTATAGTCATTATGTTAGACACTGTATTTTTCACAAGTACATCTAAGTCGTGTTCAGTTTCAGGCATTACAGCAGGAAAATCAACATTACTCAACTGTTCAGTAAATTTTTCCCAATTTGGGCGGAAAAAGGGTTCCGGTTTAGGCACCGAGAACATGGTTTCCACAATCACAGGGTTGTGATCACTAGATAATTCCGCTACGGACGTGAGTTTTAGATCATACGGAAACTCCCTTTTTACTAGAAGATCAATAATGGACGGGCTGCCATCGTAGTGGAAGTGTGTTGGAGAATCAGGCGCTAAAATATCAAGTTCCGCGGCTTTCGCAAAATTTAGCAGCCTTTTACCTTGCACGTTTGTGGATCTGCAGTTCCACTGACGGTGGTGTGCATTAAAATCTCCCACAAGCAGGGCTTCCCTGCCCAAACACAGTAGGGTTTCGAAATCTAGCGTAAACATGGGATCAGTACCTGGTTTTACATAGACCGAGGCAATAAGTAGGGCACCAGTAGGACCCATAACAGTTATAGCTGTTGCATCAATAAACCTAAAAGGCGGCAGATTAGTGAACGAGTGAACATGATGCGAAACACAGTTTTTTACGAAGATTGTGTCTCACTAAAAATCATTCCGCCCCGTCCCAGAGACATTCATATTATATCCCCTTTCCTTCCCACCACTGTCATTCGCCCCCTGATCCGCTGACATTCGCATCCGCTATTGATCCACCATCCTTTCTTCTAATACCCGTGGTCTCGGGTGTCGTGACAAGTTCAAGGTATTATTTTCCTCATAATGAAGCATCGCATTGGGGATTCGGATTACCGATGTGGTGGAAAATTGGCCGGGGGTTGGGAAATATATATAATCCCAGGGTATTATTTCGGGTTTTTATAAGGGACGGATAGATTGAATGGTGTATTGCTAGGTTAGTGGTTTTGTTTCTACAAATTGGTCGAGGAATGTATTGCGACATCTGCGTTGTCGTGATTTGAACTTGATGTTGACATGTACGTTTTGCAATACAATACCTAAATTGATAGGGGAATGCATTTCTACAAGAATTGGAGTTTTATTTCCCAAAGTATATATTGGATGAGATTTAATGGATATTTTTTAAAGAATTTGTGGGGAAGTTAAAGGGGATTGAAACAGAAGAAGGATTTCACAAAAATGTATTAAAGAAGGTAAAGCTTCATTTCAATTGAATCTTCAGGTTTTCAATTGAATTGTCAGTTTGAAATAGGGAATAAGTCAAATGACAAATTGATTTTTTGTACTCACAACAATCTCCAAGCTTCGCTCTACACATGAGTGGAAAGAGGAAAAATAACTACCCCCTAGAGACAGATATAGCCACTTGAATTCTCCGAAATCGATGTCAATTCATTGTACTTTTTTATTAAATTTGAAATTTAAGTTAATTCGTCTTTATTCTTTGTGCTGTAAACTAAGCCAAAAAATAATTTTTCAATTTAAAAAAGTTATTACCTTTTCTTATCTAGGGGACATCTTTTTTTTTATCCGAACTATAAATATGTGTTCTAGTTCTAGAGCTTAACTAAGATAAAAAAATAATTAAAAATAATTTGATCAATACATTGATTATGTAAAAAATTTGTCATGACAGTTATTAGTAAATGTAAGTTGGTTTAATGAAATCAATGTTTTAAATATTAAAAACTCATAAATTTGGAACATGTTTTCTAATTAATGCGTTAAGATTTTATTAAAATTGAATTGGCTTGATTTAAAAAATGTTTAAATATTTCCTTCTCTTCCTAAGTTAATAAAGTTGTCAGATACTAGCCTGTGCCGAAAGATACGAGTTAGAGTTTTAATTTCTCTGAAGTTCGACATTCTTAGCCTGAATCCACTTAAACATCATTTAGATCAGATTAATGTGAGCCTGGGACAATTTAAGTGAAAACTTCTCTGAGAACACAATTTATATCACCCTTATAATTTCCTCCTTCGGTCAAAAAAACCCCATGAGAACTCATAAATTCGCTTTCTCCTCGAGAAGAAATAATCATCAAGTGTCAAGTCGCTTATTCTTTCCAATAGTACTCGTCGTCTTTTCAATCCATCATTTTGATGTACCGTTCATCCGACACTTGGGCATCGCAGTCTAACTATTTTTCCCGTCTGTTCGAATATCACATCAAACCAGTCTATCTTATTTCGCGTCTTTTATTGACTTCAAAACTCCAGTCCCAAGTGTTTCTTTTCTGGTCGTCGGAGTTTGCTTACTCTCTTGTGTAGCAGGAAAAGTTAACGTCCGGGTTCCCTTTTAATGGTTCTCTTTGGTATCGATCTGTTCTCTGTTTGAGTTTTACCGCTCGGTTGATAAAGTCTTTTCTGGTGGCGATAGAACTAGTATTTTTTTTATTTTAACTGGTATTCAAGTCTTTCAGTTACAGTAAACAACCGGTTTATAGCTGATTCCGTTTTTCATTGTGATTTGAATTATAGTAAAAGAGGGTTCTGTTATCTATATCTATAAAAGCCAAATACCACTGACTGACTGACTCACTGGTAAGTGACAAACACTCAACACGGAATCTCCGAAACTACTGGACCCAGAGGCTTGAAATTTGACAGAGACGTTCCTCTCAGCTATGCGACGCGCACTAAGAACGGATTTAAAAATCGAACGACTCCTTCCCTGTTTTTCGGCGCTTTTTCTACTCCGTTTTTCCCATTGAAATAGCATTATGCATTGTTGAAATGCGTAAATTGCAGTAGGTTTATTTCTCTCTTGAGGTTTCGTCTGGCCTCATTTAATCAAATATAATTTCAAAAATTTCATAATTTATAACAAATTAAGACGAAAAACACAGTGTAAATTTCTATTTCAAAATTATAACAATTTTCAGGAAACATATAAATTCAAATAATTAATTTTGAAACAACATTTTCCTTTATTTGTAATTTTATAATTTTTTCTAAAATAAATGGAAAGGCTAAAACTATTTTAAAGGCTAAAACTAGCTTATGGAAAGGCTAAAATAAATGGTTTCCATGGAAACAGAGCTGAAATTATTTCATTTTGTTTCATGGGGCATGGTTTACTAGACTTATACATTCACTAAATTTGCTAAATTTTTATTGTTAAGTACTAGAAAACCGTTTTTACTAAGAAGTTGGATATCATGATAAAAGGAAAATGAGATTTATCAAGCATTTTTTTATTTTGATAAAAATGTTTTTATTTTTGGAGATGTAGGATCATGCAAATAAAAATGGATTCTCTATCATTTTTGAATATAAATTAAATTAGGTATAGTTAAATATTTTGCTTTGGTGGCGGGAGTTGTTGACTGAATTACACATAGGAATTATTTTTTGATTAAATTAATATCATTTTTGGAAAAAGATAGAAACTTCATATACGGTTTACGGTTTGTAACATCCTGTAGGAAATTATTCCCAAGGGGTTCAAAGAGGGTTGCGATTTTTACTTCCTAAGTTATTATCAAGTGATTTATAAAAACCGAAGCGTAATTTTTGAAAAGGACATCGGAAATACTTCATAGAAATTTTGTTTAAGATTTTAAACTATAAATTTCAAAAGACTGATGATTTGAATTGGATTGTTCTTTTACAGCCACAGTAAAATGCGGGACGGGATACGTTAGGGTATATTTTCACAGTAAGAAACCGGGATAAAAAAGACGACGGGGACGACGGGATGATAAGTGATTGCTAACCAGGAAAAGAAAAACCATATAACTCAATAAACCTGATGATTTAAATTGGATTGTTCTTTAACAGCCAAAGTTAAAAGCGGGGCGGGATGAGTTAGGGTATATTTTCAAAGTAAGGAACCGGGAAGAAAAACACGACGGGGGTGACGGGATGATAAGTGACTGCTAATCCAGAAAAAGAAAATGCATATAACTTGATAAACCTGATGATTTCAATTTGATTGTTCTTTACAGCGAAGGTAACAGCCAAATTTAAATGCGGGACGGGATGAGTTAGGGTATATTTTTACAGTTAAGAACTGGGATGAAAAAGACGACGGGGACGACGGGATGATAAGTTCCAGAAAAAGAAAAGACATATAACTTGAAAAACTTTTTAAAATATTTATGAATTAACTCAACCCGTGCAAGGCCGGGTAAGTCAGCTAGTTTATTATATTTATATTGTTACATGACTTACTATACTCGACAGCAACATTTCCTGACTCTATGACGTCACTAACAAACAAAGTAGTTCCGAGCGTGGTGCTGAATTTTGAGTAAAATGCAGAACGTCAATTTAAAAATATACTAATTATTTTGTTAAACCCATATATTAAAGCGTCTTTCTATCACGATATGCGCACCGAAACTCCTCCTAGCAACCCAACAGGTTTTCTGCTTACGCAGTTTCTGCTTCCACGTACTGATGTCATAGGGTCTGGAAACGTTGCTGTCGAGTATAATTAGAATTAGAAGTTGTAGTAAATATTATTTTTCCTTTCTAACAAATTTTTCACTTTTTCAACTTATTAGGTGCAGCCCTTGGTTTTTCACTTATCATTCTGGTTGTAATTTTCCTGAATTTTACTCACATTCTTGTATACCTATAAAATTTTTTAGCCTTTCACTAGGTCAGTTATTTTTCATCAAAATTTTGAAAGTTTGACCCTTCCCCGCGCTTGAAGTTTTCACTTAGCCCTCGTTGCTGCTCGTATCAATCGAATATATTCCAGGTGGAATATTTTGTGCACCGAGTCATGTTGAAAATATGCATCCAGCCTCGCTCTAACATATTTTTATTAAAATATTCCGATTTATTTACTCCTAAGTTTGTTTTTCCTGCATCTCTCGACCCACCGGTTGAGAACCCCTGTAGCAGTTTCCACCGCATTAAAAAGAGCACCGAGATGTTCCTGCTAGACATTCAGCCATTCCTCACTCTTAGAATAGGGCAATACTTATAGCCTACTTATTTAAATTTATTATAGTTAAAATAAACTATATTTTAAAATTTTATTAGAAGCTTTCATCATTTAAATTTTGACTCAAGTTAGGCTGGTGGATTTACACTAAAAATGTTGAAGAGGAATTAACTTAATAGAAATTTAACAGAGGTTCCTGCATTAAATAGAATATTAGACAAACAGTTATATAAAAGTTATAAATTATTCATGTTATTCTCATGAATCTATTCATGGGATATAAAGTATAAAGTAACTTTGCATAGGCAATATGACAATAGATCTAACTAAAAGAACTAAGCTAACCAATAATGTATAACAAAAGAGAGAAATAAGTTTTGCTAGTAAATAATTAGTTGATGTTTATCAAGGAATCAAATTATATAGTATGTACTAAAGTTAAAGCAATGTTCCTCTCTGATTTAATTTAAATATTTTGAGTATAACTACATTTATAGTGGGATATTCTATTATTTATTCTAGAACTAAATAAGAAGCCCCTGGGCAGTAGTAGAAATGCTCGTAATTTTTTCTTTTTATTAGAAGCGTAAATAGATAAAGGCTGTAACGCTATTTAAAGTAGCATATCTAAAAGAACTATTCGTAGAAAGATGCCCCTTTCAAATTCAATGTAGCCTCTTAACTGGGGGAATAAATATTCGACGCCATGTTTGCCTTTTTGTGCTCCATTTATTTTTTCGGTTATTGACCACTCTCTCAAACATCTGCAGCAAATCCAGAAAGAAGTTCCATTTTTCTTGAGACGATTTTCGCGAAATTTGCAATCACATGCTCCCCAAAATCGACATATCCGATCTCTCTCGGAGCCAGACTTTTTTTATCATTACCATACCAGGGGTCAATATCACTTCCTGCAAATGTTAGCATCGATCGAGAAGGGAGGAATTACGGATTTTTTTTCCATGTCTCTGAGTTACTTTCAGCGATTGATTCAGGCTTTTTATGTTTGCATCGTTTTTTAAATGCTGTGAGTGTACTGAAGCAGAATTAACAAAAACCTATTAATATACAATTCAATTTATTTGTAATTATATATTTATTTTAAGTAAAAAATGCAAGCCGGTTACATAAATTAAAGGTTTTAATATTTCTAAATCTAAATAGATGGTGGGAAATATTAATAAATGGTTTACTACACCTAAGTAGCATACCTGAAATAGCCTTTTATTTCTGTAATATTTAATTGCTTTATGATGCGTGATACTTTGTGCTTAGCTGTGATTACTACAAAAATAACCCTAAAAAAATTAATTTTCTTATCTGTGCAAAAAATAAACATTTCAAATACCCTTATAATAAAGACGGTTTTGATGAAAGGAACTCAAGAGCACCAAGTTATTATTGCTATTATTATTGTTATTATTAATTTTACTATTATATTGACGCTTAAATTACAATTAAAATCTTTACAATACATTGAACACTATATATGACTATTTCTTACATAATCGTATTATAATATCAAAAATGTGGTATTTATAAATATGTGGTATTATTAGACGTGTATAAAAACTTACAATATTTCTAATATCATCAACATTTTTCAAAATAGGATTATTCCTAAATTTAGGTTTCCGTCCATAGTTATTAATTTTCAATAATGTATTTCCTACATTCTATATTCATTAAATATTAGTTAAGTCTTCATTCTAAAAAAATGTTCCCAACAATCTTATCTTCAACTACACTTCTCAAACAATAAAAAAAAATATCCTCACGAAATTCCCAGCATAGTGCAATGGTATTAAACTCGTCTAATTTACAATAAATATCCGTCCTCTTTGAAGCCATCTGCCATCTTTCAGAGGCAATTCCGCAAACGGGGCTTGTGAAAAATGTCCTTGACTCAAAAGCTTCCATAGGGTGGCCATTTATCCCCTGGAATGATCCCCATGCTGGCTCTAATCAGACGCGATGAGCATCTAAGTGCCTCTAGTAGGCGAGGATTTAGGGGAGTTTGGTTTTTCGGGAAAGTTGGTTCCTTTCAAAGGAAAGTCTGTGTGTAATGAGATGTGATTAGTTGGTAGAATGTGAAGGGTTAGGAAAAGATGTTCCAAGTGTAGATTTTAATTTTGAAATAGTAAATTAGAGTATTCTTTCGGATTGTGCTTACCAAGTAATTAGATATTTTTAATTAAAATGCGTTTAAATGTTCTAGAGGGATAGCTCAAGTAATCTGAATAGAACTAGTTTTAATTGGGCTAATCAATGTTATTCGAAAAAAAAAATGTTTTAGTTTTGCATTTAAGCTAAGTTGATGGGCAAATTCTTAGTTATAGATACAGTACTTTAACTATGTTCATAAAATGATGAAGGCTTACACAGCCGGTGTCTGTACTTATAAAAACGATGAGCTCTTCCGGCTGTTAACCATGTTCATTATACAATACCTTTTTTTTCCTTTTTTGGGTCAGTCTGTACTGTATTTCCCCGTAATGTTTTTCCTAGTTTTTCCATGCAGCTGTATAAAACTCGATGTCATGTTGTGTATTCATCTTTTTTGCACTGATGAAAGGGATTCCCGAAATAATTGTCTGTTTCTAAATTTTTTATGTGCAAATAAACAACCTTGTCTTCTTTTTGATACAATTTTACACAGCCAATTTATCTGCTTTATTACACTAGTTGAACGAGATAGTTCATTATTTCCACATTAAAATTCCAGCACTACACTTGTGAATTAAATACCGAACAAGCTCTTGCAACTTATTAACTCAACACTCCCAATTACCCATAACATACTCAATCACAAGCAAATTAAAATGTAATTGGATTACCGTTACAACCTCGTACTATTAATTAAAATCCATAAATTACGAATACCTAATTCTGGAATAATTATTAGCATGATGTTTAGCACGTTAACAACCTGCATCTAATTATACCATACAAGGCGTTAGCGATAATATTTAATGCTTTTAATGAGGCAGGAGGAAATTCCTGATGCGAAGTTGGATTCAGAAGTTATTATGTGTTTTGTGTTTACCTTGATAATATTCTACTTGAGGCTGATGAGAAAATAATACTCAGGTTGGTGGAAAAATACTTTTTCAAAAGTGACTTGATTATTTTGAAACAAGCATTTCTTTTGTAAAAAAAACCTAATGAAACCTTAAGGTCTTCTTTCTAAGCAAGTTGACTTTAATGAAAATGAGCAGAGCATTTTAATAGCATATAAAAACTATAATTATGTATTTGAATAAAGAAAAGTCCAAAAGAAACACAAGGATAATACATCAGATGGTAGACATAAGTCGGTGTCATTAATATTCAGAATAAAGAAAATTTTTATGGTTATCACAAATGTTACAGCCATTATAATACTAATAATATCCTCAAATCTGATGCTTAATGTTAAAAGTTTTCATAGCTTAAATTTAGATATCTATAACAGTTTATAACTTGTATAAGTAACTTAATAATATATTAATCTCCCACTCTTAAAACGGCACTTTCAAAACTCACGTAGTAATCAAACTGGCTCAGAAACAAATTTACTCAAATTCGAAACATGAATATGCTTGAAACGTTGAAACTGAATGTTTCGGGTATTTCAAAATTAAAAGCATTGGATCGTCATTTTTGAATCAAAAAGTTTCAAATCAAAATTGATTGAAACTTTTGTAATGTTGTCATTGATTTGTTAACATTGATGATTTCTTTTGTTCAGTTTAAAGTATGTTTTTGTATTAGTCAGCACTCTACCTCATCATTATGGCAAAAATATTATTTATTGGCGCCCTGTTTGCCACTATATTCATTTCATGTATTTGTTTTCTTGTATTCTAGTTTTTTTTTCTTTCTTCTAGTTTACTTTTAAATTTTGTTATACATATTTATGGTCACCTACATGGACTAAGAAATCCCAGGTGACTACGTGAACTTGTAATTGTGCTCTTTTTTTATTTACAGTTTAATAAAAAAATGAAACCACGAGTTTACTGAGATTTGAAAGTTTCATTTCTCTCAATGCAATTCTGGTAAACATACCATAAAAATCGAGAAAAAAAAACTTAAACTTTAAACTTAAAAAAAACGCATACCTTACACTTTTGTACCTACTTAGTTAAAAACTTCCCCATATTCTTTTGAATATTGCGTAAGAATATAGTGAACTAAAGGTCTGCAGTCAAAACACACTTTATATTATGGTCAAATTAAGCTCTTTTCCTTTTTTCATAATACCATCAAACATGTCATTAAATTTTAAATGTTTTATTGCTTCAATATATATTTTTTACACTCATAGTATATTAATCATAACCTGTGAAGTGTACATTACATTTAACTATCTCTTAAACTCAATTTAGGTAACAAAAAAACTTCACTAACAAAAAAAATTCTACCCCCAGTAACATGTTCTCTGAAAGCGACAATGGAACAGCGCACTAGTCTCAATGGGTTTTAGTACGAGCGAATTCATCAGGGGGGGAGTTCGTAATGGTAACATTTGAGGTTCCACTCTGAGAGTGTAATCTAATAACGGAATACATCTAAACAACCGCTATGCAATTTCCCGTCACAGGCGTTATTCGATAACGTCCGTTTGCGTTACTGTAATGGGTGCTTAACTGAGCCATGAGATCAGCACTTTTGTCACTGAAATTCTTCTGAGGAGGAAGTTAAGAAAGTAGTGCTCGTAACGGAATCATTAAAGAGTAAATTATCCTAGAAAGGGTTTGGTCGGTTCAATTTTTCTCTATTTAATTTCTAACAGGTTTTTTTCCTGTTAATGATTTAACTGGTGTCTTTCCTTTAAAAAATGGCAGTCAGTTACCCGTGGAAATGCCCGGATGTGACTTATTAAGAAGCATGCAAATTTATTTTAAATAGTGGTTTCTTAAAAAATAATTCAAAGCTGGAGAGTGAAATAAATTTTCGATGGTAAAGGTAATGGTGAATCTAGAACTATGGGTAAAGAATGTTAATAGTCAGGGTGCCAACTCGAAAAGTGTGTATTGGAGTATGTATGGAATTTTATGACGGTTTCTGATAGCGTTGATGGTGTAGATTTCAGAACCGATTGATGCCACTCTGCAAATATTGAGGGTTTTTTATAAATCAAGATGGCGTCCAAAATGGCCTCCATTGAAATCAATACTTTTCAAAATATATATATGGCATGCGATACATCATATATAGTATTTTTTGGGTCAAAGAAAAGAAATATAACGTTATTTTTTACTTTAATTAAGTTTGGAATAGGTTTTTTAATAAAATTAACATATTTTGTAAAAAAGTAGTGTTTTTTAACACTGAGGTTTAATCTCTATATTTTGTTTATAAATTCATATTTTGCATAAATTTAAAATTAATTGGGTTTATAATAATTATAGTAAAGCGTTAAAAGAAATAAATAATTAGTTTAAGAGAATTTATTGCCTTTATTTCATTCAGAAGTAACCATCAGTAGGAAATGTTCTGATTAGTTTTTTATGTAGCTGAAGAAATAAAACAAATTAAAAGAATTTTTATTTGTTTGAAAAAATGGTTATCAGAAAACCAAAAATTTCTATCCTAATCAATCTAATCTTTTATATTCTTAGGGGGCTTCCTTAAATAATGTGAGGTTTTTTTTTCTTTCAAATTTTGTACCCCTCCCTTCCCCTTTTAGTGTGATTTTGCTGGACCTCCTCCCCCCTCAATATCTCAAGTGAGATTTTCTCAATAACTTTTTAAAAAATTCATTGATTTGTTCCAGCTACTTTTGTTTCACCTTGTCAACATGATACTCAAAACACCCACATTGCATAAATTTTGATACAAATGCATGTTGAAATTAAAACTACTGTCTTATACTTGTAATTTTGATGACTGACTGGCTAAAGATTCCATGTTTGAACTAATTGCGCATTTTCATAAACTTTTGCAAAGATAAAAGAAAAAACGCATTGTCTCTAAACTAAAAGGAGATTAACTAGGAGGAGGAGACTGGAAATTCCAATGACTCCCCCCTCCCCCTTGGGGAGATTCTGCTTGACCCCTCCCTCCTTTTTGAACTTACGTAATTTATGGACCTCCCCTTAGGATATAATTGAAAAAGCGACCATCCAGTTGAATTCCTCATTATTGAATTCCACAGATCCACAGATGGTTGATGTTTTAAAGTTACTACAGATTACTTTTATGTTATTTAAATTTGAATTGAAACTTCGATTTAGGCTGCTATAATTGTTTCGATTTTATTTAAAATATTTTATTGAAAGACATGCTATTCAATGTTACTTAGGTATCAAAGGCAAAGCCTATATACAAGCCAAAGGCAGGCTATCTACCTTTGTATTAAACATGTTTTTCTTTAAAAATTTGTGAAAACTGAACTAAGAATGGTCAAAATTCAACCTGGAAATATTTTATCATGCGTAGTTCGTTAACTGTGGCATGATAGTTCTGGAAAAATCAGCTCCTTCAACGTAAAATAAATAAGGATTTTTTTTTTTACCCAAATTATGTTTCCATCATGATTATTTTCGAAATTAAGGTATTTCAGATCAACTTAAACTTTTTATTTGTTTAAATAAGTGTTTACCTATTGAAAAATAAAAAGAATTATACAGCACATGCCATAGTTTATTAAATTTAAATAGAAGATCCTATATTGTAACTATCATGGACGCCATCTTGAATTCCTCAAAACCCTCAACATTTACGAGGTGGCATCAATCGGTTCTTTAATCAAGACATCATAACCTATCAAAATCAGCAATAAAATTTCATACATACTCTAATACACGGTGGACCCCTTTTTTGCCATTTGGCACCCTGACTATAAAAAAAAGAAAGAGAGAAAAAAAGACAGTATTACTTACAGCCACGAGAACGATGGTTCACCAGCAAAGAAAACTGAAATCTTGTTGCAGCTCTTTGGATTTGACATTGATTGTTGAGTTTACTTAACAATAAATAACATTAGTAGGTCGGAATATAAATACTAAATTATAAGCTAAGATATTTATTTACTTTATGTCATCATTGGCCTTAAAACGCTTCCAAAATACAAATAGTAAAAACATTAAAGATGTCAGACAATATATGTTTTTAAAGGATTGTAAAAAGTCGAATATGTTGGCCGTAATTGAAAGTAAATAATACCTAATGAGACAATTTTGTGAAGCAAAACAGCAATCCCAAGGAATGAATGTTATTATTGGCTTGGGTTAATATTGTAATACTTTAAAATTGTTTTGGAGACGATCTCAAATATAATTCATTCGGTTTAGAAACACTTATGCCTATCAGAAAATTCAATTGCTATGAATAGATAATTCGAAGTCAAAGTTTCCCTAAAATTTCCATTGCTTCCAATAGATATTCCCTCAATATCTTCTTTGAATAAAAATTTTACTTTTAAAGAGATCCTAGGAAACAATAGTAATTTGTAGATATCAGATGATTTCTCAACAGACTGCACTTTTTCATAAACAAGCAAAGCCTAACTTCAGAGGATACAAGATGAAGTATATTCGGATGAAAATCAACTCTTCTCTCGCATGGACTCAATTACTTCAATTGGAATGTAAGAGGCCTGGAACCATTCAATCATTCAGCGTTTTATTCGGGCCAGTCAGCAGAAATGCTGCGAAATGGACTCGGAGCTCTTCAATCTCCAGTCATGCCTCATTTGTCACGATACGCCAAGAAAAAGTGAAGACAAAAAGAACGTTTTCTAAAGCGGGATTTCAATAGATGACGTTTTGTATTCATACGAATTTGTATGTTTCAGGTTTTTAAAATGTTATTAGCCATGTTAAGGAGTTTTAGTTTATTAATCACACTGGTAATTTTTTTTTTTCAAGAAAATGGAAATTGCCTTGCAGCATTGTTTCCAGATTGTTTTTATCATTTGTGGAAACGCCCGTCTTTGTTTTTCCCGTCATTTTAGGAAACGTCCGTTTTTTCTTTTTCCGTCATATGATTTAAATGCGCTCAAAAGGAATTAAAAGCTAATAATAATTATTGCTCTTGGTTGGACCCGGTCACGAAACTTTTTGATTTAATTTCCCGCTTCTTGAACACCAGGCTAGATTATTTGACAACCGTTTGGACATTATCTCTCTATATATAATGAAGGTGTCCCTGGGTTCCTGGGTTCCTGGGTTCCTGGGTTTGTCCGGAACAGATTTGGCTCAATTTCTCCAAAACTACCCGTCCGAATCGAACCAAACTAGGTACACATACGTATGGGGACGGGGGAAAGACAATGACATCATTTCCAAATTTCTAAAACCACCCCTTCACCCCCTTTTAGGCCTTTTTGTAAAAATCGCCTTACTTCTCCACTAAAGAAGATCTGTTTAACTCGCATTGTTGCAAATAATACAACAAAAACAATTTTAAACATAAAACAAAGTATTTAAAGATAAAACTTGGCTAAAATTGTTTTAAATGTTTTAAAAAGGTTATTAATAATTTAAAAAATTAAAAACGGCCCTTATAAAAAACTTTATAACAGTATTTTCTTATTAAAAACTTCATTTTCCATGAAACTTTAAGTTGAAATAGAAAGTTTTAAGAATTAGACTGGTTAAAGTAAAGATTACATCATGCAGTTTTTTTAGAAAGTTGATGATAGAAACACTAGATCAATTTGTTATTTAACCTTATAATTTGTTTCTTTGGTGTAGTTTAACGGGATTTTTTTTTCAATTTAAACAGGGGGTATTTACAAATTTTGGGATTTCAAAAGTCTGTAATAATTTTAATGGATTTTTTTTCACTTAGAATGGATAATTGGGTAACTGTCGTAATTAAATGTGCAACACCGGAACTGGATGGTTAGGTTAGATTTACACAGTTGGAACCGGGAGGGAAAAGGCACAGGGAGCACGGTGATGAAAATGCACCGGGAACACCGAGATGAAAAGGCACCGGGGACACCAAGATGAAAAAGGCACCGGGATATGAAAAAATACTGGGAACACCGGGATATGAAAAACTACCAGGATGATTGGTAATTATGGTTACAGAAAATTAGGCATGTAACTTGAGAAAATTTTAATAAATTGATAAACTCCACCCGTGCAAGGCCGGGCATATCAGCTAGTATTTTATATAAAAACTTAGTCCAGTTAAGGAAGAAAAAGTAGTGCTAGGAGTTTAGATTACTTTTATAGTTATTTAGTTATGCTATACATAGTTCGGCTTTTTTTTCAAAATTTCAAGGCTTTTGCGACACCTCAAGATATTTTTTGATCGATTTCCGGATTTCACATATTTGATACTGATGGCTAAAAGCAACTTTTCCACACTATTTACGAATTGAATATGTAAAAAAATATTTTGGTCCATTTTAGTTCCACCCAATTACGCATACTCAATCGACGAGATTATCCGTGGGAGGAAAAATCGAATATAAACTATTCTCCATTCTTAAAAACTATTTGAGAACTAAAAACCATCCAAGAAATTTTGAATGAAAAACTCAATTCCAATCCAAATTCCCATCCAATAAAAACTTTGCAGAAAGCAACATACCTTCTCTATTAGACTTCCACTCTGATTAAAATTTAAAATTTAATCTAACCTTTTATAATTCACAGTACCTTATAATTTTCTAGTTTCTCAAATATATTTCCTTTACTCTAATGAATAATTCTAAAATTTAGGATTCAGATAGTCATTTTATTTCAATCACAAGAAATGAAAAGAATATTTAATTTTTGTTCAAATGCAGAAAATCCACAATCAAATATTTTTGGACACCAAAAACCTGTTCTCATACATACTTAATTCTTATGCTGTTTATATCAAATTTTAATTAACCTGTTTCATTTGGCGCATTGGAATTTTTCCTAAGATGAATGCAATATTTATTTCCGCTAAATGACTCTGAAGCAATATTAATAATTTATAATCAAATTAAACTACGCTCATTTAATATGGCAGTGTAATTAGGAAAGGAAAAATGCTTAGGAAATTTTAGAGTAATAACCTTGAAGGTATATTATTGTAATAGTAATAATGTAAATTACCTATTTACTTTATAAAAAAGAAATAAAAAAAATTAAAGTCACAGTCTTCCGTAAAGGTTAACGCTATAGTAAAAAAATTTAATAAAAATTAATTTTATTCTTTGTTAAGTTATTTTATTAAAACCTTATTTCTGTATTGATAAACTTGTATACTAGGTAATTAATTATTATAATAAATTTGCATGTAAAAATTACAAATTTCATCGTACTTTATTATTATGATCAATCATCATTTTAACATATTTAGTTCTTTGGAAAATTTCTGCTCAGTGTCTAAAAAGTACAGGTTACCTCGTCTTTAAAAAAATGATTCAATGCAATCAGTAAATCTTTTTATCACATTATACGTATTAAATATCTATACGAAAGTTAATTCTTAAATATCTCCGAAAGTTACGCAATTTACAAATGTTTTTAATTAACTTATTAATTGAAAGTTAATTAAGTAAATACTGAATTCTTTGATGACTAACTTTAAATCGATCTAATGATTCCGTTACCCTCATAATAAAACTAGATGGTTTATAATACATAAAGTCGTGTTCGTTAAATGTAACTTCATTAGATATGTCTAGGTATATCACTTTGTACCCCACACAATATGCTATTTGACAAATCAAACTAAAGATGCTAATAAATTCAAATTTTATATCTACATAGATAACAATTATAAGGGGAAAACATTTAACAGAAACTTTCACGCTAAATTGTAATCAAATCATCATTAAAAAATATCTATTAAATTTTCAGGGTACTTATTTTTTAACCAAAAATAAACTTCTTAAAACTATTCAGTGAAATGTAACTAATGAAAATATAACTTTCAAACAAAATATCTTTCTTTAACCCTTTCAGTCAAACCGCCCAAAATTTTTCATAGGATTCAATAGAAATCTTGAGTGTTAATGTAATCCCCATGTCCCACAAATCTCCAGCCTTCCTATTCCATGTACAATTAAAACCTCCCAAGCACAAAAACAGCAAGCAGGAGTCAAAGGACAAGCAGATTTGAAATGAAGATCCATCACGCAAGAATAAGAGAGAGCAATTCACCCGTTATTGAGCAGCTGTTATTGGAAAGGAACGGTGTAACGGGAACAATTAATATCATTTCGC
This sequence comes from Tetragnatha montana, assembly GCA_963680715.1. Lineage (NCBI taxonomy): Eukaryota > Metazoa > Arthropoda > Arachnida > Araneae > Tetragnathidae > Tetragnatha > Tetragnatha montana. The sequence continues at coordinate 33,873,815 of OY796675.1, forward strand.
TGACGATGACATTCTTTCCCGGGAGTGGGCTATTGTTAATGGGATTGACTAACGATCTCGGAAAGATCGTCTCTTTCTGCGGTGATGAAATAAATGAGTGATAAGCAATAATTACTATCATCGGAAGAATGGTGGGTTCGAGAGTACACTTTGGGTTTTATGGGGCATTGGGTTGATTGGCTAATGTACCTGTGTAGTTTAAGTCTCATTTGGACTTAACTTCAAATGTGAGGATTGTTTTCAGGTTATGTTTGTTCTGTTATTAGACTCTTTTTATCATAAAAAACTGCAATGTTTTTCATTTCTATTATCATTTGATAAAAAAAGGAAGCTGATTAGAAACTAGGGTTGTGTTTTTAAATTCATTAATTTCTCTCAATCTTTATAACTTTTTATAAACAAGATTTTAACCATTTACATGTCAAAATTTCAAATTTTAAAATAAAATCAATCGTAGATATAAATTTGTGCATTTTTTTTCCCACGTTAATGTGATTAAAATAAAAGCTGTCTTTTTCATGGAAGTAATGAGAGCAAGAGTTCAGCGATGAAAGTGTTTGAAAACTAATATTAAAGAAAAAATATGGTCTATCCCATAAAGATTGTCAAAAATACGGTTTTATAAAATTCTATAATAGTATTTAATATGAGAATATTTGCAGAGTAGTGAAAATATTGCATTTTCTACTAATTTTCCTAGTTCACAGACCATAGAATAATGAACAAATAGGGTCATGACACAGGCCAATTATTACACCATACTCAACAGCAACGTTTCTTGAACCCAGTACGTCACCAATGCGGACGGAGAAATCGGTAAACACAAAGCCTGTTGGGTTGCTAGGAGGAGTTTAGGTGCGCGATTTGCAATAATTTAAAAACCTATTAGAAGGTTTTCGTAAGTCTTACCAAGCCATAAGGTGTCAAACATCACACAAAGTTCATATTTTATATCCACGATTGTATTCAATTCTACATAATCTCACTGCATTTTATCATAAACAAGGTGAAAGATTCCGTTAGGACATTTATTTTACTTGATACACGAGTCATTGAGAATTAGCAATTTCGGGTTGCACTGTTGGTTGCTTAAAAGATAAGGTTTGATGCTACGTAAGAGGAAAAAAGTGGTAAAATTTCATCGAATTTAATGAATGTTTAATGGATTTTAGTTTTATATTGTCTAAAACATGTATATAAACTCAATTATAATAGTATTTCATGCTAAAATAATGAGATTAACTGTTAAAAAGTGAGTGGTTGCAAGGCTTTTGTCCATTCCTTACAGTAATGGTACCATATTTGTAACAAAAAAACTACGTGCTGCAGATTTTTTACAACTATTTCTGAATTATACGCCCTGAATATAGTTGGAAATAGGCAATTTTATTTTTGTTAGAGAAATAAAGTCGACTAGTGTTATTATATTTACCAATTTAACGCAATCCTATCTTTCAGTTTTAAATGAAATAATTTATTAAGTTCGTCGCTGTGCTGAAATCTTACACACATCTGGCATATGGCATTTAAGCAGTCCGCACTCCTCTAACCCTAACCCTGACCGTTTTCTTTTAAAACCCTCAGCCTAAATTTCCAAACAAAGCGAAATCCCTTCAATAAATTACGCCCTGGCCTTTAATGGATTCTTTCCAAATGAACGAAACTCGCAAATTGTGAGCAAGATTAAAGGCTTCCGGAAATGGACTTTGGAGGAAAGCAATCAGCAGGATTGGAATCAAATGGGGTGAATTTGGTCACTTCATTAACCCCCAATTCCCTCAAAAACTGTCAATATCTTCCAGGGGTGCGGTTAAATTGGAAAAATCCCCAGGTTCCTTATTGGAATTTCTTATTTCCTTTCACTGATGGGGGATTCAGCTTTTTTTTTTGGATTGCTGAACTCTAGCATTTGAATATGGGTTTTGGTGTTAGAAAACGTGTGCTATTCAGGAAAGTATCCATCAAACAGATTTGAGGTGCTTTAGTTGTAAGAAGACGGTTTAAGTCAAGTTGAAGGAAAATGGTGTTTTTAAAAAATGTTAGATGAAAGAGTTACATAATGTTACTCTTTAGTTAACTAAAGTGTAAATTTATTCAAAAATTATAAAAATTCTCAGTAAATATTCTCTATAAATTTAATCAAATGACTCTATTTGGGAGCTGCTTAGATTAGAACAAGTCGCATAAATCTGAATCTTTATAATAACTAAATTTATGCATCGGATTTGGAAACGAAATAATCCAAGAGGAGAATTACAAATTTATTTAACATTTAGGTATTCGCGTTTTTTTATTAAAAAAATGTTACATCACATTTTGATGTATTTAAGCTCATTTAATAAGGCAATAGCAAATTTGTTTTCAAAAAATGGATCTGAGAAGAAAACTACAAATTAAATTACTTAAAACTTGTGAGTTTTTTAAATTCTGCATTTGGAAATGAATAGGTAAAACTCATATTTTTATTCACTCCAAAAACCGAATTTTTCATGCCGCAAAATAAAGTATTACAGGAAAGCCGCAGCCTCTTAATGAACTAGATATAAAACTAAATGAAATCATAGCGAATACTTAAATTAACTATGTTTTACATAAGAGTTCCAAAGTTTTAGAATTCAAAAAACTGGATTCCACGACTTAATAACTTCATACTCTTTATTAAGATTAGGAAGCATAGTAATTGCAGTTCATATACCCCTTTCCGAAATCGAAAAAATGGCTTCATAAATCTTTAATCGTAATGAAAGTTTACATTTTGCTGTGAAACACAGAAAATCTTTCATTTTAAAACCACATAATTACAATAAAACATGATTACGAATAAATAGTTGATCTTTTTAGTGGTATAAAAATATTTTTAAACGAATATAGAAAAATATTATTATGATTACGTGATTACATATAAATAGTTGATCTTTTTAGTGGTATAAAAATATTTTGAAACAAAAATACAAAAATATTATTAAAAAATCGGGGCAATAATATCTCCTTTTGGGAAAAATAACAAAAGAAAATGTAACAAGGAAGTATCCTTTTTGTTAGAATTATGATTTCATTTTAAAATTTCCTTATTAATTCCTTCTATTCTTTCTATTTAATTGCCCATAATTTTTTTTCGTCTTCAATAAATAAAATATTCGCATGAGTTCTAGTACTTTTTAAACGATACATTTCCCCTTTTATGATTTAAATTCGGTTAAAATAAAAGGAGAGAAAAACTAAGTGAAAGTCAGTAAATCATTATTTAATTTTCAAATATCTTTGAGCTGCACATTTAATTGCCAAAAACATAATTCGCAGGAAAAGTCTTCGCCTCGGGTAAAGCTAATGGGTTTTTTACGTTATTACCAGAAAATGGAGATAAGCAACTTAATACATCTTTTCAGAAGAACATAATTGCCTCAACCTGCTTCTGGTCGTTTCTTTTTATTGTTATTAAAGCACGTAGTTAAGGTCAAGTACTCAAGACAAAGCAATTAAGTAGACCCCTTTGTAGTTGCTGGATTCAGTTTTTAAGGCTTTGGGAGGAAAACAAAAGTAAAATTATGCGTACTTTTTATTACAGTAGAAAAATTCCGTGACTTTCATGGTCCCAATAAAACGATTATAATTTTAAAGAAATTGAATATTGTCTTTTGCTTTTGAAGTTGTGATACTTTCTTCTTAGTTTTGTAAAAAGTCAGCTTCCTTTTAAATAAAAAATTGTTTAGTCTTAATATCGTTTTTCACAACTTTATTTAAAAAGGAGTGATAGGTAAATCATGATATGGAACATAACTCGTAATTAAGTAAAGCTAAAAAATTAATTAAAAACACCTGTTAGATTAGTGGGTATGGAAAAAACACATCACAAAAGTGATGTGTTTTTTTCTTCATTCTGAGAAATAGGCGTTGTCTAAAAAACGTTAAGACAAAATAAAATAACAGATAATTAATTTCTTCTTTAGATACAAATTTTTTGTGCTAAATGATCGGAATATTAGTTTTATCAAGCATTTATTCTATTGAAGTAGAATTTATTCAATGAAAACACTTAACTTAACGCTTGATAATTCTTTGGAAACAAAACAATTTAATAAACTCGTTAAATTACATAAAATTGTCTCCTAGACTCAAAATAGAAAACTTTGAATAACCCAGTAGACAAGTGCACTATTTCTTTTCCACCCCGCTTTTACCTGTTCTTTCAATAGTGAAACAAAACAAAGCATCCAGTGCTGAAACTCCGATGCTTCTTGAAGCACAGAACAAAGTTTCTATTCACCATAAAAGAAGGAACAAGGCAATATCGATAAAATTTACTGACCAAAGGTAAAAAGAAAACTGGAAGAGAAAGTGGGTCGGTGTATCGGGGCCAGTTGAAGCAGGTGCTGAACAACTACAGCCATACATCACTAAAGTAAAAAATATCTAAATAAAAACTACGACTGTATATACAAAGACTTTGGATAAAAGGACTTAAAAGTAAGGAAAGTTTCGAAAAGTGTTATCGTATGTGTAGAAGCAAATATGTTTTCGTAACCAAGCGAAGCATGATTTCTTTATTGAACTCACCGAGAATGGAGAGTTAAACTTGAGCATTTAATCTCTTTTTAAAGAAATATGGTAGGAAAGGAACCAATTCCCAATACTTAGTCTTTTTTATATCTTTTTGGTTATAGGGGAAAGCGTGGTTACTTGATACACTAGAATTCAAACCTATTTTTTTTAGTAGAAAAAATTAATTACTAAAATAAAAATTCTACAAGCATCTAAAATTGTTATAATTTAATGAAACCAATTTTTTTTAAATATAAGTCGGGTAAGATTTAAAATTCAATGACTTTATAAAAACAAATTGTCTCTATCTATTGATCTCGATCTGTATTCAAAGTGGAATAGCATCAGAAAATTTTACATTTTACTTAAAAGTTCACTTCTGGAAAATTTTGATGAAAAAAATTTAGTTTCTTTTCTGAAAATTACTGCAGAGCTTAACGGTTTCATATGTAATGATTAGGGAAAAGGAGGGTAACAGTGCACAGTCAGGGAAAAGTACACAGCGGTTTTTCCCTTGTTGGCAACAGTATAAGGAGAAGCAACTAGAATAACATAGACACATGTATCATAAGCTATCTTAAAAGACTGTCATTGTTATTTAATTACATTCTGTATTGTATTTATCAGGTAAAATATGTTTTCTTTGAGTTGGCATTTAATTTTTTCGCGAAGGAATCTTAATTTTTCTTTTGTAAATAAAGAACTACTGATTTACTGATTGCTTTCAAAGTGAATGCCAATGTGAGGTATACTTCCTTCTGAACAACTTGGCATCGTTAGAATTTAATTGCTGTGAATTTTAGGGTTGATTCAAGGACTTTTAGGGAATTAATACATCGGTGTCTAAGAGTACGCACAAACAAGATCATTAAAATTTTTGTAGTGAGATTCATATAATTCATTATTATTTATCACATTAGAAATATGTTCAGCAATTGATGAATAAATGTTTAAATTAATATTTTAAAGTTTGCAATCCCTCATAAGCTGAAAACTGGCTCATGTAAAATCCTAGAAAAGTAAAAGTGTGATTTTTCATGGATTTTTCAAGGAGATTGAATATTGTTTGGATCATATTTTTAAAGAGAGGTGACATGAGGGAGGAATCTTCCAATTATGTAGGGTGTGGGGTGCATGTTTTGCAATTAATGTGATTAGAATAAGGCTAAGTTTTTAGGGTGCGTACTTTTGGCCTCACGTCGTGCTTACTTTTATCCGCCACGTCGGGTAAAAGTAAGCATTCAATTTTCTATTTCATTTTTAACATATTTTCGTTAAAGCCAAGACTGAAGAAACATCAAAGTAAAAAAATATTTAGCAAATACTTTGCCTTTTTCTTTTAAAATAATAAATAAGAATGTTTTGCACAAAATATCTAAGTATTTGGAATTCTTACAAAAGTTTCCGTATTACAACTATAATTTTCTTTTTTTACATTCAGGTAGGCCGTCCCAGGGTCTTAAACTTTATCCAAGTAACACAAAACTCATCACCACCTAGAGCGTTTTGTTTCAAGAAATTGGCTCACAGTAAAGCTCAAGGAAATTGAACTTCAAAGGAAAGAGCCCAAAAACTCTATTCTCAAAAATCTTTCCGGTTTTTCTTGGTGGGGTAATCTGGCTCCAGAAATCCAAAATCTGATGGCTTCACTAAATTGGGACAGAACAGTCATTGAACTTGTCATACATGATGGAGAGTGAAAAAGAGGTATAATGTTACACTTAAGCACTAGGGACGGAAAAAGGATGTAATACACACTTTGGTATAGATTATTTTGGTTTTTATTTGAACACTGGAACTTCTCTTTCTAAGATTTATGTTTTTATTTGGAGAAAAAGTAATCTTTTTCCTATTTTCAACTTTAAAAAAAACCTTCATATCAGATTAAGAAATTATGCTTGTGATAGTAAATTATTACCTAATAATCTAACTCCTCATGGTGGTAAAAATTTATATAAAAAATAATAAACTATATTCAAAGTACCTTTTATTATCTTTTATGATATATTACTTATGTGAAATGTCTTTGAGTAGTATATAAGTTCCTTAAATAATAACATTATTGAATTTATAAGATACCTATATTTTTGTACTGAACTTTTGAACTGAAAATTATTTTTGCTACTGCTTAACTTAAACAATCATCCCTAGGCTGACTATATATACTTTCTTATTTTTCCAAACTACGTAATTTCCTTTACGAAGCAATAAGGATTACTGTAAAATTAAGTAGATTTCTAATTTACTATTTTTACTACTTTATGAATTATGTTAAAATCATAAACATAATTTGTTTAATGATTTTCCAATTTATTATTCTTATACGCCACTGCACTATCCAAAATATTTACATAGCTTTATACAGATGAATACACATGAAAACTAAAGCTAAAATAAATGTAATAAAAGTAAATTAAACATTTTTATGGTATGGAGTTTAAGGCTTTCATTCATTTTAAATGCATCTCATCTCTTAAATTTTGTGTACTTCTCATATGCAAATATACTTGCAGCTTTTAAATTTTAAATACGAAAAGCTCCAACAACAATCAGCGAAGTTTATTTATTGTGATAAGAACTGTTCTGAAATAAATGTAGTAAAGGAAAAGTGCAACCAAATCATATGTGCCAGATTATTCGAGAAGTAAAGAATCTATTGGAATAAACCTTTAAAACCGGATTGTAGTACTTTATTAAAGAGTTGAATATCCATTCAAATTTTCTGTGTCTTCCTTTTAGAAAGAAACATCGCTGGGGGTTAAAAAAAAATTCAATGCAAAATAGCGAGGCATGAAAGAAATACCTTCTTTCCTCCATAAATTCTAAGTGATTTTAAATTCATTGCAGCTGTGGCGACATATCCCGACTTTTCTTTCTGCGAGGTTATATCTTCATCATCGACCCAAACTGAATTCGAATGGAAAAAAGAACGGGGAAAAAAGCTTAAAAATGGAAGCTGGAGCAAAAGAAGGCACTCCAACGAAAAAAAGGATCAACGGCATCTGGAAATGCGCTGTCACTCTCAGAATAAAAACAATCACTAAAACACACATATTCGGTCAATGCAAGTCGGAATGAAAATTACTGCCCAGGAAAAACCGTTGCGATCATGAGCATTTGATCAGCGAAACACTTAAAATGTTGGTATTGTAAATAAGGTACTGAATGATTACTTTCAAAGTATTTTAGAAGGAACGAGATGGGAAATAAAAGGTAACCATGGCAACCAGCTTATGACGTCAAACGGCAATCCTTGGATATTACAGTCGGTGAAAGTGTGCTGGAGATCTTTGCATGGGATTTTTTTTATTCCATTTGAATCACTGGAGTTTTTATTTTCCTCTTCGAATCATCATTAAATTTGCGAGATTTAGAAGAACTGGGATGGGGATTTAGGAAAACTATTTAAGAAAATCCTTTTTAAGGCTCTTAAAACTATCAGTGTTTTGGTTCGTGCAAAGTTGGTTCATTACGTCATTCTTAATTAAAGTAGTACGTCCTTCGTATGTAATTAATTGGAACCTGCATTGTTTGTTAGATTATTTGTGCTACATATCTTCCTTTTGTTAAACAATGAATAATTTATTAAAGGGAAGGAGTTCTTTGTTATTTTAATTGGAATAGGCAATTAATTCAAAATATCTCAGGTGGTAATGAAAGAGCTTAATGAAATGCACGTGCATTCAAATTTATTGAGCTGTCGATGCTATAATGATTTGAGAACAATTATTTGCTTTTGAATTTCCATGCATTAGAAAACTTTTATTATGCTGTTGAATTACTTTTTTTTATCATTTTTATACCTATGAATTGGATGTTAGTATTCGAAATTCGAAATTTGATAATTTCCAATCATTTTTCTAAAGAAATCAAGAATATTGCGTTGAAAAGAATATATTTTAAAAGATTTCGCTCTCATTAAATTTGGAAAAATAAACCTTTCTATTATAAAAAATCCAAATATGAATTTTGTTCATTGTATTTAATAAAAAATTGAATAGATTTTTAGCAATCTGTAGTGTGTGTATATTTTAAACTGTCTTAAAATTAGGGCCACAGATATTTGTAAAAAAAATTAGACTTAAAAACTTGTTCTACCTTGACAAAACATATTCCAAATGAATAGGTCTTATATATTTTTATGGCATTTCAATTTGTAAAAGTTATCCTCTCACCTTCGCTTATGATGCATTTATTTAAATAATTAAAAATTTTGTTGAATATAAAAAAATATGATGACCTCCGTAGCTGAGGTCGAAATGTTCAGTTTTTAACATCTTTTTGGTTTGGAACACGGGCTTAGCAGCCTGATGGACTCATCTTTATTACATATAAAAAAAACTGTTATGTGTGTAAAAAGAACAAAACAAAAAACCCCAGACCATTAAGAATACATTTTTAGTAAATTTATAACTTGAGACTCTTTCCCCGCTTCCAATATAACGCATCACTAATCTTAAGCATTCTTTCAAAAACACTTGAAATTTACGATTCCCTATTCCGAACTCCCCTTTCTCTTTCGTTACTGCTACTAAACATTTACAACCCACAACTGAAAAATAATTCTTCCACCCTTTCTCCAAGAAAGATGCAAATTCTCAAACCTCCGACGCAGGATTTGTTCTCACTCCATACATTACAAAAAGCACCTTATGGCGAAAAAAAAAATCTGCAGAGATGGTTCAGATTCTAAAACCCATCAGAATGGAAAGATATTATCCTCGCGCTCAGCTTTACACACAGAAATCAAACTCATCGCTTGGGATCTATAAAATCCCCTTCTCATCTTCCATTAAACCTAAACACCACACTACTGGATTTGGCAGGCATCCAAATTGCAGGCCTACCGACTTCTTTTTAGCGCTACGCGGGCCGCATTTTAAAGCACCTTCGAGCAGCAACAAGATCGCGAGAGAGATAGTGGGAGGGATCATGCTGCAGATTAAATACTCAAGAGGAGTAAGAAAAAATATCAATTCAGATGTACAAGGGAGGCATCTTTGTTGAAGGCAGTGGCCATTGTTTGCCCCTTTTTCTTTCCGCTTCAAAAGTAATCGACGACAACAGATGCTGGAGATAGGAAATATTTTCATTAGATATCGTTGTTTTCGAAAGGCGGCTTATTTTTTCGGGGGGGGGGGGGGCGGAAAAGTACGCAGAAACTAATGCACGTATTAAAGAGTATACATACTGTAAGGTCTATAAAAATATGTGGTTGAAAACTTTTTCTGAAGTTTATAGGTGTTGAGATTTTGTTACTTTAAAATATTGGATTACATCGGTATCAGATTTTTAGAACTACCAATGAAAAGTTTTAAATTTTAATGAAGTGCCTCCGAGTGTTAATAATTGCAATGTCATTCCAACAACAACATATAAGTGAGGCTTTAAAAATTGAGGAATCTTTGAGACTTTTATTTCCAAAAAAATCATTGTTTTTATAGGGGAAGGGGTAAGATTAGATGAACATTAAGAAGTTCATTAATTTCTATAAATTCCGTAAAGATGAAAGCGTTGTATTCTTTCACTTGAGAATAATAGTGAGGTATATCGGTTATCTTACTATTCCAGTTGTAGTAGTGAACTTTATAAAATACAGTTCAAATCAATTAAAATAACCCAGAAAATCTTAGAGAAGTACCTATACTTTTTGTACTACTTTTGTATTTAAATTTCACAAAATATAACCTATAACAAATTTAACATTAAAACTTGGGAATATAATGTACTTATTTTACCAAAAAAAAATCACTTAAAGTTATCTTGCTTTATTATTTTGTCCTGATTCTATGCCAAACAAACACCCACAAAAACTTTTCCACAAATTTCCAATTCCAGCAAAAAAAAACTTATTTTATTATGTTTGTATACCTACTAAAAGGAAGTTTAAGACATCATCTCCGTCTAAAAATCCTATCATTCATTGTTTATCTGGTCTTCATGGTGTTTACTAAACTGATCATTGTCCATTGAAAAGATGAATTTTTATTTCGTAGAAAATGCAGCATCCAAGTAAGCTTTTGAAGCAATGCATAAATCAGTTTTCCAAGTCATTCAAGTTATTTCATGCGAAATATTTTTTCCTAATGGATTTTTGAAGTATCTTTTGAAGAAAGCCTTAAATCAAAAAGATATAGGCTCTTTTTACACTGAATAAAATCTCTTGAAAAAATTATATATCATCAATAAAATTTTGGATGTTTACTTTTCGCAAACTTTACTCAGTTTAGTAACCAAGTTAACTATTTATATTTTACGCTTCATTTAAATAATGCTGCTTCGATTAAGTATAAATATCAGATTATAATCTTTCATGAAATAGATAACCTACCTATAACATTAAAATTGTTAATTTGTGTAGAACCGTATTTCTAAGAAAATGTTATTCCTAGTTATTCCATTATAGTAAATCCGCGAATTTTAATTATTTTAAATCTGTTGCCTTTTAAAATAATAACAGTTTTATTATTTTATGGATTTTTTAAATAAATGTTTCAATAACACTACAATTACATCAGTTAATTAAACCGTGAAGACTCGAGCGGGGCCTTCGGGGCTCGGACTGTTTTTACAAAACATACGGAGGTACTCCCCTTAATAACATGAACGGATGAAGCCACGTGTGCGGTTATTTTCCGAGATAAGGGATTTCGCTTCTCAATTTGAACTTAAAAAACGCGCCACATGAAACTACTCAGCCACATTTTGAACTTGGTGCTTTGAGTTTACTTTTAACACATATAAATATTTATACTTACTGTTACAAAATCATGTAATAAAATTACATTCAATCAATCCATCAATTTTATTAACAAAAACAAAAAGTTTACAAAATTTAAAACAGATTCACAAAAGTTTACACAGAATTCAAAGAAAAGAAAAAAAAAGAATTAAAATATGTTTGATTTCATGTTCCTGGGGATTTAGAGTGATTCTAAAGAAACTATTCAAAACTGTAACGAAAAACTATTCGCAATAGTTATTTTGCAAGTCTAATATTATTATTTTGAAAAATTAATTTTCTTGTTATTGTTTCAGAAGCATCTTTAAATTATCAATTCTAAGTTACTTTCACGCTTTCATTAACTTTTGTTACATTTACTGCACTTTTAGAGTGAAACTGTCTGCCTGAGAGGCCCGGCGCGCATTTCCGTGTAACAAGATGGTACACACATCCACCCGGGTTAAATTGCATTTATAAGAGTTGGATTCATTAAATATTTTACACATAATAACATTATTATTTACTTAAAAGTAATAGTTATTTCGCTTTAATTTTTTTAACTTAGCAATTATTTTTTCTTTTTTAGATGATTTCTTCGTGTTTTTTAAATAGAAGAATACATTGTCTCTAGAGTAAAACATTGTTACTGATCAAAACTATCTTCGAAATGCGTCTCAATTTAATAAATGTTTAACATATTGGCTACCATTTCCATATCACATCTTTAACGAAATTTATAACAGCAAAAGGTTCTTTCAGAAATATAGCCTATAAGCTTTCATTTTTTTCCAAGTCACGGAGTTTCTATATCTTTCAACCAGATTAAATTTTAAATAGGTGTTCAAAATGCAAATGTTCTTTCTTCTTCAAGTAATTCAGGTTTTAAATGCCGCTCTAGGAAAATTTAATCCAAAAAACGCCATAAAAACGCTTTCCTCGTTTACTCCCTTACTTCCACTTTTCACAGTGAAAACAAAACAAATACTGCATTCCCTACCCTTGTGTAGTAGGAAAAAAATACCTTTTAGAGGGATGCACTTTATGGGAGAGGTTTGTTTTGTGGTATTAACCCTTATTTTGTGTCTCGTAAAGGAAACGAAATACCTCTCCAAATTCAGTTACTTTTGCCTAAGATATCTGGCAAAGGAAAATCATATCTCCTTTCTCTATTCAAAGATATATTTGTTTAGGAATAAGAGTAGGTATGTAGATGTTTATATTTTATTTCGAATATATTGTAAAGGTAAATAATTGACAAGGATTTTAATTTGGTTTTGAAGATCTTGTATTAATTTTGAAAAGATCTCAACAAATTAACAAGTGGAATTCCGTGTGTTTATTTAAGTCATTCAGATGTAATATGGTTAAGAAATTTTAATAGTAAAAATATTAACCTTTAAAGGAACTCGGCTACTTTTACTTTTTAAAGTTTAAAACTCTAGAATTGTTTCTTTTAATAACAGCATTAATTCACACATTTAGTTCAACATTTGAAAAATATAAAAATTACTCTAAAAATCAATGCTTGATAACATCATTTAGAACTACATTGTATCAATTCAATGCTTTTAAATTTGTATTGCAATGCTGAACCATTTAAATCTTCAGCTAATAAACTTTCAAATAAATTTCAATTCACATCAAAGCGTCTAGACAAAAAACAAGCTTAGAAAAGAAATAATTTTCAACGCGTTTCGTAAAAAAAATAATATCATAAAGCTCTTCTGATGCGCGTTCCCGAAGGAGTACATCCATCGTAAAAGAAGAAGAAAATACTTTTCAAAAAAGACTGAGGAGAGGTGGCTTTCCGACACATTTCGAAGATCTCCTGGGAACAGGAACAATACAGAGCAAAAGAGAAATGATGCGAGAATCTTCAAATGAAGATGGATGCCAACATTATTTGTTCTATTCGTTCAAATCAACAGACCTAACAATATTGGCTATTGAGTTAAGAGATAGTGAGCTGTGGGAGACGGAATTTGAAAGCTCTTAAGTTACCGTGACATGTTGGTGTGGTTTTTAATGCTCGGATAGGTTCTAAAAATAATTCGATTATGGGATACTCCATGACTTTTTTTTTTTGACTTAAGAAAATAGTTATTAAATATCTACTGTCAAGACATAATAAGTGTTTAGGAATATTTGAAAATTTATCAAGATTTATACTTACTCACTTAATTATGAAAGAAACATGATTTTCCGAACTTGAATACTGCTTTAATTGCTTTTAAAAGCATAAATATTTAAGGAACAATACATATTTACTGTCTTATTTTTAACTTCAGATCATTTTGTAATGCACTTCGAGAAATAGGAGTCTTAAGGTTTAAAACTACAGTAGAGCTTTGCATTCAATTTTCTTGTTAATAATAATAAATGTAAATGGTAAGTTGTGATTAAAAATTAAATGAAATACTTCTAAACATAATCGTTGTCTACTATATATATTTTATAGCATTATCAAGTTAGTATTGAGTTGTTCGCCTTAATTTATAACTTCAAATATATTTTATTACCATCTTAACTTCAAGATAAGACACCATTCATTGATCATTTATATTATTTTATGCATGATAAAAATCATGTTTTAAAATTAAACCAAATAAGTCATTCAAAGGGTAAGTAAAGAAATTAGATTAAAATAAACTGAACCCCTGAACTAACAAATACTGAGTAAAAAAAATCTTAATTCGTGTATCTGTAGAATATTTTACTTGTATTTATAAATATGAAACTCAAAATTTAGTTTTATTATGTTTAAAAAAATTCGTATATTTAAGGGATTCTTAATTCACATAGAGGGAATCAAATAAGGGCTATAATATTTCCCCCTTCTAACTATTCAAGTATAATTAAACTATTCGAAAACATTATGACTAAGGAACATTTAGTTTCAATCGTAGTATTCAAAGAGAAATAATTAACTTTCCTTCCTATATAATTACTTAGGTAAAAATTAATATACAAAAGGTTCTCACGAGTCAACAAAATGTAATTCTCAGCAAAACGTTTACTTTTTTTTCTTCAAGTTTACCCCAATGCTTCTTTTTTTTATGTATATATCTTGGAGGAAATTGTTTTTAAAGTACAATTACGACTCAAGTTTATTTAATAGTCTGGGAGTTTTTCCTACTTTTTCTTATCCAGTTTATAGTTTCAAAGTTATTTCAAAACTACGCAATATTCAATACAAAAAATGCGTGTTCTAATTTCATTAATTCGTATCATAATACATAGTAAAATATTTTACACAAAACCTGAAATAATATAGAGTTCTTGTAATTATCTGTACTTTCATTAAAAAATGGTTTTATAGTTTAGATTTCATCCATATACATCCAATGTTAAAATCAGTCTTTACCTTCAGTTCTTTACTACCTTTAAGAACACTTTTATTACCCTATCTATAACAACGAAATTGTTTTAGTTATTAGTAGTATTCATATTCAAAATAAGTGTTTTGAAAAACTTTCAATCATTTCAAATTACTTACTATTTGCTTACAGTATTACGATTTAAAATTCAGATCATGTCCCATTGCATTTTAAATATTAAATACATCTACCAAAAAAAAAAATACAATTTGGTGTTGTGATCTTCCCCAACTCAATTTAAAATTCAAAATTTCATTACCAATTATGGAATTGTTACTTACCATATCATTTAATAGTAATATTACACATATTTGATTGAATTTTTCTGCGAATTCCCTTTCAATATTGTTTAAACTTTACATAAAAGAACACTTACTTTTCAAGACCTCATAATTTAATTATGGTTATATTTAATAATCTTGTTAATTTTAAAACTCGATAAGATCAGAGAATACTATTATTCCATTAAATATATTTAATCCAAAACATTTGTTGAAATATACATCTAACATTTCTCAACTAATAGTTTTTGTTATTGTTTAAATGGATGTTTTATTTTTTACACTTTCTTTGCGAATTTTCATAGCACTGCATTTTTTCAACCGAAATCACAGATTTCGGTAGAATTTATTAATTATTAATTTTTATTTTTCAAACAAAAATGTTTTCTGATATTTACTCCTACATCCTCATTTGATATTGAATCGGAATTATTTTACGGTTTAGAACTATCTAAGATTTCGTGCTGCCATCTTTTGGATAATATGCAAAAAATTTCTGTTTCGCTGAGTATTTCTCCGACAAGTTTTGTTTAAATAAATATTTTTAACAAAAAGGTATTTAATAAAAATAAGGATATTCCAAATAGTCCCAAAAATTTGGTATTATCATTTCCAATTCGGAAATAAATAAATTTTTGAAACAAATTAATGTCCTAATTAAAGTTAACTCATCCACTTTAGGTGATAAAAAATTATTTCTAGTTGAAATTTTTAAAAGATTGTTCATGTTAGTTAACTAATTTAATTTTCTGCTATTTTGATAAATTAAAATTGCTATTTTTTTACTTATTAAGTAGAAAAATATGCTTTAATATCTTAGGAAAATATATCACTGGTATAAAAAAAAACGCATCATGAAACGGTCAGGAGCAATTGCTATAACAGTATCAAATATAATTTACAGAAACCTTCACAATTAACTCGAAAAAAAAAATGCTGTTTTTTTTTACCCACATTCTATACCAAAACTGCATTTAATGATTTTTAAAAAAAACCTTTTGGAATCTTTTTTTAAACTTATACATGGTTGAATATTCGAAGGGAAATTAGGCTGTTCATTACGGTACACAGAAGTCTCAATTGATCAGGCGAACCGTAATAAACAGCTTAAGTTAAATCTAATTAAATTGTTTAAACTAAATTAATATCTTAAACTTAATTTGGAGCAAATATTCTCATTTTTTTGTATTTATGCACCCTAGTTTTATGATTCTATTCATATTTCATATTTTTATTTTAAGTATTTTGAAATTTTAACTCTTAGAATGCAATTTTTACAAGTGACATTTAAGGGATTTCTTATTAATTTATTTGTTGATAATTTGCATTTGTTTGAAATTTGCTGAAATTCTTTACACTCTTACAATGACATCGTCAGATGTAGGTAAAATTTTCTTCTTTAGTGAAGAAACCAGTTTTTAACCCTTAAAAATAGATTTAATGTGAACCTTCTCGATGTGATAGCATATTACTATGAATATTTAGCTTAAAATTTAGTTTAATACTGAAAAATTAGAAAATACTGAAGTTTTTAGACAATATGTTCAATCATACAAAAATCTACTAACTAATAGAACTACAGAACGATTTCAGTGTGAATTGAATTCAATAAAAATAAGTTCATATTACAAGAGCTTATCTATTTATTTAGTATTTATTTGCATTTCAAACTCTTCGGTCCATTCAAATTGTTTTATTAATTTCCCAAATCTAAAATTTGCATAGATACTAATACTAAGAAGCTTAAATCATTAACTCTATTGGTAGAAATGTTTCATTTTAATATTTTACATTGCGAAACTACTTAAATCTGTGCAAGACTAATTCGGTAAAAATTCCTACCTTAATCGGATAATTATTACAGCAATTATCCTAGATTGGTTTTATCCGTTTCTAATGAGGTATACTGAATCATTAAATAGGTTCATTGAAATGTTTTTAAAAAGACTTGTATCGTTTGTTAGTTCAGTGTCTTTCTCTGTTTTGTTTTCAGAGATAGAATGAATTCCATGAAAATTTTCGTACGTATTTACCATAATATTTATAAGTTTCTCTGCATTTTACAATAGAACATAACTTGGATTTGATGACACACAAGGTTCTTTGTTTGGTTTCTTTATTTTAAGTAATATTCAATTTGGAAATGCAAATAACCACAGTAATATAGATACGTTCACTGAATGGTTATTTCTATTAAAGGGAAAATCTATTAAAACAATAACTGAATAATGGACTTTAAAAACGCACTAGGTAACGAATTGTTAATTTTCTGAACTGACTAAGTTAATTTTTCATAAGAACGCACGCATCAGGTCATCTTTTTGGCTTTGAATGTACTACAATATATAGTTGTGGCACTAAGACTGCTTTTAGGTTTTTAACAGTCGCACACAGATTTATTTGGTTCTCTAAAATGTTTTTTATGTCCAGTCTTCGATTATTGTGAATAAATTTATTTACTATAATTTAATATATTTCATCAAAAGAGTTTTCCCCAAAGAAACAAAACCTTAAAAATTAATAAATAACATATTTAAGAAATTTTCAAAAACCTTACACTATTTATAGGCGTCATCAGAACACACTACTAATAAACACTAATAGCTTCACTATAATGAAGGAAAAAAGCGGCTGCCAAAGGTCAAGGAATGTTTAAATTGTAGGACGAGTATTTAAACTTAGGACAGCTTGAATATTGAACTGAAACATACAGAGTTATTACTTAGTATTTAAAGAGGGTTATGTAGCAAGTGTTTTTACTAATAGCTAAAGGTCTGAGAAATGTTACAAATGTGGTAAACTGCATTAAGTTCAGGTGTGTAGTAGAAGAACACTATTTGATATTGATAATTGTTCTTCAAATCAACGAATGTGAATGACCACCTTAGGTATATACACTCATTGGACAACCTATACTAGGTTGCAACTTAAGTTGACCCTACGACTTCACTAATAAACAAAGTAGTTCCAATCACGGTGTCTGAATTTTGAGTGAAATAAAGAACGTCAATTTAAAAATATGATTATTTTGTTAAATCCATGTATTTATAGTGCTTTTCAATCACGATTTGCGTGCCGAAACTCTTCCTATCAACACAACAGGCTGCTTGTTTACCGATTTCTCCTTCCGCATTTGTGACGTACTGGGTTCAAGAAAAGTTGCAATCGAGTATAGGAAGGAATATAAAGAAGATTAAGTTGTATACAAAAATAATAAATTGTCATCTACTGTGTGTGTTTGAAACTATTCCATCTCAAATACATAAGATATTGGAGATAGAAGTGAAAAAATTCTTCCTTAAAGTACAGAAAAGGAAGTTTTACCAATTCAGAAGGAATCTCCAAAAATAAATATTGATACGACCCTCCAATCTCCCCTCTCAGTGACCTTTCCCTGCTAAAAAAAAATACCTTTTTCAACAGTATTGAAATAATTGAAGCGAGCTGCGCCAAGAGATAAAAACTCCCATTCCCTGTCACCTACAGCACTCTCCTTTGCATTTCATGGGCTAGTTCATATTATCTGATGCGAATTCCATAAAAAGAATTCCTTCCGTGGCCTCTTACGGAACAAAAGGGAAGGTCCCATGCTCCTCTTCCGGAAGGCAAGATGCTGAACAATTAGAATGCAAGACCTGGCAGACGGATCTAATTTTAGCTGCTCCCCGTATTATCGGGTAATAACAGAGAGGAGAGGAGTTTTTATTGTTGCTCTTGTGTATCGCTAGTTGCGCTTTGTTTTGAGTTAGGAAATTGCTTTTTTAGATGATGCATGTTACGAATGTTTTCTGAGTTGTGGGGATGGATTTTTGGAGGGTAATGGGTTGCTTTGGGATTTTCGTGAGGTTGTAAATGGAATTAGTGTTAATAAATGAATGTAGTGGAAAATAAAGATGGTAATTGAATTCATTTTTGTAGATCATGTGAGGGAGGTTATGGGTCTCAGAAGAAGCTTTATGAAACAATTATGAAATGCATCTTGAATAAGAAGGATCCCACCAATCAGAATCAGCGAAAAGATTATTTTTCTTTCTTTAGCTTCTGGTTAAGCGCGACCCTGATGAATAAGGCTGAGAAGACTTGAAGTTCTGAAGCATCTGCAACTACCACAACCAAATACAGTTTAAGGAAGACAGGTTTATCACTAAAAAATACATATATTCCATGTATAGTCCGCATGATGTATTAGTTCATCAAAAGCAAGAAAGGGCAAAAACTAAACCAAAATCTCTTTAACTAGCATGTTATATTAATGCCTATCATGTTATTCAAATGTTTCAATCTAAATTCAATCGATCTTTGTAAAATACTGAGCACACACTTATCATTATTACGTAAAAAGGCGTCATCTTCTCACTCCCCATACTTATCAAGCTTATACCACTTACTATTAGTTTTACTCCTATTTGAAAGACTTGCATCAATAGTAAGTGCAACTTACTCACTCCAGGTTCCACTTACCTTAAATGTCTTTGTGAAACTTTACACGCTAATAAGAAACACTTTGTGCATATAATTCCTTCACTTTACTCTTATGACCAAACACAAAACCTGCCACTCTTTCTCTGTTTACCGTTGAGAGGGGCAAACAATCTTTCCTGTCACCTGCATCAGGGGCCGCAAATGAAAGCGGACAAGGAACGGTGACATCCCTGATGAAACCGAACGACCAGCTTTTGGAAGGGTGCTGCATCGGCAAATGATACGGATGAAGAGAGATTACTCGGTAAAGAAAAGGAGAGGAGATGGAGGTTGGAGCAGGTGGATTTAAGACGTACAGAAGAGGTTATTTGATTTCGACAATCCTATGTGGAAAAATTACATGACGATTTTTTTTCCTTTTTGAAACAGGGATTTTGCATGTAATTTCTCTTTAACAATATAGATTTTTTTATATAAAAAGATTAAATAAAATACATTTCACACAAATTAGAGTTAATTATTATCTGTTATTGTTTCTATTTCATCAGCCGGAAGAATGTTATGCAAAAGAACCTAGGTGACACTAAGCGTTAATAAGGTGAATATGGTAAGTGTGGGGTTTATACAAATTGCGGAGAGTCTTGTAAACAAATTCTTCGAAATTTTGAAAGTTCTTTTTGAAGTAGGATATCAAATATATCATGAAGGTCTAAGCTGAGTTGAAAGTAAATCAGTAGCAGCCTCCTCTCTATTTTAGCTAAGATTATTTAATGAATGATTTCCAACTAAATTTTAATAAACAGTATAATAAATATGAAAACATTTGCTCTTTTAAAATTTGTAACAAAAAAAAGGAAATGAATACTTAATTTTGAAAATTTTGGAATGTATTTACATTTTTATAACTTAAAGCACTGCTTAAAACTGTAAACAGTGCAGTAAAGGCCCAATAACAGATTTGTTGCTGCTATTTTCCTCAAGGTTAAGTTAATCAGATACAGCTATAAAAATGACCTCTCTTTAGATAAACACAAATTTTAAAAAGAAGTAACTACCATGATAAAGATATAGGTACTTTTTAACAAAGTACTATTACTTTTTACTTCATTCTTTTTACAAAGCTAACGACAAATATCGGGATTTTGTTTCACACTCATTAAATTCTATTGCTTTTATAGATGATGTGTCTTCAACTGAAACCCAAAATATACTTAAAGATTTAAAAAGTACTAATACTTGTGGCTACGACAACCTAAACTCCAAAATATTTAAAATAGTTGGTAAATATCACAGTGATTTCTTACAATCCATTTTAAATCAGTCAATAAAGGAAGGAAGATTTATAGAAGCCTTGAAATACTCAACTATTGTACCCATATTAAAATCCGGGAAGCCCGAGGTTTATGCTAATTATCGCCCAATATCTTTATTACCAGTTTTTTCAAAAATATTAGAAGATGTAGTATCTAAAAGAGTTCGAAAGTTCTTAAATTACGGCTCCTTTTTTGCACCTAATCAATTTGGTTTTCGTGAAGGTGTAAGTACAACAAATGCACTAATTGAATTCTCATCTCATGTAACTGACAATCTAAACAACAGTTTGAAAACTGCAGCTATTTCATTGGACATCAGTAAAGCTTTCGACAGTGTTAATCATGAGATTTTATTATATAAATTAAACGCAGCTGGTATACGGGGTAACTGTCTTAACTGGTTTCGATCGTTTCTACTATTGCGTAAACACAGAGTAAAATTTAGCAATATTTTCAGTCAGTATGTTTTGGCCAAAAAAGGGGTTCCTCAAGGTTCACGTCTTGGACCACTATTATTTAATATATACATAAATGATTTCTGCAGATTGAAGCTTTTGGGTAGAGTTATCACATTTGCTGATGACACAATAATTATTTACTCAGCTGACTCATATGATTTAATAGAAAGTAAGATAAACCAGGATCTAAGTTTAATTCACAATTGGTTTCTAAGTAACGAATTGAAAATAAATGTCAAGAAAACTAGCTATATTGTCTTTAGTTTGATGAATAATATTGAATCAAATTTGAATTTGTACTTTTGTGACTGCAAAATTAAATTATGTGATCATCTTATTGAACGTACATCCTCTTTGAAATATTTGGGTATTTTGTTCAACCAGAACTGGAAATTTAAAGACCACATAAACTTAGTTTGCCGTAATCTCAGGTTAATTATATATAAATTTTATCACCTAAAAAAATATATTAATCTTGAATTGCTCTTAAAACTCTACTTTGCTTGGGTTAAATCACGTATTGAATATGGAATCATAATTTGGGGTGGGGATTATTTGAGCAATATAAAACCATTAATTAATCTACAAAAAAAGTTTTTACGATTTTTTCCAGGTAAACTTCTCTTAAATGTGAGTCAGTTGTTTGTATTTAATACCCTGGTCTTCACAAAGAAGTTCCCGCCTCGAGACACAGTCAGTTCTATTGATTCATATGATTTCCGAAAGCAAAAATTTTACTGTGTACCTGCCCCTCATAAAGAAATATTTAAGAAACATTTCAAATACCTCTCTGCAATCTTATTTAATAAACTACCAAATGAAATCCAATCGGAATCTAATATCCGTTATTTTAAAAAACTTTGCATTTCCTTTATTATATATAATATAAATACAGAGGAAATATTTTAAATCAGTCAGGTTAACATAAAACTCGATTTAACAAATACTTTTACTAAACAAACTCCTTAGCCAGCCAAGTCCCCCCTTTTCTTTTTTTTTTTTTTTTTATCTTGCTTTTGTATATGTGTATATAAATATATTTTTTTTCTTTTGTTTTGTTATAAGTTAAAAACTCATAAACCTGGAAATCTGTGAACTCATGGACGAGCTGTGGCTCCTTTGGGATGTATTTACAATTGTCTTTTTTTTTTTTTTTTTTTTTATTAATTATGTGTAAACTATTGTGATTCTTCTTTAAATTTTGTAATTTGTTTTTTTTTGTGTTTGTTAATAAATTGATTGATTGATTGAAAAAAAAAAAAAAAAAAAAATTCAAATGTCCTTTTCACTTTAATGGTTTCTATTTTCACTTTAATAATGTCTATGTCCTTTTTCACTTTTTGCAAGCAAAAAAAAATCCTTTAAAATAAAATATAACTAATTAATTCATTGGTTTTCAGTTTCAAATAGACTATAGTCTATTTGATTTTTTTCATTTGTTTTACATTCTATTATAATAGAATGTAAAACAAATGAAAAAAATATTTAATTTCATTTATTTGATAAACTATTTTATGTACGATAAGAAAATAATTTTTACCTATTTCATGATTTAACTAGTCCAATAACTTGTGTGAATGTGAAAACAATTACATAGAATCCAAACCTTAATAGGATGGAAAGCGGTAATTTGAAGATAAAGCTTTAATCTACTCGCCAATCACTCCAGAGATACTAAATTGGGATTCCAGTTATTCAAATAATGATCAGACAGATATCATGAAAGAGAGTCATTTGACGACGCATAAATTTATGGGTAACATCTAACCATTATCTTGGGACCCACTGTCAATATTTGTGCCGACAAATCAATACAAAGTGCGTCGTTCCATTAGCATAGAGTTTACTTGAACCGCTCGCTGTGATTAAAATGTAATAAATCCTAATCGCGAATAGTGTGAGGTAAATTTTCAAAGAAAGGCATGAAAAGTAAGGTAAATGTTTCATTGAGTTTAATTTTAAAATGCTGCTATGCATAAATGAGGGATCTTTAAATATTGTTTGAAACTTAATTTTTAATTTTTCAAGCAGATTAACAAAGTAAATGTATGTTTGTAAAAATTGCTTATTTTATGGGGGGTTTTTTTAATAATTTTATAACATGTTTTAAATCAGGGTGGAATTTTAAAGTTTGTATTTAACTTCAAAAAATTAAAAAATATGTATATAATTAATCTGATGATAAATTTGAAACATGATAATTAATAAATGCTCTAATAAATGAAACTATAGGAAAAAATGGAATAAAACCAAAACATTAAAGTTTCCTAACACAATCTTTTTAAAATCTAAAAAAAAAAAAAACATTACGAAATGATCACCCACACTATTACAATAAGCTAAGCCCTCTAATTGGTCCAATTTCACAATCAACCCACTCAATAGATTCAACATGTTCCGTGCATCATTTGTACAAACCAGACGACTGTTTCAATTAATTATCCTTAACTAATTTGTCTGTATTAGTGTCGCCTGCCTCCAATGACCGATTAAAACTTAATCAGGCGAATGGCATATGAATAATTGGCCTGCATGCTCCTTCGTCACGATACACGGGCCCTGTGTAGGTGGATGTACTCAAAGCAAATCTTGTTCCTTGTTGAAACTTTTGAAATCATTACAGTTTGAGTTGATGAATATGTTTAGAGATAAACAGTGTTTCAAATTTAGAGTATTTGTGTTATTTATTAATGATAATATGCATTTATGTGAAGGGGGTTCATTCACTGAAAAGGCCTTCAGAACAGTAATGATACATTTAATGAAGTTTAAAGGGTCTGTTTCACAAGGGGTAATATAAAGAAAGGGGTATAAACAATAGAGCGACATGCTCACGTCGTTGGCTCGTCCGCCATTTTTCTCCTTCTTCCCACTTTCTCGCCTCTTCAGAGAAAAGTAGAGAAGTTGCTAGCTTCTCCTTACGATACGAGGAGGGCATTCTGGCAACCCCACATTTATGTTTAAATGTTTTCTATATTTTTAGAATACACTTAGAACATATTTCTTTTCAAATTCAGGTTGGTAAAATGTTTAGGAACATGTGTTTTTGTAATTACTTTTAGTTTAATAAACCTTTTCCTACTTTATTATTAAGAAACTATAATCAATATTTCTTAATAATGTAAAATCAGTTGGGGGAAATCATTCACTATAAGAAATATTTGAATGTAAGAACTTTTTATTTGCTTTTTTTTTCAGTTTTAATAGATTTAAACCCTTTTCTCCAAAAAAGCCACGGAAGTTCAAATAAAAAAAGCCTTGCTATACTCTTCATTATAAAGCTTCTTTTAAATTAGAAACGTAAAATACCGTTAAAGAGAAAAAAAATATGGAATGAAATATGTCTCAAATACAATGCTTCTATACTTTATGACTTTCGGAATTTCGAAATAAATTGACCACGACAAAGTAATAAAATGTTATCCTTCTACTCTTCACTAAGCATGAAACTTGATCAATTCTAAGAATAAAACAATTTTTAACAAAAAAAAAAACCTTCATGGAGAAAATTTTATGAGTGACCAGAATTGATTGAAAAGAATTTCTTAAATCCCCTTTTAAAAATAGCATTGTTTTTGAAAATGCAGGAAACATGTTTGAAAACTTAAATCACTTGTAACAGTATATGTCTGATATTTTATTCTAGCTAACCATTATTAAAGATAAATTTCGCATCCGTCACTTCTATTCATCGTAACCCTATCTCAAACCGATGTACTTCTAAAATTAATTTATTCACTTTGTAGTTTTTGTTAAAATTAAAATAATTTAGAACTCTGCTCAAAACAACAGAATAGAGGAAGGGATACGTAAAAGGGATACAATATTTTTTTATTTTATCCGCGACATACCTTTTTAAATAACTTCCTTTAGTTTAAAACAAAATTACTACCTTATAAAAAGAATAAATAAAAACTACGTAACAAATAAAAATGTCAATACCAGCACTATATCTTTAACTCGCTAAACATAGTTGGTTGTTTTGTTTTATTCAAGATTTTCAATTCAATTTTCTTTTTTCCGAATTCCACATTTTAGTTGGATATTACTAACTCGGTAAAACGTTTCAATTTCTAAAAGTAATAAACATTAGGTACGCTAGCAAATACCGTCCTGATGTTCTCTTCCAATCCTCTAAACACTTTACTAACTCCCACCTCAAGATTGAAGCAACAAGTACAGAAAACCACACGATTCAGCAAATAAATGTAATAAACTTTCAAAATGACCAAAGTGCCCTCCATATTACAACCATCAGCAGCACAATTTTTTGTACTACTCCGAGAGTTAGTTAATCGATTCATTACAGTCCACACAACAGTTGGCAATCATTGCTTGCCAATCTGTAAGGCGGACAGACTTAAAATTTCATTACTGCCGAAGATAAATGATGCGAAGTAAACGTGCTTGTAGGGAGGCAAGCTTGGTCCACTGCCAAAACCATTATTTTTCCCCTGATACGATATCGCTTGTTGAGGAAAAAAATTGAGGAAGAAAATAAGCCTTAAGTAGCAACTTCATCTCGTATCTTATGGGAGGGGAAGTTAAGAGAGGGGAAAGCTGTTTTTTTCTGTTCGTTGGTCCAATCATCTCGCTTCGGTAGTCTTTGAGATGTTTAATAAAACCGGGTCCCCGCGTCTTTGTCGGAGTAATCTGGAAGAGTTACGGGGACTTCGGTTTTTTTTTTTTTTTTGTGTATGTATATTCATTCAGCTGGATGGTAACAAAGAAAAAGCATAGAATTGTGTTTCATTCGTTTAGTGATTTGATTTGATTAACAAACGTTATAATTTTTTAAGTACATTAGAATCTACACGACGGTTATATTCCACCTGATTTTGGGTCGTTTATAAAAAAATAACCAGCTTTTTTTTGTTTTATAATACCTGGATTTTCCTTCATTGTTTTGTCGCATTAGAAGATAATCTTATAAAGTTTCACTTCATGTTATTAAAAAATATTCTTATAAAGTTTAACTTCATGTTATTAGAAGATATTCTTATAAAGTTTCACTTAATGTTTTTCTAGTGCTGTTTATATTGCACTTAGAAAATAATTAGATTACTTCTGTTAGGTATATCACAAATAATTGCATACACAATTATTATCCCATTATCATCCTAAGTATCTAAATGTATAAATTTACCAAAGAATTCGGACGAAAAGACTGCTAGGCTTGCCTATTTAGAATAAACGTAAAAAAGAAATATTAATAGAAAGTGTTATCTGAAAAAACTAGAATAATGACACACCTTCTATGACCTACGTTTCTTAATAAGTATTGTTTATCCTTTAATTAAGAGTAACTTTGTTTGTTTAAATACGCACGTTTGCTATATTATATTGAAGTTAATATAGCATATGGTATTTTATTCAGAGATTTTTATTTGTACCGGTATTGTACCGGTATGTATTTTAGATTTTTATTTGTACCGGTTAATTATGTATATTAAATAATGTTGTGCATGCATTTTAATAATTTATGGAATAATATAATTTCATAACTTAAAAAAATAAAAAAAAACTCATTGACTTTATATAATCAATTTTTACATAGAATAATAATTTCTCCATTCCTAAAAACACAAATTTCGTTGCAAAATAAAATGATAATCAGTATATCATTCATTTACTTAAAAAAATAGTACACCTAAGTAATATCTCAATAGAAAACTTTGCATTTGAAACTGATAAACTAAAACAATATTTTCCATATGTATTAAAAAAATAACCCCTACCCTTCCACAAAACATCGATACCTCCTCCCCCTAAAACTTCTCGCAACATTCCAACCCCCCAAAAAATCTCCCCCAACGCAAACAAACCCCTTCCCAGAAGTCGATAGTGCCCCCGTGATTTATCATCTCCTTCTTCGACAGACAGCAGCGTAACAAGGATCCCAACAGCAAATCAAAAAGTTGTGCTGCTAGTGACAACTTTCCCGCTGCTTGGCAGCCTACCAACGAAGCAATGGTTTTCGGCGAAAGCTGTTTCGGTGAAAGAAGAGAGTATTAGGAGTGGATTTGGGGAAGAATCCCTTTTTATCCGGGAAATTAATCGTTGTTTGTGGAATAAGATGTTCTTACGAGGCCCCTTTTCTTTTGGGAAATATGTATTCATTTGTGTTGGAATTTAACCGTCATTTTTTTACAAAGGTAAAGAATGTAATATATTTTTTAATTATAAACTATTTGGTTGAAAAAAATGTTTTGAGCCTGGCTGAAGCCTCTTTAATTAATAAAAGTGAGGTCTGAAAATGAGCTACTTGCTGTAAATGAGGAAAAAGATTTTGTGCAGTAGCGAAAGTGTGGAACTAAAGGGAACATCAAGTATTTACATCGAGCTTTCTGGTTTATAAGTAAAATGTTCTCGACAAACAATTAAAGGAGTAAATCTCAAATTAGCTATTGTGTGAATAAAAGCTTGAGTAGAGAGCAAGTGGTATTGTTCCTTGACACACAAACTCCAGGTAGCCATATTCACAGTCATCAGCGTCAGTGTTAACCAGCAGCTAAAAAAAAAAAAAGAAATTCGATGACTCCGATTGGTGGAATCCTACTTTGACCAAGGATTTAACACCGACGTTGTAGGCTGCGAATATTGCCGTAATACGAAAACTGTTTCATAGGAAAATCCATTGTTGAGGAGTTATTTTAGATTATAAATATTTTAAGCAGTTATGTGACACATAAAATGTATGCATTTTGAGTGAGCCAATACATTAATAGGAACCAAAATAAAAGTGGCAGCATGTATTTGAACATTCTTCATTACTATTCTTTTAATTTTGCACCGTTGTTTTTATTTCTATTAAATAATTCTATATTCAACTATATTTTAGATCAATATAAGCAAAAGAAAGCAAGCTTTTATTCGCACAATAACTAATTTGAGATTTACCCCTTTAATTGTTAGTCAAGAACATCTCACTTATGAACCAGGAAGCTCGAAATGTGATTTCATTTTTGTACCTCACATAACTACAAAAACTACTGACAACTTACTTCAAAGTAAATACTCTACTCCGGACGTATCATCTTCATTTTATTCACATTAACGATTCCCAAATAAAAAACGCGTTGCCAGAATAATTTCTGCTTTTCCCTTCCCTCAAACAAAAGCGCGTTATTACATTCTTTTCGGATATTATCCAAAGAAAAAATGTAAATTTATGATAAGAACTTCCGATGGTGAATTGTAACCAAAGAATCAGTCAAGAATATCATTTGCTGCAGCCACGCAGCTCTATTGTTTTCTTAAACACTCGCTTTCCGAAAGACAAAGAGATTCCAAAAAATGCATTTATCGAAAACAAAGACTGTTTAAATAGTTCTCCTCTGAAGATAAATTATTTTTGATAAACGTCATTTAAGAACTGCGTTGATAAAATAAAATTATTTTTTAGTTGTTAAACGGAGTTCTATATTTTTGTTGACTTTTTCGAGAAAATTCTTTAACATAAATACAACAAATGCAATGGTTAAAAATAAAATTAAGTTGTAACGCAATAATTACTCTGTCTGGTATGTTTTTCAAATGCTTTTTACATTTATATTTTTATTATGGTGAATACATGAGTGTTAAGAAAACTACTTTCATTAAAATAATGCAGATTCCCTAGTGTGCATGTCTGTAATTGAAAATGAATTAATCACTCATGAAATGTATACGAGTTCAACTGTATGGCGTCACAAATCCCTTAAACTCTTCCGATCGATTGAGCCGATTGAATTGGTCCATATAGCAGTCTTATTAGGAATTAATGACAAAATAACAAGAAAATATAGTTATTAAAAACCTCTTCTTAAATTTTATGTAATTTTATTTACATAGTTATCATATAGCTATTTTAAAGTTTTATAACAATTTATACAGGGTGTTTCAAATAGTCCACCTAAACTCTTCACAGAAAGATTCCTTAAGTGGAGTACATAAAAATTCGCAAAGAAATATACTTCCACAGCTACTTATCTTTTTCAAAAAATTTTACGTTACATCCGATAAAAACTTATTTATTTCATTACACGTCGTGTGCATGTATTCTCAGTGGATATTTTTAACATCTCGGTCTGCAAACATATCCAAATAAACATGTTCTTTTTAGTGTAATCCAGATGTGACGTCATACCTTTTTCTGTCACGAGTTTTCCGAAAACTATGGAGAGTAGAGGTATTTCTTTGGCCTACTCGAAACAAAGAATCTGGCGGTGCGGACTTGCTGAAATACCCTGTATAACTTGACTGTATTATTGAATTGCATTTTACTGCCTTATGCATTTTCAACTATTCATGTTCAAGTAATTGTAAGCATAAAAGTTTATAAAGGCTGGTAAATAATTTTATAGATTTAAAAGATATGTGAAAAAAAGTAATTCTTATAATAAACCTACTTTCCAATTTTAGACCTTACTTTACCACGCAACACATAACAATAACTATCCTTTTTTTTAGTACTTCCATACACTTTTACACTCCATTGATAAGGCAATAAAACCCTGCCCATCTCTCATACATACTATAGGATCTACGCTTTAAATCCTAAAAATAAACTCCAAGCGGTGAAATACACCACAAAATCAAACAAAAGACTCTCTAAAGTTGGCTTTCTTTCTGCTCTTCTCTACAAAAATAGAATCTTTATTCCCAAAGTCGAGCAGTTGTCTCACGTTAGCCCACAAGTACTTCATAAAAGTCCTGGTATAGGGATCCTAAACCCTCTTGTTACATATGTATATAAGGAGATTCTTTGGTCCGAGGACGCTTGGCGCATTTACGAGTTGTTGCTTGTTATTCTCGTCACGGTTGGCGCAGGACTGTATAAAAAGCAATGGATCCAGCTATTCTTTTACGGTTAGGAGTTTAATTTCATGGCAGAGTAAACTTTCAGCTTAGGTGTGGACTTTTAACGGTAGAACAAGTATAAATAGTGGAGAGGTATTTCACCCACTTGGGGAAAATGAAGTTTTTCGTTCGTGTGAAAGAAGGGGACTTATTCAATTAAGCCTCGTCATATATCATCCGATAAGGAAGTTTATAGTTTGTATAGGTAAATATAATAAAGAAAGGAATTAATGCTTAATAATAATTTTAAATGAAGTACATGGTATGATGACAATTTTAAAATAATCTAAACTTATCTATTAAAGAAATTGTCTTAATTACTTGTTAAATTCCTGTAAAGGGGGTTTTATATATACCTACTAAAATGTGATAAAGGATAAGTTCAAAAGTTTATTACTCCAAAAGAAGAAATTTCTACATTAGAATTTTCATGTAACAAAAATAGTTAAGTTTGAAATACGTTAATTTTTATACGTTAAGTTTTCATTTAAAAACTTGGTCATTAATTTGGGCATCAAATCACTGAGTTGGCATTAAAATCTGTAAATTTCGTGCGACATAACTTGTTTTACTTGCGATAAAGGAACAGTAGGTACACGAATGAAAATTAAAGAAATTTACGCAAGCTTCTAGCAAAATTTTTCCAACGACAAAATTTTCTTCAATAACATACTTTACCACTGCACTAAATTCCAAGAATAAAAAAAATATATTTCTTAAATTTAAAAACAGTTTATTTAATTATCTTTATAACTAGAAAATTACAACATAATTCAGAAGAACAACATAATTTTTTCCAATGAATTTAATTTTTAACTTCCTTAATTTGATAATTCCCTAAAAATTCGGTTTAATCAAATCCATTTAATCAAGTCAAATTATCCTACAAAATTTAAAAGGATCCCCTTTTGCTAATTTAAACTTAAAATACAACACACATTGTTCAATCTAAATCGTTTCAATCAATCTCAAGTGATCTTCAAAGGATAAAAAGAATCGACAGTTCCGATTACTTTGAAAAAGAATCCGGTTCCAATTATCCCGAAATGAAACTCTAAGCTCTCTCTTTCAAGCTGATATTCTCTTTCTCCAACGAAAGAGCGGCCGCTCACTGTGACTGTTGACTCTCTTTAAGTTGACAAATAACTCCTCCCTAGAGAGAGGTGACAGATCTATGCCTGGGTAACACACGCTGTCCAGGAACGGGTAAAATAATGATCCACTATCGATTAGGATTTCTGGAAAGTAAATGGTGCTAAAGGTACTTAATCCTACAGTATTCGGGTCGAAGTGTTTGATATAAAGGGTAATTTGGAAGAATTATGTCACATTTAATGGACTTCAGGGATTTTATTCTGGAAGTTTTGAGTATATCTGTATGTAGATTGAGAATGATAATAGCAATTGAGGGGAGATATTCGATTAACACTATTTAAGTGCATTTAAAAGTATGTATTTTTAGGGAGTATAGAAATCATAGATTATAGGTATTGAGTGCTGAGATTTGGTGGTGGCTCATTTATAGGAACAAATGAATTTAGCTGTTCTATTTGCAATACTGCTTTTTATGGGGGTTTAACTTAATGAAAATTTCAATTTCATATATTTACATCTTCATCATATACTAGAAAAATTGAATCGAATTCCTTACACCAAAAAACTACTTCAGCTCACTTAAGCGACAAGGTGGAAAACTGTATAATTCAGAATAAAGTTCGCTTGAGACAGATGAATTATTGGACAAAAATTATTTGAAAAGTAGTAAACAATTGTAAAACATTTCAGCAATACAATTAATTTATTTTTAACAACCCTTATATTGAAAAAGAAATACCATTTTACGATTGGATTACTATTGGAATCAGAAAAGGTTTGATTGAGTGCTTGAGCTGAAAACCGAAGATTCAATTAGTCTTTACATCCCGAACAGACCAAGCTCAAAAATATCTTCACTTAAATAGCTGAAATAAAAAATAAACACAAATTCCCACTGTAACCCGAGACACTTTTCCGATAATCAGGCTTGCTTTCAGCTCGACTCGCCGTAACTTTATTTTTCAAAGCGGAATTCCTCACTTCAGAAAAAGGAGATTTCTATTCAAAGCGAGTCAAAAATTGTAAGGTCTCTTAAGATTAAAGTTCAACTTTACATTTGGGGAAAGTTGTTGGAAAGAACTATCCCAGAGCCTTCTGAGTAAGCAGGAGATGCGAGAATGATTGCTCAGTTTATTGCTGACAGTTTGATGAAAGTTTCCAAGCCCCTGGGCCATAAAATGTTTAACGAGAATTTTTTGACCTGGAAGAGTTACGCGGTGGGTATATGGCAAGGTTGTTTAATGTGTGGGGCATTTTGCTATAAATTACAATGAATGTAGTAGTTTTTGATAAAAAAATGAAATGCATAGTTTGAGTTTTATGAATCTTAAATCTTACTTCTTTGATATAAAGTATCTTTTGGGGTTGAATCTATACTCACATACAGTTACTTAGATATTTTTTTTGTACCATAATGGATTTTTAGATGTAAGTTTACGTAGGGAAGGCGGAGTAAAAGGTTACATTTAAGAGGTATTTTTTAAATTTTCAAGAGACGGGAATTTAATTTAATAATTTTATGCTTCATTTATAGCTTGAATGCTTGGCTGTATTTTCCCCAATAGAAATTAGGATCGGAATAATATCTTAAGAGAAATCGTTATAATTATGAGATTAAATTTTTGCAACCTTTTTCTCCAAGTTGTAAGGGCAAAAGTTCAAAAGATCTAAGAAATCTAATAAAGCAATCTATTCAATCTAAGAAAAAATTATATATTCTTTATGTATGAAAAAGAGGTGTGATGTAATCGTAAATTTTTTTATCAAGTCAAAAATGAAAACAAAATGTGTAAATCACAAATGCTAAAAATCACATCTACTAAATACATGATTTAAAATCGTACAATTTTCATTTGGATTATTTAAAAAAAAAACATTTTATTGATATTTAAAAAAAAATAGGCACGTATTTTGTTTTGTCCCCAAATATTTTTAGAAATCTCTTATTAGCTCTCCAACAACCCAGACTGTTGGTTTTCTTACAATACAGAAGCTACACTGTAAAACTATCTTTTCCTTTAAAAGAGTAAGTATGCAGGGAAGTTAAGACAAGCGAGGCAATTGAGAAATTCTAAAAGGAGATAGGAAATTACTAACACACATTAATAATTTTATTGTGCACATCCTAATAACTCGAATGTCTTTAATTCGAAGTCACGGATAATTTAAACATTATATTTATAACAATATTAGTTCCTCATAAAAAAATTGTCATTTAGTTGTTTTCTAAAAAAGGCTTCAGCTGTATCATTTCGTGACAAAACGAAATTTTCCTCGGATAAAACGCCTTACCCCTATCGCCTAAAACTTATAGGAAATTGGAACAGAGCAGCAAGCAAAAACCCCAGCCCCCTGAAACGCGTTACTTCCGCCCAGAATCCGCCGCTTTCCGTTTTATTGCGAACTGCGCGCGGCAGCTGAATTTGAATTTTCACCCTCGACAGGAAAAAAAGACTCGATTTTGAGTTGCCTACTGAGGCACGTGCGGACACCGATATAGAGTTTTGAACGAATGCGATAGAAGTATTTCTGGATTTATTTTTAACGCCCTGGGTGAAGGCGATTCCGTGGGAAATATCTGCCGTTATTGTGTATTAAAGGTTGCTTGAAACGAGGTATTGGGAAATATATTGTGGATATATACTATATATATACTATATAATAGTATATATATATAGTATATATATACTATATATATATACTATATAGGATATATACTATAGTATAATATGAAAGGTGTGATATTTAAATAGCATAGCTTTTTAAGAATTTCTTCTTTGACTACCCAGATTATTGAATAAGTGTAGTAGCTTTTAATTTATTATCTGAACCAAAATTTACTTTTCGTAAAAACGTATCGTAGAATTGGGCTTTCAATGTCTAAATTTTCATATTATCAATGCTGTTAATTGAAAAGAAATTAAGTTAAACATTTAATACGGGAACTTATCTCTGAGTTAATTTTAATGTGAAAGATTAATGACTAATATAAGTATTAAACATTCATAACTGTCAAATTTGACCATGTTTGCATCTTAGTTTTCTTATTTCATTTGTTAATTTGTATATTTTAAATTCAAAACACTTAGTATTCCTTAATTTTATATTAATGACCATTTTTTATTCAAATAATAATCATATCTTCAAAACTAATAAAATTCAATACAACAAATTATCTGTCAAGGAATATCAGATTAAAAGACATTTTCTCGGGTTCTTTTAATTAATATCAATCATCGGTATTGTTTTTTCAAGTAAACAAATTCTTAAAAGAAGCTTAAAGAAAAAAAAATTTCTTTTAACATTACCTACTATAATTAGTTGAATGAAAAATCTAGGATATAGCTCAGATGGTTTTTGGAAAAACGGGCTAACAATTTATTAGAAGTAAAGAACAAAACTTGTTTGTTTTATTAATAGTGAGGAAATGCTCAATCTTTCTTGAACAAATCCTAATAACAATTTAAAGATTTTTGAAGTTATGCTTTCGGGAAAAATTATCGCATTTTATTTCATGTGATAAGATCTTTTCATTAAAATTTGTTCCTTGGAATCTGAAAATAAGAATAATCTGTGACTTTTTACTTAAATATTCGAGCTTTCATTTTCAATTTAATAAAAAATATATAACATTAATGTATTAAAAAGAGAATATTTTGAGCACAAGGTTTTTTTAACATATGGTAGGTATTAAAAGACGCAAGAAAAATAATTTCCTTTGCTAGTTTTCATTGTTTATATAATCAGATATTAAAATGTTTAGTTTTCTTTGGAGTCGTGGCGTCTAGGTAAAAGTAAGAAACATAAAATTATTTTCCCTTCATGGTTAATCGATAAAAATTCCTGTACAAGTTTCAGTAATATTCAGCCTTACTCGAGACACGAATTGAAAAGCAAGTGTTCACACCACACTGTTCCATGCTTCCATCTTTTTTCTTTAATAAAATTTATACATATAAAAGAGATTTATAACGAAAAAACTGAATTAATTTTATATTATACCTGAATCATAAAAGAAAGCAAAGAGGAAAGATAATAGACATTTCTTCGTGTGAATAATTCCCCAATAAAAAGTAGATAGGACCCAAAAAACATTCCAAAGTAAGGTATTTGTCAGTAAAGTATAATAATTATTTTTTTCCTGTTATTTTACCCCTTCAAAAAAGTATGAAATTTTAGTACCCCCCCCCCGTTCCACATATTCTTTTTATTTTTAGTTTCAGGAATACAAGTGAGGTTCACCTGATAAATTAAATGATATAACAGAATTAATTGACAATTTCTTTGATTTTGATTCTATAAGGAAATAAATATAGTGATAGAGTTTATATTAACTGTCATATGAAGTGAAATCGTAAAAAATAAAATTTAAAATTTCCTTTGGGTTAGATAAAACACCAACGAATGAATATATTATATGTATTTTTTCCATCTTTCTTAAAATGGGTTTCGCAGTTTCATTATGTTATTGTTTACTTTTAGAGATTTAAAACTGTACATATTTCATACATTTTAGATCAACTATCTTTATTCAAATGCAATATTAAAAGCTATTTTTAAAAATAATTGAAAAGGTGAAAAAACAAACACAACTTTCATTAAAATTTCTGAAGCAAACGTGGTCATAATCTTGATATATTTTAACGAAAAAAGTATCATTTGTTCTTTTTCAAATCCAATTTTATAATTAATCATCAAACTTTTAATTGGGGTTTAAGAAACGATCAATTTATTATTTGTTCC
Organism: Tetragnatha montana; assembly: GCA_963680715.1. Classification (NCBI taxonomy): domain Eukaryota; kingdom Metazoa; phylum Arthropoda; class Arachnida; order Araneae; family Tetragnathidae; genus Tetragnatha; species Tetragnatha montana. The sequence goes on from OY796675.1 coordinate 33,909,608, forward strand.
CACGGTACATGTAGAGAAATTAATCATGATAAATCTATTGAACACCAAAACATATTTTCTTGACACATTTATTTAAAATGATGTATCGCTTATTAATTCCTTATTCATTGTATCAAAAATTATGATTGGCATTAAATTGAATTAATTTTTTGCTATTGAAAATTCAAAAAACAAACCTTGGACTTAACGTCTTAACCCTTTAAACTTTTTGATAACAAAATATGCATTTAAGAAAAAAACCTTTTAGAAGGCATTTAAAAGTCTAGATTGAAGACCCGTGCTAAAACTGCATTACAAGGGATTCAAAATGCACATTATCCCTTTTTTAATTAAAATTTTTATAGGTAGATACCATCTTCGAATAAAAAGGGTTAATTTAACATCTGTAATAGTAAAAAAAATTTTCATATTAAAAATATATTAAATCAAGGACAATATTTTTATTCATGCAATGCAAATTTAGAAAAAAGTTATTGTAAGGAATATTGGTAACTTAATAAATAAAAAGTTCAAATACCTAATTATAATGTTTATTCGGTATAAAAGACATGGCTACATTAAATTCTATTGTAAGACTTCAAATTGGGTCTTTTCAAATAATTACTTTCTAAAACCATTATGATGCTTCATTGGCAATTTATTAAAATGGCGGTTAACTATCTATAAATTTTCAATGACGTTGTTGAAAAGCGTAATCACTTAAGTTCATTCCTTATTTCTCTGCAATCAATGCGGGTCATTTATTATAAAATTAATTTCAAATCTCAAACGGTTCATTTTCTATAGAAAGTTCTAATAAGATTTAAATTTCAAGGTATTTTTGATGTACCTACAACTAGGTTATCCTAAATAAATAATAAATTGACAACGATTCATAAAAATTAAAATTAGGATTTATATTTGAAAATTAATTTGGCAAACTTTAATAAGTATTAAATTAGCTATAAACTTTTAAGTTTCTAAGAGATTTGTTCACTTTTATGTATCAAAATTCTGTGGAAAAATCATAAATGGAAATAAAAAACTACTTATAACATAACTTAACAACTTTAAAACACATTTGCATACTTAATAATGATTATATAATGAAACTTCGCGAAGCTGAATAATATTATTGATACAATTTCTTCTTATTTTTAAGAACGGTAAAATAGGCTTTGCTTGGGGAAACATTTTACGAAGATTTTATGTTATTTAAAGAAACTGGAAATATGCGTTTGCAGAAAAAAAATAAGAAGTATTCAACTTAGAACCCTTTGAAAGATTTATGCCCGTTTAGATATGAGTTTCATTTTACTTTAATTTCTGTTGAAAACTTAAAGGATGCAGTTTATTATAAGATAACTGTAGCTTATTCAACTGTAATTTTAATTAATTAGTAACCACATCCTTGACTTCCTGTAAAAATTCCTCGAAATTCTTCTTCTGGAGAAAGGCTGAAGGAGTTTTTTGTAACTTAAACTGATGGATATGAGCTGTAATAACTCTTGTTACTTGCTTAATTAATTACTATTTTCCTATTACCTGTTAATATTTAATTTCACATTTAATGCTTACAGATAGTTTTGTTTTATATTTACCCTATATGTAACTTTGTTTTGTAACTTTTATTTACTTTAAACTATCATATATCAGTTCATTTGTTTAAAATAGCCTTATAAACAAAGAAAAGAATGATAGGATAAACAATACATAAGCAATGATAAGCACGTGCGGTCTAAATAATTTTGAAAATTTTTATTGAGATCCAAATAAAAAAAAGGATTTAATGAAAGATCTAGAGAAAGAGTTACATCTATACTTAACTAATACGTTTTCCTCTCACATAATTATTTCATAATATATAAATTTATAGTTTTCATTCACAAAACTTGAATTTTTAAATAATTATTAGAATTTGTAAGAAAAATTTAGTAATTTTACTTCAGGATTTAGTAAAACAATTATGAACAAACTTTAATTGTAAAAAAAAATCTTAATTTTTTTCCTTTAAATTGATCTATTACTTACCAACTTTAGACCAAAGAAATTCATAGAGTTTTAAATGCTTAACCGACATACATTCCCACACTCGTTTATTTCCATTAGACCTAACTCCTTTCAGGCTAGATCATTTTCAAAAGGCAAGTTAAGAATGAACTGTGAAACCAACCCTGCCTCACAAAGATTAATAGGCCTCTTAATTCTAATATGCCTCACGCAGAACTCTATTCAAAGACACTGGGGTTAACAAGAAAAATGAGCGTCTGTCTCTCAGGGGAATAGTCTGTGGTGGTTACTGTTAAGTATGCTTAAGCGAACAGTCAACTGGTAGGTTAAGTTTCGAAAATACTTAAATGTCTGAAAAGCTAATGAAGTTATAGTCAAGTTACGAGTGATCTCGTTCAATAAACAGTTCCGAGTAAGTTTTTTTTTAATTTAAATTATTACTCAACCAATTCTGAATTCATGTTATGTGAATTAGTTGTGAGCTGTTATTTGTGAAATTTGTATGACATTCTAACTTGTTCTTTATTTTGTTCTAAAAGCGTACATTTTGTCTCTGAAACCCTAAATATAAATCTTAAAAGCATATTTGTGTGTTTATCAAAAGCAAAAGTAGTTCATTAAAGTTATACCACACTGGAAAGGTTATTATATTAAGTTTACAGAAAAAACTGTCAGCCTGGACACCAGTTTATATGCATTTATTTCACAGACATCTTCTATGAATTTTTAAAGACATTCTATTTTAAATTATGTAGGTATTTCTGTCATTGTTACAGAATTTCAACTGTTGTTAGTATAATTTTAGGAATTAACAAGACTAATCCTGTTTGTTGAACCCAGTGTTTATTAGAATTTTTTTCCCATTATTAGTAATTAATTACTGTTAAATTTACATCCAGCGGTACGACCGAAAGGAAAGAGCATTACTATTGCTGATCGGTCTATGTAGCTAAAACCAAAAGAGGTATACAAGTTGCTTTATTATGTAGACGTTGTTACTTATTTGACTGGTTACTTCGGGCATTAAAACCAGTTTGGGAATTATCAACTACATACAAATAAAATAAACCAGAAAGGATATTTTTTTCTCAAGAACAGATTTTCCTGCAAAAAATATGGGTAATTTCTGAAAGATTTACAGTGCAGTCTTTTTATTTTAAAATATTTTTTCGGCTGAATTTTAATTAATTTTGTTTTATGTATTATTCTATAATATTTTAAGTTCTTTCGTATGGCATTGAAGATTTTAAAGAAAAAGTATCCGTTTAAGTACCATTTATTTCATCAAAACTAACTAAAAAAGTATTATGAAACAAGGATTAAATTTGGTAAAATAAAGAAAGTTTAAAACCTTTCTTGGAAAATAATTGATAAAAGTTTCAAAGTAACTTTAAAAAACGTTCTTAATGCCCTTATTTCATCGAAATACTTTCAAGACCCACCTCCAAAGAAAACACGAACCGCAAAAAAAGCAATAAAAATTCGAACATCATCCATTATACGAGTCGTCCTCAAACACCAAGTGCTTCTCCTTCAAAATAATATATCCTCCACGTAAACGTTCTTTTTCAATGGACATGACCATTTATTAAACAGTAAGACCGAGAAAGGAGCAGAAAAGAATTCCAGAAGAATGGCACCCGCAAAAGAGAATGCTTCGAACATTATTAATGGCTTCTAAAAATCGCCATTGATTCCAAGCAGAAGCCAAGACACAAAGGGGTGGGTAGTGATTATTTGCATAAAATTAATTAATCTGCTTGTTCCAAAAGGCGGTCACACTTTAATCGCCTTGGGAATCTCGATTGTTCTTCTAAAAGCGAAGAAGCAATAAATTCTATGGGCTTCGATAAACATGGTTTAAGCCGGAATGAATCATTCTGTCGGAAGAAAGTATTGAGTTAACGTTACACATCAGTTCTTTTATGGGATATTCCTAATGGTAAGGAGTAAATCATGTCTTCTTGACACCTAGACAGTTCTGAGTTTTTCTGAGTACTTCGTTCATTGTAGTCTGGAGAGTAAGAGTCTGGTGTAGTTGAAATTTTCTGCTGTTTAAATTGCATTAAATTGCAAATCTAATATTTTTAAGACAGTCTATTTGCGTAGTAAGAATTACACCTTACGCAATATTTTGTAAATCACCAGAATTACATTTCTAGAAACTTGTACTGTTTATTAATTTATTATTACTTATTAATTTTTTTTCATACCTTAGACCATTTGTATCCTAACTAAATATAAATGGTAATTAAATATAAATGGAGTAGCTTTAAATGCCAACAAATTTATTTCGAGTTTCATTACCTACTAATATTTCTTAATTACTTCATAATTCTTGGAAAGGAATGCCCCAATTCCTACAAAAAATATATTTGACTACGCTAAAAAAGGGGGATAAAATACAAAATAGGATGCTATATTTCACCAATTCCATGTTCCCAAATTACATAGCGATTTTTTTAATGGTAATAATGATCTAGAATATAGTATTTTATTTCATTATGGAAGATTTATCGAAAAAATTATTATCTTACTTTATCATTCCAATAAATGGATGCATCTGCTTCATTGTTTTCAACACAATTCATACTTTACTCATTGGACACTTGGGACATTAATTATTTAACTACTGGAATCACATTTTACCAGTAAAAATTATGCATCAAATTAAAGTACACCAAGAATCATTTATGAGACAAGATACAAACTAGAAAATGTGTATTAAATTTATTTGTAAACCTTAGCCAGACATTTATCTAAAAAAAAAATATTCATATGTGCGCTTTTCCAGATTCATTTCCAGATTTTTTTTCAGCGCTTTTCCAGATTCCATTCTAGTGAAATATTTTTTTAAAAACTTTGTGAAAGATAACCAAGCCATCCGTATCTCAAAGCCAAAAAATACAGGACATCTAACTTATCGCACAAAATAACCCACATCCTATTTTTAATCACAAAAAAAAGTCCTCCAACTCAAACAAAAATGGCCTCAATAATCTCGACGGAAAACTCAATTGTCCTACTCCAAAAAACAAAGAAGCAATAAATTCTGCCAGACTTCGATAAACAGAATTAAGTCGTAATAGCGCATATTGCTCCGGAAGCGGTTCGCTTCCAGGCAAATGGTTAAAAAGTGCGTTTTATGGACGAAACGCGATCGGAATTGGCGGGCTTAATGTCATAAAGGGACGGTCGGGAAGAGAGGGGGGGGAAGCTTTTAGTGCGATTCTGGGATCGTAAAGAGTGTGACTTTTGTCGTTTTGTTGCGCAAATGAGTCTTAATTGACCCCTGGGGAAGTGTGATAAGTTCTGATTGCGGGATTAGGGGATGGTGTCGTTTAGAGTGATTAATTACTATGGGGGTGCGCAAAGAAATCGAAATTTACATTTGGTAACAGTCAGTCAGTTATGAAGGTTATGAAGGTTATTGCTAACTCCGAAAAATATTTTTAATCGTAGAAGAAAACTGTTAAATAGTAAGTTTTAGAAACATTTGTTACATTTAGCATTTGTTAATCTTACGCAACTATGTATTTGTTTTGATGTGCACCAAAGGTTCTCAATTTGTGGGGACCTCCCCCCTGTACGAACTAAGGGAAGGGGCCCTTCCAGAAATTTGGACTAATTGGACAAAAACGAGTAAAATCCCTGTTTTTGAAAACTTCGAAAGTGGTTCGCTAATTACTATTATTAGAAAGTTATTAGAAGTTTCTCGGATTTTTAGAACATTCTATTACAATTTTAAGACCTCACTTGTGTATTAACTGCCGAAGATCAAGTTTGAAGCGTCAAAGTGATCTGTAGAATTACTACTTAACGTTGGATTACCTACCTCTGGGGATTCCAGAGAAGAGCCATTGCCCCTCTATAGCCCCTAAAGTAGTCAAAAAACCCTTTTTGTGCATGGTAATATTTGAAATTTTTCTGGGGGAAGCCCCCCCAGACTCCATCTTAGACGTAACACTTGATATTTAACACTACATTTAAACTTCCAAAATCCAAATTCTAGTTACTTTTCCCCCGAGAATGGCTCCCTTCAAAACTCTGTCCAGGACAAAGGTCGTATTTTAATTTTAGCGTCACAATATATTACATTGAGTACATTTTTACGGTGTAAAAGGGGTGGGGGCGAAGAAAACTACGATTGAAAATCGGTTCGCCAATGTTGAAAGTTTCAGAAGCACTGATGTGCACTTTTGAAGCAAAACAAAATATCTATTTCTTCATTTTAGACGTAACAGTTCATTTTACCCTAAGTAGGTACTGGCAAAAAGGTATTTATGAATCGCCCACACAGAAAATTACAAATTATTTTGTTTGTTAATTTTATAAAAGCATCTACAAATTGAATTTCGAACTCATTCTAGAAACTGAAGGGTTTTATTTTGGAAGATTATACAACACAGCAGTTCTTACATTCGATTTGGGATTTAAAAGAAAAACTACATAACATTAAAAAGGTATACGCTAGTAAATAGTTAAAAATTAAATATTTAAAATAAAGTAAATAATGATTGTTCACAGAAAACTTAAAGGAAATCTACAAATTTTGTATAATATAATCAACACATCTATGATGTATAATTGTGTTTATTTTTTAGATAGAAAATCCTTACCTTATTTAAGATAGCTCGAATGGTTTATGGTATCTATTAAGATACTTCCTTTTGGACCTTTTCCCCAAATAGATTATGGGGGAGCCAAACCTAATAATCAGTGAAAATAAAACGAACAACGTTCAATTTTCGAAACAAAAATATCCGAACAGATGGGAGTGACAAGATATCGCTTTCCTCTGATTTAGTCGATATCGCATTTTCCTCATTAATAGCATACAGCATATCAGCAAATCCTGTGTTCGATAATTGGAGTGTTCTTTTCGGTTTTATTTGTTTCATATAGGTTTGTTTTTGTGTTTTTACACTCATCCTTCAATGAAGTAATCCAACCTCTTTCAGAAGAGTTTTTTCATGAGTGGTGTATGTGTTTTAGTTGTGTGTTTTGAATAGTATAAAGCAGGTTTTTATGGCTGAAAATATTGTGAGAAGAAATTTGTTTAAGTTTTTAATTTAGTTTTTTTAACTAACGCTAAAAATAATAGAAATACAAATTGGTTTCGGTGAGTACATTCCGTTTCAAATTTATAGTTAATTTGTAAATCCTCCTATAATTCCTACCTCTAGAGTTAATATAAATTCCCACCTGTAAATGCAATATACAGCGTTTCATACATCATCGAAACTAGAGATAAATTACAGTTTTGAAATTGATATTATATCAGCTAAATAGTAACACATAGTTTTTACACAGGTATTTTCAACTGAAAATAATAATAAATGATACCTCAGAATCTAAAACTGATAACTTTTCTGCTTCATCATTTGAATATGCTACATTTGAAAAGCCTTTATTTCTCCCCGGCTGTCTTATTATTTAAGAGATGTTAACAATTTCAGTTTTTGGTGATCATTTATTGTAAAAGGTTGTACAAAACTCAACGTAAGTAATAGGTATGCATTACCTAAGCTTTACATTATTTCCAAAAGAAAGTTTTATTCGAGTTCCACCATTTCCAAAAGTTTTGCCCAATATTCCGAGCAAAATTTCTTTTCATTTACTATCTGGTAGAAATTCGGCCGCATGGAAAATTTGAAAAAAAAATCCCTCAACTCGACAACCCATTGATTGTCCCACAACACACAAATCCCTTCGAAACTTCGACAACCTACCCACCCCCACCCACTCACCCTCCAACAAACTTTTCCAGCATGGCCCGAACGCGGAACATAAACAAATCCCCGCCGCCAGCGCCCCCAATAAAAATTTCCCGCGCGCTAACCCTAACAAGCGAGAGCGACCGGCCGACGACGCAAAAAAAGAGGAACCCATGCCGTACTCACATGCGCCTGTCGCCGGAGGAGGCTGACTCGACGAGCGGTCGTCGGCCGTCCCTGCGGAAGCGCACCCGCATCTTGGTCATGTCGATGTTGTTGACGGCGACGCGTAGGAAGTCCATGGCTGTGGCCGGGCGGCCGACGGTCGGGTTCGGCGGCCCTCGGCGGAATGGGCCGCTATTGATCGGGGAAGCCCGCGTGCGCTCGCTCGCTGAGGGGTCGCTGATGCGGCCCAGGTGGGCATCGATCAGGGGGCTCTATGGGTTCTGGGTCTTTCCCAGACCTGTTGGCTGCTAAGAAAGTTGTCATGAAAATATATCTATGAAATACAAGCACCACTGACCTGACTAAGGAAATTACTGGATATCTCCAAAACTACTGAACCTACCTAGAAACTTGAAATTCCTCTTTAGGTAGTAGGTGTGCACTAAGAAAGCATTTTAATATCAAACCACTACTTTCCTATTTTTTTAACCCATTTAAAATGTACTGAAACAGTATAGATTTACTTATCTCTCCCCCCCCCGGTTCCCGGTTAGAATGGTGTTTGTGAACGCGGCTACAGTGTAGATTTACTTCTCTTTCTCTCTATTGAGGAGTCGTCCTTCCTCACCGAAAATCATTTCTAAACATTTTCTCTACAGACAAGTTCAACTGTGTGACGTCTCAAAGCGGTGGAAGAATTCCACCTATGTATTTCGAACCTGAAATACATAGGTGGAATTCATATGCAATGTTGGAATATACAGGGTGTTTCAAAAGTCCGTTTCGCAGCTTTTATTCGAAATCAACCTCTCCTAGGGTCATGGAAGTAAAGCGTACGCCTAGGTAAGTCTTTGCATTAATAATGTAAGAGTGCATTTTATTTATTAGATTTTTTACAGTTTTCCTCTTACTGAGGGTTGAGCTCAAGATGTTGCAAATCACTTGAAGACATTCTAGACTTAAACATTTTCTGCACTTAAAGCCTTCCCATATAGGCACTCATTAGGGCAATATCTAGGCATAGTCCCAATTTCGAAGTTACTGTACCAACGAATTATAATGTTAGAAATAATGAATTCATGGTCTACCGACACAAAAAATTGAACTAGACTTTGACACCGATTAATTAACTTTGATCACCAAATGCTCAACTATAAGGATCCAAATATTCTTCTGAATCTTTCTTTAAATGAAACGTAGAACAAATATTTTGTTAATAGTTTATTTATTGCTAACATAATTAGTTGAAAAACCAAAGCCTCCAAAGACAATAAATTTACAGAAAAACACCTCTTTATTATTTTTATGCTACAAACTATAATAATAGTGCCCAAAGTGAAGTCAATACTTAAATCCTTCTTTTAAAAGAACACAAACACCAACTAACATAAATTATCTACAAAAACATAATTCGTCCGTTAAAGATATGAAAATACGTACACAAATTACTTAAAAAATCGGAACTCTTTCGGAAGATATAACCATACCTATAAATCCCCCCACTCTCCTATGAAGCCCCTATAAAACATAACTTCTCCATCCAACTCACCAGGAAAATGTCAGAGTTTAGTACTCCCCCAAACATCCATCATGGTAGTTGAAAGCCAGTCGAAAAAGCGAAAAATGTGTTTTTGAAATGCGGGTTTTAAAGCAATCCATCCTAGAGCCTTACGGGATCTTAATGTAATCCCGATGTCGACTTTTTCGTTTCGCCTTTTCGGTGATAGAATTCAGAATCAGGTCAAGTCGGTGTGCTGTGGAAGGTGATAGGAAAATATAGCAAAAGAAATCGATAGAAAGAAAAGGGTTTTGACGTTATTGGAGACAAATGAAAGATTTAACATATTCAAAGTTATGCTTGTAAAAATAATATTTTTGGTAGACCAAGTGGAGGTTTAGTCTTAGGTTATAATAGCCAAAAAGTTAAAGTTAACAACATCATAAAAATAACTAGTTATTTTATTGCAATCTCGGCAAACTACCTTGTGTTCCAAAATATTGTAATTGTAATTTGTTATTTTCCACCCAGTGATATTTATGACTCTCAATACAATGATTTTTTGAATTTTGTTACCAATTCTGATTTTAATGATTTGATCATTATGGGTGATTTGAATGCACGTGTTGGTTGCTTAGATAGTATTTTTGTTTGTGATATTAATGATTTTATTAAACATAGATCAAAGGACCATACTAAAAATATACGAGGTAAACAGCTAACTGAATTTTGTGTTTCAAATAATCTTATTATTTTGAATGGTTCGTCCCCAGGTGACGAGGAGGGTGACTTTACTTTTTTTAACAAAAACGGAGCCAGTGTTATAGATTATATAATTGTCTCTAATAGTGTATATTCCCATATCACCCACTTTAAAACCATCCCGAAATTGGGCTCAGACCACCTCCCTATTGTTGCTACGCTCTGGAGTCCTACGGGTTCCTTCCAGAATAAGGGGAAAAGGGTTTTTCAATCCGTAAATTCCAGATGGACTGAAGTTGAGGGCTCCAAATTCGTCACTGAGCTGGAGCACTTCTTTGTAGCGCATCCAGGTGTCAATCCAACTGATCTGATTCCTATTATGAGCAAAGCAGCTGAAAATAACAATTTACTTAGGACTAGAAATAACTCCAAAACATCCCAACCTCTCTCTCACTCAAAGGCTAAATGGTTCGATAAGGATTGTCGAGAATCAAGATTTAGGCTGAAGGAAAAGTTGAAAATTCTTAAAAAATATAGTAATAAAATTAACCTTGTCTCCTACAAAATATGTCTACGGGAATATAAAAAGCTGTGCACCTTGAAAAAGGCCAGTTATTTCAGAGAATTAAATTTTGAGCTTTCTTCTTGCAATAATTCTCAAACATTTTGGAATATAATCAAGAACTTTAGAAAGAGTAAATACATTCAAAACTCTATAGAATCATGTGAATGGTTTAACTATTTCTCTCACATTTTTAAATCAAATTGTGCTCCGGGGGAAGACTCTGTTTCACTGGTCACATCTGGCATTTTTTCTTCCTTTTCTGATCCACTATTGGATAGTGATATTACAACTCAGGAACTCCAATGTGTTGTAAAGGATCTGAAGTGTGGTAAGGCACCTGGATGTGACTCATTGAAACCTGAGTTTTTTAAATACCTAGGTAAATTTTCATTGATTGCAATTAGCAACATATTTAACCGTATATATGAAACCGGACAAATGCCATCATCCTGGATCTTGACTATAATCAATCCAATTTACAAGAAAGGAGATGTTTCTGATCCCTCCAACTATAGACCCATTTCATTAATTCCGGTAGTCACAAAAGTTTTTACATCAATTCTGAATAAAAGGCTACTGAATTATTTGAACTCTCATGATATACTTTTGGAGGAACAGGCAGGTTTCAGGAAGAATTACAGTTGCTTAGACCAAATTTTTATATTAAATTGTTTAATAAATGATAAATTAAAGAAAAAGCGTGGTAAACTTTACTCTGTCTTTATAGATTTTAAAGGAGCTTTCGACAACGTTAACCATGGAATACTTTTTTCTGAACTACAAAAAAATAAAGTTAGCCCAAAATTCATCAGAATCCTTCACAATATTTACAATAATGCATATGCGAAAGTTCGCTCATCCTCTGATTTTACTGATCCATTTAAAATTAATTCGGGAGTTTTACAAGGAGAAGTACTAAGCCCAATTCTATTCTCACTTTTCTTGAACGATCTTATTATCCGCCTAAACGCATCTGGAATTTCGGATATCAGTTTTCGAGATGGAACCCCTGTTAACATATTACTTTATGCCGATGACGCTATTATTTTAGCAGACTCCCCTATTAACTTGAATAAAAAACTTCGAATATTGGAACAATTTTGCTCAGATCACAGACTTATGGTAAATATAAATAAGACAAAAGTAATGATATTCAGAAAGGGAGGTAAACTATCGAAACATGACAAATTCTATTACAAAAATAGCAAACTGGAAATTGTAAGCAACTACATTTATCTAGGTGTCCCTTTTTCTTCTTCGGGGTCTTTTTCTACAGCGAAGAAACATTTCAGTGCTAAAGCTCTTTCTGCCATTCATGCAATGTGGCCCATTGTAACAGGAGCAAAGATCAATTCTCCAGGTAGCTGGTTCAGAATTTTTAATTCCCTTGTATTATCGGTTCTCAGTTATGGCAGTCCTGTCTGGTCTATTTCCTATATCAGTGAGTTAGAACATATCCAGAACTTCTTTATTAAAAAATTATTCAATCTTTCAAAATATACTCCAGGTTATATTCTCAGACTTGAACTGGGTCAAACTAATATTTCCATTATATTCATAAAATTAATTTTGAGATTCTGGATTAGAATATTAGAGATGGATGACCGTAGGTTTACCAAAATTGCATACAAACATTGTTTTTATGGCCGTTCGAGCCCAATAAAATTTAATTGGACTTTAAAAATTAAATCTATAATCGAAAGCTCCGGCTTTTCTTATGTTTGGCTATCACAAGATCCCGAAGTTGCAATGAAGTTTCTGCCCCAAATCCTTCTAAGCTACATTGATCAATACAAACAGTTAGATATGATAAGTATGGAAAAAAGTCAACATTACCCTCACTATAAATTTATAAAACTAACCCCTTTCATAGAAGACTATATTACCTCAAGAATTGATGTTTCAATGAAGAGAATTATTTTCCAACTGAGATTAAATCAGGAGACCATTTTTTTCGAGGGAAAACTCTTTAAAATAAACCCCAAAGACAAATGCAAATATTGTAATATGGATGAACCAGAATCATGGGAACACGTATTTTTATATTGTCCTATGTATTGTTTTTACAGATTAAAGTATCTTTCCCCTTTTAGTGGGTATCAAAATAACTTTAATGGTTTCCTCACTTACAATCATAAGAATTTTTTTGCAATAGTAAATTTTATTAAATCAGCTCAAAAGTTGAACCAGTTCCTGTTGGCAAATTGTTCTTTAGACTCCTGAGGTTTTTTTTTTCTCTTTTTTTGTTAATTGTATTTTGGTTCTATTTATTCTATTTATATGCTTTGTTTTTGTCTTGCATTTATTTGTATGGTCTGATATTTTTGTATTTTGGTGTATGGGCCAGCTGGCCTTTTTTGCCAATAAACTATTATTATTATATTATTATTATTAAATGAAAGATTTATTAGGATAGAATCGGGGTCCATTATTGAATTGCATACGGACCAGTGTCATTCAAAGGAACCTGGGAAAGGAATTAAGGCTTCTGAATTTAAATATTTTGCATCATGTTACTACAATCGGAGGTAGGTACAATGAGGAGACAGGTAGTGCCTGGAGGGTCAGCCATGGAGTCTCTGGAACTTTAGGTCCCAATAGAATAAAAACTGTCCCGGCTTATAGGCCGTGGTCGATGGCTAAAATTAAAACTAACCGTTTCGTCCATTTTTACGATAGACATCAGACTGAGAGCTGGATGCAAATTTTGCGTATGATAAGGTGCACGAGATATTTCACGTGGAACAGATTCGATTGATGATGGGAAAACGTAAGTCACCACAGCCAGAGGTCTAAGTGGAAGCTTTCAGCGTGGAGGGAGGGTCGAACATGCACATTTTTCATGAAAAACGGCCGACAAGGTGCAAGGCTGGAAATAGGCTTAATGTATTGAAGAATGTGAGTAAAATTCAGGGGTAACACTCCCAGAGGTCTGAGTGGAAGACAAAGGGTCGCCAGAGGTCGCCAAAGGTGCAGAAAAAATCTTAAAACCTGACTCATTCGGATACCTCTGGCTGTTTGCATGTTTATAGCTGACATATAGAATAGACTACGTGCAAACAGCCAGAGGTCTAAGTGGAGGCGTTCGGGAGATATTCAGGCGCAAAGTACAAAACGGAATAAAAGCGCGCGGTCCCTTGCGGAAGACATTTTGAGAAAATCGTTTGAAAATTTGCACAGTTTAAGGAGAGTGTGAGTAAAAGATCATGTAGCATTCTCAAAAGTATAAGTGGTGTTTTAAGGGTTGTAGGAAGTAACGAATTTTCAAATACTTATATGAAAGTTATGTAATTTTTTGAAATTCCCAAAAAATTGTAACGATTTCTTTAATGTGTGGAAACAACCAAGTAAAAATGTTTCGATATTCTAAAATGACTTTCTGACCCTCTTTCACCCCCTTTTCTGTCGTTTTGCTGAAATAGCTTTATTTCTCCTGAAGATGAGATCTGCTTACCCCATTGTTACAAAGAAAGCATATTGCAAAATACTAGGTTAAAAAAGAAACTAAATTAAAGTGAACTTAAAATTAAAAACCTAGTACTATTTTGCAATATGGCAATATGGCATCAGTACTAGGGTGGGTCAAAAATATTTTTTTTACATTTTCCCAGGGGCACAACGAGAAAAAGGTGCCAAATGGTCTCAAACTAACATGTGTAAAATATTATTCCACTATAATAACTCTTTTTGCCTCCGGATTGACTTCAAAGTTTCCAGCAATGTAGTAATTCCATGTAAAAATGGAAAAATTAAAATCGAGGTTTTACCTTAATTGCATGAATCCTTCATGAATGTAAATATTTACAATGGTATAAAAATCCTCATTGAAGAGTATAAAATGATTGAAAATGAAACTAGAGATGAAATACTTGAGTTCTATCACAACATATTTTGAAATATCGCAATGAATAGAACAAGCTATTAAGAATCTCTTGTTAGATTAAAAAAAATGTTTGAAGCCTTTATTGGCGGTTGAATAGGATGGTGAAAACATTGAATTTAATAAAAATGTATGTGTCAGAATTGTGGTATCTATTATGGCGTATGCGTTTCAGACTCCCAGAGAAAATTTCTATAATAGTTTTAAGTATGGATGGGGGTTTCCTTGAAATTTCAGTGGCATATAAGGGGCAGTCCACCACAACTGTCCCCAAACGAGTCCATAATGTCCAGAAATAAATTAAAACCCTATTTTAAGAGTCAAATTTTGAAATATTTTCTTAAGGAGAGCGGTAGATGCCCGTTTTAAGCTTAGAGCTCAGTATTATCCTCAAAATTTTTAAATTAGCTACAGTAATTTTCAAAATATACTTGTAATTATTTTAACCAGCTAAATTTGCTATATACTTAAACAATGTACGCGTAAGAAACTATTTTTAGTCAATCCTCCCTCCAAAGAAGTCTAATCATGAGTCTGGGTTTCAGGCCATCCCTTAGATAAATCATCACTGATGTGAATCATTACTGATATGTATTTGCTTATTTCCTATGAACGAACTTTCCATTCGACACTTGTTTAAACATATTTATATAATCACATTTGGATCCGAAGACTTTTAGGGAGTTTGGACAAAAGTTTAGAAACATGTAAAATCTCCTTTTTTTTCCTAATTAATGTCAGCCAATTACCCCAGTTTTTTCATCAAAGCCTAAGCACAAACCAAAAATTATATTTGGACAGAATAGTGTCAACAGAACCTAGTAGAATTGTGCATGATTCAATAGAATCTGATTCTGACAAATCAATTATTAATGTATCGCATAGGAGGAAACTTCATGGCCCAACCTAGATTGCAATCAAAATTCGCTCTTTATGTTAATATTGATTATTATTCCAACTTGATATTTGCCACTCAGAGATTGAAGCCAAACTTTACGCAGTATTTAAAAAAAAATACAGTTACTTCACACATAATGAAAGTTGATCAGCTAGTGAAATATCAGTCCGCTGAATTTTGAAATCACAGCATTTAAGAAAAATAGCAACTATTCAGCAACTATTACCATCACTTTCTAATTTAAAATTTAAAAGAATCATTTTACACTGACCAGACTTGAGAGAGAATATATCGGATCTACCAATATTTAAAATCTATACCAGTGGACCATACATTGTTTGTTTGCAAAAAAGCCTCCTATTCTACGCCAGTTTTGTTAATATTATATTGCCTTTTTTAGAAGTTGTTTTTGTACTAATAATGCATTAATGTTACTCATATGATTAAAACTGCTTTTAAAAACCCATATTTTTAAGCTTTAAAATATTATTAACGCAAAAAATTAAATTTCTAAAATTTAAAAAAAAATGAAAAAATTGCATAATTTTGTTCCATTTGAAGCCAATCCGGAGGCAAAAAGAGTTATTATTATGGAAAAATATTTTACACATGTTAGTTTGAGACCATTTGGCACCTTTTTCTTGCTGTGCCCGATGGAATTTGTAAAATTTTTTTTTCGCCATAGGAAAATGACCCACCCTAATCAGTACTGTAGTCAGAGGTCAACTACTGATAATGCCTATTGTAGAAATCATAGATATATATACTAACGTAACTGGATAGACTGTTCAACAGTAAAAAAATGCAGCCGTTGCCACCGCTGTTGCCAGATCGTTGGGCGTATGAAATTTCGCAGATCTCCATAGAGCTTCATGTTGTTTTGCGATTAAAAATTTTATATTAGGGGTTATGAATAATTAAAACTCAAAAATGGATTATTTAGGGCAGTGTAGTTTTTAATTAAGATAGTGCACTAGTTATTTTATTAGCTCCCTTTCCTTTTAAATCTTAATTAAAATCTCAACACACGTTTTTCAGTGGCGTTTTTAGATTGAAGGTTGAATCGAAACATTATTGAAGTTTGTTTTTACTTATTTTTTTTCGAGATATTTATGATTTTAGGCTGAAAATTGCATCTTGAGAATGTTGTTTTAAATAAATAATTAGCAGGAATGATAATCTTCAATTCTTTCAAAAATCATGAGCAAAATTAGGTTGTTGGTTTTTAGTACAACTTCAAATATTTAGGGTGAGATATTTAAAAGCTTAAAATGTATTAACAGATGTACTAAAAAATACACCTAAATGTAGAACAAAGTGGGTTTTTTTGGAAATATTACAATGAAGAAAGGAATAGGATTAAATACAATATCTTTATTATATCAGGAAAAATCACATTTTACCACAACTAATTTTTCAGCATCAATTGTGCTGTTATAAGAACAGATATTTTTAATCTTAAGGGGACATCCATAAATTACGTGAGGTCAAAAAGGGGGAGGAGGGGTATAGCAAAAGCTTACCAAATCTCACCTGGGGGGAGGGGGGAGTCAATTAAAATTTCACGTCAACTTTTAGTTATGAAAATATAATTTCTTTTCTTTAATATTTCTATAATATTTTTCTTTTATATTTTTTAACACAACTTCAGAAAAAAGGAGCAGATTAGTCAAAACAGTGGAGTTAAGAGCATGTTTTTGATTTAAACACTCTTATTTGTATCTAAACTTTTGAAAGTGAAATGTCTATTAAGACTGAAAAAAGGCCTTTCAAAGAAATTTATTTGTTTAAAAGTGATTGAGAAAATCTCACGTGAGGGAGAAGGGGGGATCCAGCAAAATCTCACGAAGGGGGAGGGAGGGGTCCAGAATTTGGAAAAAACACCTCACGTAATTTATGGATGTCCCCTAAAATTACAATTTAAAAAAAAAAATTAGTTGGTTCAAAATCCTTTCTATGGATGGCCTTCACCCATTCTCTTACTACCTCAGGTCTTTTGAAAGGAAATCTGTAAAAGTAAAATAAAATCATCATTGGGTGAAGTTTAATTTTTGACAACACTTAACGATGGTGAAGACGAGAAACATCGTACCTCCAATTTTTCCGAAATTGAGTTTTTTATTGCTGCCTACCTATTACAAACTACTCCACCGATATTAGTGTTTGCAGCGCTGACAAAGTGAGTTTTTAGCCTTAAAATCGATTGTAGAGGTTCCTCTACAATCCCAACAATCACAATACAATGTATACAATCTACAAAGTAGAGAGAGAGAGAAAGAGAGTGAGAGGGAGAGAGAAAGGAGTTTGATTCAAAAACTTGGAAATTGGTTTCGTAACGAGGT
Organism: Tetragnatha montana; assembly: GCA_963680715.1. NCBI lineage: Eukaryota > Metazoa > Arthropoda > Arachnida > Araneae > Tetragnathidae > Tetragnatha > Tetragnatha montana. The sequence continues at coordinate 33,927,364 of OY796675.1, forward strand.
AAATAGGGTGTCATGGCCATGGTCATAGGCACCCAAAAACAGTTTTTTTGCTCTCCTGAAAAGTTGAGATTTTGGAGATATACGAGTTTTCTCGTCTTCACCGTCGATAAATCACATTGAACTAGTTCCGCGCGTGTCATTTATTCACGTTTATTTATTATTGTTTTGAATTCTCTTTCAAAATTTAAGAATGTCATTGTTTTAAAATAAAAGATGTATTTTTTAAACGTTTGAGCTTTTAATATATCCAACTCTGGAAAATGCTCCCACATCAATGACATCTCCACAAATTATAGAGATTTTGATATTTATTATTTTCTAGGAAGATCAAATAAGTTGATAAAAATTAAGTGATGCAAGTATTACAAGTCTTGAATGTTGACTGAATTTTAATAACTATAAACATGTTAAGCTGGCTTGAAATTGTTTTAAAAGATAACTAGATTTATATATATATTTAATTGAACTGAGTAGTGAAAAAATATCATTTGGTTCATAAGGAACAAACAATTCCTTACACTTAAAGCGAAATGATAAACAATCATGGTGATCACACTTGTTTTATAAATTATAAATACTAAGCTTCACGATTTATTAACTGATAACATAATTTGCTTTATAATATTGATGGCTAAGATAATAGTTAACGTTTTGATACAAGTTTTTGGTTTTGTAAAGGTAATAAATATTAGGATAAACAATTTTCCTAACCTATAAGCCATCAATAACAAAACAACGAGATTGAAAATAAAGGATGTAAAACATTAAAATTAGCATCAAAAATAGTTTGTACTTACCGATGGAAGCTATGTTCTTATTTTTCAAAACCTGCTTGTTCTTGCAATTATATGCAACGCAGCAGTGAACCATATTTCTGAAGCACAGGACCACAGACCTCCAGGAATCATACGCCCAACAAAATGGATGCCAAAAGTTTCAACTGGTCGCATTTTTATCGGGGCGTTGCCATACGAGCAGTCCATCCAGTTAGTATATATATATCTATGGTAGAAATAGACGAAACGTTTGGTTTCGATTTTAACCATCGACCACGGCCTATAAACCCAGACAGTTTATATCCTACTCCGTTCGTGAAAGCCTTCGTATTTATATTTAGGTCTGAAGTTTGGTCAGGAGATGTGGTAGTTATACACTAAATTTTTATAAAGGAAAAGGGAAAATATTTTATAGGGAATAAGTTATCCCTTGGATGCTCTGCTGTAAAAGGTTCTGCCCATTGAATTTCTGAGGTCTTTGGTTAACATCTCTCTGGGTACTTTAAAGACTAGCTGCAACTCTGTTAATAAATTTTTATTTATGAAATATATATGGCCATGAATGAATCTGCAATGTAAGACCTCGTATAATTCAGAGAAAAATCTTATGTTCAATTTAAGATAATAAGAAACTTTATCTTTTGGTCTCTTATCAGAAACGTGTTAAGAGCAAAAGTTGTATTCTGAAAAAGTGCTACTTTATGCTTTCTATATTTCTCATACAGAAAGTTTTGAAATTAAAATTTAAGAAAGTAAATTAAAAGAAAGTAATTGAATACATTGTTTATTTACTTGAAGAAGAATTTTACATCTAAAAATGTTTTTAGTTCACTGTAATTCCTTCTAAAGTTTATATGCTATGTAAAATTTCGATAAAAATTTGCTAAAACAAAAATGAAAAAGCTTCTTTAAGGCCGAATTGGCAAAAAATGGCACTCTTCCATTAAAACATACCACATTTTGGTTTTAATTATGCGAAAAAAAAAATTGCATTTTCTGATGAGACAATTTTCTTTACAATGTAATGATATGGGCGATATGGGAAATTGATATTGTAAATAGAAACTTGTGTGTCAACGTGTTAGGAAAAGTATTAAAAATAGCTTGGATATATTTTTCACCATATTTTTGTTTTCTAAGGAACATTATTCTTTTATGTAAGTACGTAATTGTATTTTTAAAAGAAAGCCTCGGCGTTGCAATCAACCTGGGGTCTCAAAACTGCAACATTCCAAGGAACCCTATTTACCCCATTAAAGAAAATCACTATTCCGATACCTCCTTGACAAATACGAAATCTTCCAGTCAGTTAAACCCAGAACCTGGGGAATTCGTGTTTAAAAATAACGTAGATGCGTCACGTACAAATATAATGGCATTAACTTATTTAAAATGCTTTTAAGGGGGAGAAAGTATGACTCAACCAAAATCAAAAGTGCAATCTTTTTCTCATCTCTCTCAATTCAGTGAAATGAAAAGGGTTTATTTATTCAAGGATTTCATTCAAAGGCCTTCAATTAATCTTAAGTCGTTTCGTGGTTGTTGTTTTTTTTTTCAAATCTTTTATCCAATGGTAATGTATTTACGGTGAAAAATAATTTATCTCAGAGCTGGATTTCTAAAGTGGTCGAGGAGTAAATAAATATTTCCAATTTCGAAATTTCAACCAGAAAAATATTTCGTTAAATTGTTAGGATGGGAGTATAATTTAGCACTTTTCACGAGTTCAGGGAATTTGTGTTATGTAATGTTTTAAAAATTGTTTTCTTCTCTTGAGGTCTATTTATAAAACTACTGCTAAAAGGGGTTGGTGTGCTTGATTTTGATCTGCAGTTGATGCGATTCTCTTGTAACTCGCAAAGAACTAACATCACACAAAGTGCTTTCAGGCTCCATCATCATCATCATCGGAGATTTCTGTCTCCCTTATTGTTTCCTTCTCCACAAAAATTGATGCTATTTTGAAGCTGTTCCCTTCTTGACGTAGCTTATCACTTCTGCAACAAAACAATCCATAGCCAATATTGTCTACGCTGAATCAAATTTATTTCATCGAGAATGGAAATATATCGAAATAAGAATGAAAAAGTCCTAAAAATAACTTGATATTTTCTTTCTTTGGGTGGTATTTTTCTCAACCTTTTTCTGAATTTATTTGCCTACAATTGTAGGTATAGTTTCAGTTTTTTCTTTTTTTCATATTAGTTACTCACGTATATTATAATGTATTTTCATTTTAAAGCAGGAATTATTGTTATTTTTGGAGATTAAAGAAAGTCGAACTGAGATTTTGTTAAAGAGTATTTTGAATAATCCACAAATGTTTTATGGTCCAGAACCAGAGTAGCTTATCAAGCAACCAACTATATATTCTGACTGTAAAGCAGAACATATACCGAAAATACCTCATGAAATGTAGTTCAATGTGTTACTTCAATACTTCATTTTTGAGGTAATTACGCTAACTCAGTCGAATAATCAAATGTTAATAATTTTCTACTACAGTTAAAATTCAGCTAGATATGAAGGCAATGCGAATTTATATACTTTTTCTATTTAATTTATTTGTATTTATGTTCTATGTAAGAAATATGAACGAACAAAAAGTATTTATGTACACAACTTCAACATTTTCAAGTTTAATGACAATATTTTTTCTAGTAACCTTAAATTAGAGTATGAATTCTAAACTAATAAAATGAAGTAGGTATATTTTTATTATTTTCCTTTTGAAAGATAAATATTAAATAAAGCTTTCTTGATATTTTACTTAATATTTATTTCTGAAAATTTTATTTATCCATTATTTATCCATTTTTAAATTTTCTAACCTAACACCATAAGTATTATCATACCGTTTAACGGGGGGAATTGGATCAGTGGGGTGAATCGGATCACTGTTGGAAAAAGTTTTTTTAAACCATCATAACTCCGGTTGTGTTAGATTTATAGAATCAATATAACTCAGAGTTCAAAAGTGATCCTATTCACCCCGTTTTACGGTACACATCTATTATTACTTTTGAAACTAATGTCCTATTCTGTATATTTATGGTAATCACATCTTTATTTATTCAAAGCATCAAAACACACTGTTAGTTACTTGATTTTCTTTAAAAAAAAAAAAAGGAATAAATGTAATTGAAAAGTCAGTCATAAAAAATCACGCAAGTATTTAATAACGAATTCCAAACCATGTTATGGTATTTAGTTAGAGATTTGTGTGCTTTTAAGAATTATCCCGCTCCCTTGAGTCTTTCCATTCGGTTGGCTGAGCGTGAAATACTTAAAGGACATTCTAGTAATTACTACAAGAAATGGCGTTTAAAAGGGAATCTGGAATTCAACATTATTAGGAATATGTTCCGGGCTTTTTCTGTTACTTAGGAAGAATAAATATCTAAATGAGTATTTTAAATATCCAATATCTGTGTCTCCTTAAAGCTCTTTCAATTGTGTTGTAAACAAATAGAAGGAAAAAATTTCAAAAATTGGATTGTATTACTATAAGGGATTTTTGAATTACCGAAAACTATTTTCTCCAGATAAGATACTCCGAATAAAAGATTTTTTATTTTACTTTAGGTAGATTTTTTTAATAAAATTTTTTAAGAAATGTGTATAAGTAAAAGAGACCAAAAGAAATGAAGGTTTTCTATTATGGATTGTATATTTGCATTTTATGTTTTCTTTACACTTATTGAGTTTTGACTTACTTTGATAGCACAGTGGGCAGAGTACCAATTTTCAAATTAATAGTGATTTCTGTTTTCACTGAAGTGTGAAAATCCCCGTGTGATTTAAGGATGACTGAGGCACCTTAACATTACCATCTCGGTAAGTCTTCATGGTTGGATAAAAAACTTGATATATTGCTTTTTTAAATAATTCAATTATAATTTTGTTTAATAAAACATGCTTTTAAGTTTTATAATAAGAATAAGGATAAAAAAAATAATGAACGAGTAGAATGTGTAAAACGTAAACTTTTCATAATCTTAAGTGTATTACTCTGTTCAAGACATGCTCTGTTAAAAGATTTTGCTAGGAGCAACTCGCAGCAGAATTTTTTTTTTTCGACTTTAACATTAAATAACTCCAGAACTAATTATTACATTTCTCTACAGATGTTTTAAATTTCATTATATTCTATAGAGTAATTTCAGGTGACGTCACAACCGGTTATTTTCTTTTAACTGTGAACTTTCTGTAGGGCTTTTAACTGTTGCTAAGGCCATTGTTTATCTGTTGCTAAGGCGGTTTTTAGGTATGGGATCACATGATTGCAAATGCTCCAATAGAAGAATTCCACGGCCAGTCATTTTCTGTAACTGTTAACCTCTGTAGGGAAAAAAACTGTAACATCTTATGTTGCTAAGGCCATTGTTAGGTCCAAGTCATGTGATTGAAAATGCTCTATACAATAATTTTTATGTAATGAAAGTTCAGAGCGTGCAAAAATAAAAATTTCATAATTAGCGGCGACAGCAGCAGAGGACACTTTTATGAGGGATACATGGTGCAATAGTTTAAAATAATATTGGACTAAACCTACATTCCCCCCCCCTTAAATTTGTTAGTTTAACGTTAAAACACACTTTATCAATCAAACATTTCCTTTAAGCATACTTTATTGGATAGAAATGCCTCAAACCATACACCAAAATGAGATCGGTTACCAAATACGAAACCAACGATCGTCTTGAAAAGATTATGGATGTCAGGGAGTGGTAAATCAGATTTGAGCGCAACGGTGATTCTAGAATTTAGGGTCTTCAATGTAAAATTACGTGCAAGAATCGGAGACAAGGAGAAATAGCAACATTTGTCATTTTATCGAGTTTTGGAACGTCTCCATTTGTTTTCCTGCGTTTCAACATTACTCTTCTGATGTTGACAATTTTCTCACCTTTTAAAATTCGATAAGGTATTATAGTTTCTATGAGTATTTCAAAAAGATGAAGCGGTAGTTGGATGTGAAAGTTCGGCTTTATAAAGATATTTTAATCTCGTTAAATGTAAAAACGAGATTATGAATTTTTACCAAGAATACAAATATCTCCAAAATTTAAAAAATACCTACTAAACTCTGACAGACAGCCATTTAAGCATAGTTTAAATAGCAATATTTTAAGCTGGCAAAGTATTCTAATCAATGTAATTTAATACCTAATTAAACTAATGGAATTTTAATTAAATTAAGATTAACTAAATTAATTTAAATTAGATTTCAAGCATGTTCTTTATCTAATTATCAAATATATAGTTAGTTAAAATCACACATACAAATCCTTAATCTTTAATTGAAGTAATTATTTTTAGGCAATTAGTTTGGAAATTAGTGTATGATAATTGGATCTTAAATTGTCTTTAAGTCTTTCTTTTGAATTAACTAGACCTTAAAATCTAAATTATCTTTAAGGCCGAGCGCGCACGAGTGACTAAAGTCACGGCGACCAGTATCACTAGTATCAAAAATATCGCTAGAAAACAATAGAGCATTTTCAATCACATGACTTTACCTAACAACAGCCTTAGCAACGTTGTTTTTGTCTTTGTCACCGTGACAAAAGTCGCCCGTGCGCGCTCGCCCTTATGCAAGTAAACTAAGACACTCTTGTGATCTTGTATTCTCTTAACTATTATTTGGTCACCTAAATGGACCAAGAGGCGACTACGTGTGTATTGTTCTTGTGTTATTTTTGTTCTAAAATGAATAAATAAATTAATTAAAAAAAAAAGATAAATTTATTTCTCTCTCTCACAAGCCTCTTTATAACTATCCTTCTTAAATTCCTAAATATTCAAACAACTTATACTGCGATAGTAATTTCCTGTATTTTACCCTTTCTGAAGAAACAAGATATAATTCCTATCTTTATTAATTTCATCATTATTAATTACCTCACAAATCAAAACCATAAATTTTCACTCGTCTTTTTTCTTACACCTCAATCAAATTAAGATGCTTGAAGAACACTCTCTTTGTTACATAAAGACAGCATCACACACCCTTTAACAAGCATCAATCACTTTATAAGATATTTTCCATTCACTTTAACCAATGCTCTTCTACCCTAAAAGAATCTATTCAATCTCCAAGAATCCAGAGAGAACTACCCTTTCAGCATACATCCGAGTCATTTGGGTTCCCTAGTCTAACCCATTGTTGGCTCTTTAATACTGGCCGAGTGAATATAGTGGCGTAAGGGATTTTATGGAGTAACCGAATTTCAGCATAACCTTGCCCCATTTTCCGGGTATAGTGGAAGATGTATTAAAGAATCGATATTGTTTGTTGCTTTTTCCGATATGCTGCATGGAAGGATTCAAATAAAAATTTACTACCGAACAGGTCTTATTTAGAAACAATTTCACTTTTGCACTTCAACAGTAATAAGTAATAAATCAAGATAATGATGAAGGCATCGATGTTTTTCGAGTTTTTTTTGCTTTTTGGGGTTTGTGAGAAATCGGGGGTTTTGTTCCGTTTTATGAGAGAATTTGTGCGAATTGAGGCAAGAGTAGCGTTCACTATCAATTTAAAGCTGTTTAACTGGGATTTGATTGTTTTGGATACTTTTGTGATTCATCTCTTACTTAGATTGAGAAATAAACGTGGTGGTATGACGACTTAAAGAAAATGTATTTTTGCAAATTAATCTTCCATTCACATTGTGTTGGTGATCATCTATATTTTAATTATTGATTTACTTTTCTAACTTGAATGCTTTTAAAAAGTTTGATTGAAAAGGCTGAAATTAAGTAAACAAACACGGTTAATATGAAAAAGGGAGAGTTTAATAATTTGAGTTGCATTAATAAAAATATCATAGCTTCTGTTAGTTAGGGTATAAAGTTTGGATGAAGTAGATAAGGCGGGATTGTTTATCTTGATAGCGAATCAATTTTACAAATAAGTATCATTAGTCAGAATCTAAAATCTTGTAAATTCTGTCTGAAAGACAAAATTCACTTTATTTCAAAACACTATACGTATAATGAACTTGAAAGGTAAATGCACAGTAATTTAAAACTATCTCCAAACTTTCTGAGTTCGTCATAAAACGGCTTCCCAACGCAAATCCACTCCTAAAACGCATTTCAACGGAGTTTAAAGTTCTTACGAAAGATAAATCCCTAAACACCCGCACAAGATAGTCCACTTAAAACAACGTTCTGGTAATTAATCTTTTAAGGATAATGCGGAAGAGTTAACTCTCCGCCTCCCAAAATGACTAGAATGTTTACTCTGCTCGAAACAGTGACGAATGCCGGTTAGAGTGCGGGTATTTCATCAGTGATCCAAATAATTCCATTCCTCGAAGTAATTCCAGAATCCATTATGTGCGCGTCCCCCTTTGAGTTTCCTAGAGACTGGGATAGGTTATGGTTTGTCTGCATCCAACGCATCTGACTATGGTGAGAAGTTTAGGTTAGAGTTAAAATCGTTTCTAATGCATCTTACTAAGAACTGTTATGAAGGTAATGTTAGTGTCATATTTTTAAATCCTTTTGGGTATGTACTATTTCAAATGATATATTTAACAGAATTAAATGAGTTGTTTATAAGTTTATTAAAAAGTTTGATATTTACACAATACGAAAGATTTTTCAAGTACAAATTCATAGCTTATACATCCTCAATGAAAATGTAGTACTCTTAAAATAATGGTGCACTTTGTGTTTTTCATTTAGAATTGTCTAAAGTCTAAACTAAATAAGGCACAATACTCGTGAAATTGGTAAAAGAAATGAGGCAAGAAAGAAGAACCCGCACAAATACATATTATGATAAACTTTCTTATCTTATATTAGAAATATGGTATTTTCTTGATAAGAAAACATTTAAGTTTTTTTGCTAGCATACAGTGTGCTAAGTTTATCAACCTATCCCTCGTTAAAAAATACCGATAATAGCTGAACGAATTGCAAGATTGAAGTAGTGTTCCTTGAATTGTTAAACAAGCTTAGTAAGAAATATTTTAAAAGCTTTTCACAAAAATTTTAATTCCAAATTATTTCTTGGTTTTAAACGGGGAATTAAACGGAATACAACTGTTCAACAATCCTTTCATCATTCAGTTTCTGAAATAAATATTCGTTACTGCAGAATCTTTTTGTTTCGAATGCCAATCTAATTCCTCCATCAAATGCATAAGTTAAACTATTAATCACCTTCAGCTTGAATTCAAACTCATTTATCACAAAAGTTCAAGTTACTCAAACCCTTCCAAACAAAAACAAATTCACTACTGCCCCCCTTAACTGTTCCTATCCTGATTTAATCCCGAATTTCCATTAAAACTGAAATCGCACTAGAACAACATGGCTTATCTAAAGTGCAGAGGGTCCAACCATGTTGGATCTGGTTAGGACTTTGCCTTCAACGCCCGTTGACCCAATTTTCCAAATCGAGCTGTCAATCTCCCGCTCCCAGACCTCTCCACTATTGATTAAGCCCAGGCTGGGATTTTTCAATACTCCATCTCTGCTAACTAAAGGGACTGGATTAAATTACTGGAGAATGGCAGAGAAGGGATAAAAATGTTTCGTCTGCTTGAATTTTGAAGTTTAATTATAGGGTCATCACACACACAGTGGGGCACTTGTCTGCATATGAAAGTTTTGCTGACGTGAAAGTTTACGTGATTGTTTCGGCGCTTGAGGTTTCTTTGATTAAATTGTTTCTCAGCGAAAAAAAAGTTCCCTTATATTTATTTTGGGTGGAATCCAACGAAACAAAAAACCGTTGCAAACCGATTGGAAAACGTCAACCGGTTTCATTTTTGAAAAGTAGTTTTATTTCACCCTTAGTCTTTTATTTGTGAGTTAAGGAAAATCTACTACAATAAGAAAGTATTTTAAGAAGATTATTAGGATAAGTTTTGTACAGTATACCATGTTCAGCTTTCGAGACATTATTTTTCTTTTCCTGCAAGTGCGAAATTTATGATTTTTAATGTCGTTAACCTGTTTAACATTTTAAAGTTTTCATCTGTGTTTCATTTCCATCCCTTACTCTTTAAATTTCTTCTATCTTAAAGATTTTTACTGACAGAAAAAAATCCATTTAATTCTGATGAACTCGAATTTGATGCTGATGACCTTAACTTAGCACTTGTATATAGTCTGTGTGAATAAAATAGGCGGTTAAACGTCATTCTTTACCATGGCAACACAGAAGAAATACATTGAGAAAAAACTCAAGGTCAACCGCCGATTCTAATTACACAGAGTATAGCAACCCTCCAATATAATTCCTATGCGCATAGCCAAGGATTGGAAATAGAGATACATCCTCCTCAAAAGTTCCAAGTTTTTTTTAAACCATAAAAAGATCTTAATTCACCCAATTTCACCTTAAGAAACTCATGTAAAAAAAGATACCTCTAAGATCCCATTTAAGATACGTCTTTAAAAATAATATCATGACTCAATGATATGTAACATGAAAAGGAAGATATTTACTTTATAGGTATCAATCAGTTTAAAAATAAACTTTCTTCTCGCCATACTTTACATCACAAGTAAGAACATTTACAATATAATAAGTAAATATATTTTTATAAGTAAGTGTATTTAACTAAATGTTCCTAAAATTATCCTACAAAGTAGAACATAGTCCAGGAAAAGAAACGTTTAGGTTTTTAAGTTAACATACTTTTCACCTTCTTATGTATACAAAGTTTATTCTTGTTTGTATAATTGAATAATTCATACTAAATTATAGTATAATTAAAATATTTTTATTGCAACACAATATTAACTTAAAACAACTTACACAACTTTCCTATATATTGGCAGTAAGTAGTATTCCGTCATGTTCCTAAATTTATTCATGTAAATTCTTATCTGGGTCGGGGTTAGAAGCTTAAATCCTTAAACGCTAAGTGGATACATCAGTAATTAAGATTAAATACCATTGAGGGAGTGGATTAATGTATAGGTTTATATTAAACTTGAAATGTAGAAAAGCTTTCAGTAATAATAATAATAGCTCGAATACCATAATTGGATATTTTTTTTTACTTTTAAATAATGGATAGTTTTACCTTGAAAACCCTTTAATTTATTTTGAGGTAACAACATAAAACAATTGAAGTAAATTGTAATGTAATGTTACATAAGAAAATCTCCATGAAACACTTTTCTTTTTGTTATGAAATACAATCAGAAATATATTATACATTTATCACACCTTGTTTTTGATAACTTTAAAAAAATCATAAACTATCAAACTTTAATCAGTGTTTTGAAAATAAACTTGAGATAGTGAAAACAAAAAATGATAAAAACAAATTCTTAATCCTTCTAAATCCGTCATGATAATAACAAGGTCAAAGAGTTTAAAAGAACCTCTTTCCCAAAATCCTTATCTTTATAATTAGTTATTAGCGCTAATTATAGGTTATAAAAATAAATTCATAAGTACAAGTAGTTTTAAATAAGCCAAGTTTTATTAATCTCACTCGTGTTCAGAGATCTAATAATAATTTGAAGATCTAAGAATTTCCAAAAAAATATATTTTGTATTGTTAAGTATTAAGCAAACACGTAAAATAATTTTCTCGTAAGATATTTGATAGTCCCTTTATTTATTTTAGAAGATATTAGAACCCCAGAGGAGAAATTTCTCAATAAACTAAAAAAAAGGGATAGGGAAAGGTAAATACCCAAAAACAAAATTAAGTACTTAAATGGTAAAAATAACTTCTTTTGATAAAGTATTCATAAAGGTTTTGAGTAAATATTTCCTCAGAGATAATTATTTTGCCTTACTGATAAGAAATTTAATATGTCTGGGCATATAGTTTTATCCATTAAAAATTAGGAGGTCATCATTAACGTGAAACTTTAAATAGGATATTAAAGGATCAACAAATAAATGACGAGGATCATCAAAACCTATAATGATGTACGAAAAGAATGATAATGATGAAAGTGTGGCATTTTTGTGATATTAGCTTTATGTTCAAAACTTATGAGATATCACTTTATTAAAAAAAGAAACTGTTACTCTGTTTTTATCTTAACTTGTGAAACATTTTTTCTTAAATGGATAAAATGTTGTTCATCATGAGCGATTGTTCATTTGAAACTTTAATAAAGTTTATAGTAAGAGAAAGATAATCCAGATCTTACGAGAAAGAGATCGAGGCACAAAAAGAGAATCCAAATACTCAATGGTATAGATCAGTTATAGTTCTTGCTTAGTAAAAGGTTATTTTTTCAGACCTTAAAAAGCAATGTTAATCTCTTAAATATTCAGGCATTTGCACAGATATCTCAATTCTTTCTTGCAAGAAATACCAAACTAATCCCTGCAGGAGCTTTGAATTTGTAAATGCCATCGAATTTTTGGACACAGTTGTGGCAATTTAATTTGCGGCAAAAAAAAAAAGAATAGCCAATCCGCAGAACACTCTTCCAATACTAGTTAGAATTCTGGTGATTGGATTTCGAATATTTACATTTTCTTTGGAATAAATAATCCCCCGTTGGCGATAATTCAATTTGAACAGATGTGGGAAAGATTGTTTAGTAGCTGTTTGTTTCGAAAGCACTAATTCAATTTTAGATCTTCTTCTCGTTAAACATGGAAAGACGGTACCAGATTTCAATAAGTAAATAATAAGTTAAAAAAACATATTACTGTATTTTCCTCACTTTTTTTGTAATGCACAATTTTTCTTTGAACTAGAATACTATTTCTAACTTCAAAGAGACTCCATTTTTTATTTCTAAGAATTATTGGTAGTCCTTATTTTTTTATTAAATGAATAGCACAGTTTTTATGTTTCAACAACAAAGAATTTGTCAATAATCCAAAAAGCAATGAAAATTATATCTTAAGTAAACATAATTTTTAAGTACACATAATTTTGTAACTACTTCAATTTTAAAAAATGAAACCCGTAATATAGTAAGTATCAATATCCATAAAATAAGTTATCTGCTTTATACAGTCATTATATTTTTCTTTCGTTACTTTTATAATAAATCTCATTACCTGCATCATCATAATTATTCTTTTAGTTTTATTAATTTAAATTTCTACTGTGAAACCTTTTTTTTACCTAAAAAAACCAACGCGATTCAGAAAAAACTCGTGAATCTCTACAATAACAGATTGGAAAAGGCTAGGATCTTCCTTTCAAGTTGGATCACGCATTCTAAGCAACAGTAGGAAAGTCCCGTGCATCTAGTAATGGTTATTTTGCGTGTTTAGCGTTTGGCTTCCGAAACACATGACCTCAACTCCCAAGTTTCGTCTTAAATACACGGTGTGTTTTATTTATAAGGATAGGAAGGATCAGATGCGTACCTTCAGTTTCATTTTATTTTATCTTAACTCTTAGGCATGCTATTGAGATGATTATTAGGAAGATAAACAGGTGCAGTAAATGTAAGATAAGAAAAATATCTACGTATGTAATAGGGTTATAGGTTAATTGTAATAGCCAGTGTTTTATTTATGAAAATTTAATGAGTACTATAAAGTTAAATATATTTGAAAACTAAGATTACTTTATTTAAAACTATCACGTGTAGTTTGAAACCTTTTTTTTTAATAAAATAATTTATTTATGTCAATATAATCATGTTGACATAATGACATGATCCCTATTAATAATTTAGTAACGTATTCCTATTAATAATTAGTGAACCCAAAAATAATACAAGTTCATTAGTAGTTTATTGTTTAATTTTTGTTGTAAATAGTATAAGTTAAATATTACGTATCTTATAGTTTGTCTGTATCTTATTGTTCCATTTTAAATTCGAATCTATGTGAAATCCAAGGTATTTTGTAGTGGATACTTTATCTATGGATTTATTGATCCAATTATCATGGCTATTTAAATTTATTATTTAAATAGTCACTACCATCTGTTTAACGAAAAGTATTATAACGAAAATGACAGGGTCATATAAGAATAATTCTTATCCATTACACTACATTGGAATAGCATTTAATCAATTAATGTTTTATTATTGTCTGTTTCAAAATAATTAGAATCTACATATATATATATATATATATATATATATATATATATATATATATGTATATGTATATATATTATATATATTATTTAAAGGGTCTCTACCTGTCCCACTGGCAGGTTTTGCAGATTTAACACTTGAAATTAAAAGATTTTTTTCTAAATTTGTTTTTATGTATCCTTAAAAGAGAAAACTTATGTATTCCCTTGGATAGAAAAATTAAATCGATGCACAAATGCTTACACTACTAAATATATGATGAACGGTGTTTGGAAAAAAAAATTGTCTTTTTTTTTTTTTTTTTTTTTTTTTTTTTTTTTTTTTTGTGTAAAAATTAGAAAATTAATTAAATGAAGAGTTTTCCGATACTCAATCCTACCTAAGGTAGTGTTTCTTCATGTTATTTTATTTTTCTTTAACCAAAAATACCGGATCCAATTTTTGTTTATACCCTTTTGGGATTTACTTATTGAATTATTCAGTAAAAACACCAATAATATTATTCATTTAAAGAATAAAAGTTTTATTTAAAAAATCCGAAATATATAAAACTATTTTTACATTACTTTTAACTTTTAACATCTTTTATGAGAATTCTTTTCTTCAGACTTTAGATTTACAAAGGTTTTTTTCATGATCTTGATCACTTTGAAATAATTTTTTATGATCATCTTGAAACAATTTTTTTTTGTGAATTCTTAAAGGAAATTTAAATTGATTTTCATTGAATATGAAATTTTTAAAAACAACTTTCTTAATTTGTAATATTTTTAGAAGAATAAAAATTGATGAAATTGTAATAATACATAATTTCCAGCTGACAAAACACTTCAATTTTTATTTTATAGAACTTAATATTAAAATTTTACTATCGTTATTTAAAGAAAAATTATATAGATTTTATTATCTTCAATCGAAGAATAAAATTAGGTAAATTAATATCTGGATATTTCCTTTTTTCCCAGTTTTTTTTTATGCACTAAGGACCTGAAACAAATATTTACATTAAATCTATGTATAATCCGAAAAATTAATTTTAATTCCATTTTTTTAATTAATTAATTTATTTTTGTTAGTCAAATACCATTTTTTATTCCTGAAGTGGATTAGACACACACAAAAATGAGTCCATTTCCACAAGCATTAAGCTTCAGTTTAAAGTCAATTTCATAGATGTCACCACCAACACTGCTACTAAAGTATAAACTCCATACCACACAGTTTCTAATTAAAAACTTCTTAGAGACAAAATGAAATATTTTTGAATACATTTAATAACTATGAAGATGAATAAAAAATATGAATAAATATTTTCCAATATATTTTTTATTTGCTTCCTTAATTTTATTTTTTTTTAAGATTTGAGTTCCGTTCATATGTTTTTAAAACCCAAAAATCTTGTTTTCCTTTGTGATATATTTTTATTGAAAACAACAATTAGTTCAGCAGAGTGACCAGGGGCGGATCCAGGGGGGGCTGGGGGCCATGCCCCCCCCCGAGAAACCCTAATAACAAATAGCTTCTTAAAAACACTTTTTTAAAGCTAAAATTCAAACAATTTTCTGGGGGAGAACCCCGGCAAACCCCCCTTTAATAGGTTGTTATCTGTTTTAGGGGCTGCCCACACCAAGGAAGCCACTCCAGAGCAATAAAATAAATCAATCTTCACCCCTTGGCCCTCGCAGCCTTCGCAATACAAGATAACAACGTTAATTGACCTCCTGGACAGTCGAGTAAACAAGACACTCTCAACCCCCTCTCTTCTATTGGGAAGGCTGAATGGGGAACCTGAGTCCGCCTGTCAAGGTAACGATCTTAATGGGACAGCACGCAAGACGAGCTCGGTGTGGGCAGCCCCTTAGAGTGTTTTTCCTTGAAAATTCTACCGCTTAAAAGAAGCTGTTCTCTTTTGGGAAGTTTTAAAATGTATGTAAACGTACCATAGTTTAAAAGGGCGTATTTGAAAAACTTTTGTGGGAGAGGACCCCCCAGCCCTTTCCAAAATTTGGCGTCTATTTATTATTTCATCCTTGAAAATTTTAGGGCCACCGTAGACTTTCTGGATGTAATAAAACTTGGATGTAATAAAACACTTATCTCCAGGAAGAAACCTGAGTTTATGGCGCCGGTGTCTTGGTGTGGTTAATTTTCGACCGGAGAGGGGAGATACGCGAGGAGAGATACAAAGAGATTGAGGGAGATAGGGGAGATAAACTGCTGGTGGTCCGGCCGCAAATTGTTTTATTACATCCAGGCACTGGATGTAATAAAACTTTACGCTGCCTCTTAGGGTTTACATGCTTTCAAAATGAGCTGAAACTTTATTTTTAGAGGCAATATTTCAAAATTTTTCAAGGGGGTTACCCCCCAGAACACCTGTTAATTTCTCATGGTTACTTGTTTACTGTTTTCTCCTAGAACTTGTTTCTCTCTTCTCCTTTTAGGAGTACAAGAAGTTATCCTCTTTAGGTGTTATCTAGTGGGTACCAAATGTACAAAGATGAGTAAAAAAACTTTACAAATTTATGTTATACTCGAAAAAGATCTTTGATAAAATTGGGAGCCAAACACATCGCGAAAGATAAGTACTGTTATGGCCCTACAAAAATGTAGCTCCCTCCTCCCTCCCACTTTCTAAAACAATAGCACGCGGGCCCTGGATATCCTCTAAGTTACTACAAACCCCTAAAAGCTGCTTAAAAGCAAGAACTCTTCAAAAAATTTTCTGAGGCACTGAAAGTTTCAAATGTAATATGTAATACCCTCCGATTCCGATATGCCCCCCCCCCGAAAATCTGTTCTGGAACCGCCGTTGAGAGTTACTGGCAGAAATTTTCGTCCAGAGGCATCTATTGCTCTTTTGCATCCTCTCTATAAAAACAAAGGCTGTGGTTTCTCTTGCTCTTCTGCATCTCTACAAAAAAAAGCTACAAGCGTTACGTCAGGGGCTTCACGTGCTCTTCTCCGTCGTTTCTTGCTTTTCTGTTCATAGAATTCTCTTGCTCTTTTGCCTTTTTGCGTCTAATCTAATAGGCTCTAAGGGTGCCATTCGGGGATTTTCTTGATCATGTATCCTTGTATCCTCCTCTATAAAGACACAAAGGATTTTTTAATTCGGAGGCTTCTCTTGCTCTTTTGCATCGCTGCTAAGGACTGTAAAAAAGCGCTCCATAACAGCGCAAGTGGCTTTCTTGTTCTTTTTTGTAAGGATTTAGTGTACAATGCCTTTTTAAAGGACTACCTAAGTCATTTTATATGATAATCTAAAAAAGTACTCTGTAAATCCAATGGTGTATAATGTATAATTCAGAACGTCTCTGCCTCACACAACATATAGATGTCTATCTTACTTCAGGTAGAATAGAAAAGAACATTTACAAAATACTTTTGAGAAAACATTTACAAAACATTCATGAGTTGCTTGGAACAGAGATTTTATGTGATTGAATGTAAAAACAAAAACAATTTTTAAAACTGTTTTTGATGTCTTAGAGTAATTGGAAAACATTCAATGTTTAACTAAAAATTATTTAAAAAAGAAACCCAAATACTTCTTTGAGGAAGCTCAAAAGTACATTCAAGGATTCAATTTTTTTAAAAATTAGGTAAACCCAAAATTTTGATCTCTCTTTGAGAAAACCTTAAGCGTTTTTAAAACGTTAAAAAATCTTAAAACTCGGTATAAGTATGTACCAATAGAATCTGTCCAAAACGTATCCCAATTATGTAAAAGGTAACTCAGCCTAATAGAAAAATATCTTTCAAATTTTTCTACAGAAAATTCCCTTTAATTTCATAGAAACCGATTCCCACGCGTTTAACCAACAACCACGAATCTCTCCTTAATCAAACGGCAATCAAAAAGTAACCTCTACCGCCCAAAATCCCCCGGACCAATATTGCTATTCTCGACACAGCAGATTCCCTTCCATTATTATTATTATTATTCTCGACAGCATTTCCGAGCCGCAAGGGCGGAATGTAAACAAGGCTTCCGAGTGCAAATTGCAGCTCTTCATTTTTAACAGCCGTTCGTTCTATTTTCCGAGGGGGGGGAAGGAACACACCTGGGAGGGTAAAAAGCGTGTTCCGAAAAAGCCAGATCTGTTATCTACCGCAGTTGGTAATTGCATGTGGCTGCAGGGCAGGAACCGTTCAACTTGACACTCCCATGTCTTGGGGAGTTATGAGTGAGTGAATGCAAGGGGCTTTTTGTTTTTTATACATAGGAGGGGTTATTGTTTAGGAGTTATAATTACGCGTTTGGGGAACCTTTTGGAAGTGAGAGTAGATTCCGGTTTGAATACCTGAGGAAGCTCTTTCCAAACACCTACTCTGTGGCAGTATGGCAGTGCTTCTCAAGCTTTTCGTAACCAAGGACCAAAAGACCAAATTGATTGCTGACCACCATACACTGACTAAATAATGAAAACCTGTATAAAAGCATAGTAATAACCTATTTATTAAATACAGAGTAGGTAATTATTAAAGTTATTTTGCATATACATATTATTAGGAATCATGGTAGAAGAATATTTGTAAGTTTAGAGAAAATAAATATGGAATACAAAATATCGTTGTCACACTTCTTCCTAATTAGAAAAACTCAATCGTAGTTAATGAAAGATAACTATTTATCCCTTCATATTTTTAATACATAAGATCCTTATATTATTTGTATTATAATAATCCAGGGGACTTACAGTGAGGGAAGAGCTCTTTTTGGCTGAATAAAAATATTTTAGAGTCAAATTTCCATAAATATTGTGGGCGAGGAGAGGAGAACATCCAGCTCCCCTATTTAAAACAAGGTTTAGCTTTAGATTGTTTTATCGGTATCCCTGCAAGCTTCATGAGTTACCATTCAGTTCCCCTAATTACTGCAGAGCTACCGTATTTCAAAATAGCTATTTTAGCTATTTTAACTTATGCAAATTGTACCATTATATACCATTGTTTGCAAATTATACCATTGATTTCAGTCATTTTAGTAGATACAAATCGTTCATCATTATAAGTGAAGACACTACCACATAAACAACATTTAATACATAAGCTTCTCTGTTAATATTTCAATAAAACTGTATTTAAATTATTATGCACGCAACTTTTAGCTGAGAAATTAATTCTGAACAATCTAAGTCCACCCGTGAAAGTAACGACTCTGCCTCAGTATTATTATTTTTGTTTTAATAAGTCGCTAATACGTTTGTGTTTATAAACAATTATTTTATTGTCATCATGCCCCATATTTTTTAACCAACTGAAAATTTTAATGCTACTGGGAATTTTAAAAATGTTATTGTTTTCATTGTATTAAAATTGAAAATTATCCATATGATTACATTTTTTCCAATCAAAATATATTTGAACAAAATAGGGGTTTCTTTAAGTCGAGGGGTTTATAGAATCCGCTACATTCACCTATGCTATGCATGCAGTTATTTTACAGTTATAACGATGGCGAAGCATTCTATTAAGTAAAAGCATGAGGAAAGGCACACACACAATTCAACATCGTAAAATTTACACATCGATTTTATTTACATTAAAAAATAAAAACACCCCTGCAGCACTAAGTCGTAAAAGAAGCATTGAGCTGCATCAATCAGTAAAAGAGCGTTTACGTTTCTTTTTTCCCCATCCACATCCAGGTGCCTCATCAATTCAACTGAAAAATAAAACAACCCTTGGGATAAAGTTTGAGTTGCTGCCTCTGGCTGTGATTTCTCACTATGCCGTGTGACCCCTGACGTTTTTACTCCCTGTGCAATAAATAGGAATTTAAAAAAATAAAAGGCAGATGATAAAAAGGGCGTAACCCCATGTCGTCTTTGATGGCAGTTTGCTCAGAAGGGTGTAGCTCGAAAACGACATTTGAGTGTCACGTTCCTGGTGCCAAGGTGCAACGAAGACGACTGGAACGACATCTTAAGAATTTTTCTTACCTTTCTATCGCATCATTCCATAGGAGGGGTTCTAGGAAGTGCCTTGCCATTTACTTACCTTGAATTTTCTTTTTCATTTATCTCTTGTAGTTGCTTCTCCTGATGAATGATTTGCATATTAACAAGTTTAATTGCTGCAGTTCTGGGAAGGAAGTTCTCGGAAAGATACGCGTGCTGTGAGGGCAACTGTATCTTTGTCACTGTTAAGGGAGATTGTCAACTTTTATTAGAGATGATTTTTTCTAAACGGTCTAGTGAATATATTTGTGGAAATATCAGTAATGAATAAGATGGTAAAGAATATACATATGTATGTAGAATAGTTTGCATAATTTCTTACAAAACCCAATTTTTAGACAGAGCAGAAATTATTAATATAAATCAAATTAATGAACTCTGTTCTGTTGTATATCTATAAAATTAATGGTTAAAAGTTGACATATATTTACCAAAATAAAATATATCTTCCCATGAATTGAAAGTTGAAAAATATATTTATATGAATTACTGAGAAAAATCCAATATTTCTCGTTTTCTCTTAAACATTTCATTTTGTTTTAAAATCTCAAGCTCATACACTCGACTTTGTATACAAACCAGTTTCAAATTCAAAATAGGTATACCTACTACAAAGCTACAGAACTCCCAAAGCTAAAAAAAAAACAATAATTAATAGCAAGAAAACTAAGTATTAAATACATACTAAGAGGAAAGGTTGAAGGTCCAGCTTTCAAAATACAAGTTTTGTGTACGAGGCATATAAAAAATTCATTTTAAATTAAGATAAAAAGAAAATTTTAGGTATTACAAATAAAAATCAATGGATAAGAGATTCCATCTAGAGAAAATCTGCTTTCGTTTTCAATAATTTGTCCATTAGAACTGAATTTACATTATTCGCCCATATTTTAACATAATTTAAACTAAATTTGTGTGAAGAAACCTTTTTACGGCTCTTACACCCGACCACACACATGCACTATAACACTTTCCAAAACAAAATTATTAAGAACAAGAATACA
Source organism: Tetragnatha montana (assembly GCA_963680715.1). NCBI lineage: Eukaryota > Metazoa > Arthropoda > Arachnida > Araneae > Tetragnathidae > Tetragnatha > Tetragnatha montana. The sequence goes on from OY796675.1 coordinate 33,948,121, forward strand.
GGAGTATAGATTCCGAATTTTCCAATAGATAAAATTACACGTCTTGCCTTAAAACCACTCCAGCTATTTAAGACAACGATTAATCTGCCACCTTCCTAAGAGCAGGAAACCTCAATTCTTCCCCTAGGTGACCAATTAATAATTTTGCTAATGGAGGTAATTCCATTCATTAAGGGACTCTTAACTTTAATGCGGCCTGTTATCAAAACTCAAATTAATGATCGTGTGATGGTGCATGGATGAGACAGTGGATTACTATGGGCCACTTGAGTGTTGAGAATAGACAGAGAGGAGCATTATCGGGTTGGGTTAAATGGATCGTTTATTTAGTGTCACGTACAATTTTGTGATGGAATCGGAGTAATTTATTCTGTATTACTAAACATATTTTGGAAATATCAGGTTTTGTGCATGTATTTTGAATACAGAATTATTATTGTAGTTATTTTGGTGAAGCATTTAATAATGGAAACGTAGGAAAAATTGAATTTAGTGAGTAGATGTTCTTTCTGATTAGACATTTCCGTCCAGTAAAAGTTAAAATTTTAAAAACGTCTCATTTCTTTTTTTCAAATCAAAAATTTTATTTTCTAGTAAACAAAATGTATCGCAGGCATAAATTTCATAAAAAACTCAATCAGTAAATATTTGCTCCATAATTTAAATTGAAATTATTAGATATTTTGAAAGTATTGAATCGATTGAATTTTATTTATTGATATGTATCTAACTTAATTTGTATTAAATTTATAAATGCTATCAGATTTATATAGATGAAACCCAGCCTAACTATACATTTTATTTGACAGTTAAAAGAAGTCAATGTCATGTATCTTATATCTAAAATAAATGTTTTCCCATAAATTCTTAAAAGTTATTTTATTTTATGCAGACTGACTACAAGTTTGAAATAAAGCAAGATTACTTGATGAAAAATAAAAGTTGAAGTTTCTAGGATTAAAAATTTATTTAATAATATCTGCAATAAATACAATCCCAGTTGTCAACCCCTATTAAATGCAATGGATAGTCAGTTATTACAAAAGATTAATTAATTCAATATGAAGACATTGATATCCTAACGATTAACCCTAGCATAGCATATTTTATCTATTATATATCATCTATAAACTCTATTACCTTTGCACGAAGCCTAAACGTTCACAGTTTTCTTCTTAAATAGCACCATCCTTCAGTGTATAATGAAATGCACCATTCACTTAATTCAAATAGGGGGGAAATACAGGATAGCCCAGAATATAATCACAGTAAATTATCCTCATAGCGACATTTTTCGAAAGAGATTTGGGGACGGAGCAGGACAAAGATATTAAGTAATCTTTAGAAGAAATATTAAGAATGATTTGCCATTTTTATTATTTGAAGTAAGTATTAATTTGCGAATTAAATTCTAATATGATTCAGATTTTCTATAGGATGGGAATACACAAGCAATGATATAATATATAAGTTTATAGCTTATATCTTATAGCTTATAATATATCAGTTTATATCAGTTATAGCTTAGTTACTTTTTGTTTCAATCCCAGATAGTATTCCGTAATGTGAGGCGTCTGAATCAGGGATAAGTTAAATTTTAAAGAAATTAATTGGAAAATATGTGTACGGGCAATTTGATAAATTCAATAGCATTTATCAATGAAATTTATCACTTTGCCCACCTCCACTTCGGGCATTATTAATAAGGCCCGATTAATCACTTTGCCCGTATCATATATGCCATTAAAATAAGAAAACAAAAAAATAATTAATCCCTGCTATAGAAACTGTTCAATGCTTTCTAACAGAAAATTTCTTGTCAGCTTCTTAAAAAAATACAACTCCTCTAAGGAACTAAACTAACTTTACACACTCTGAAATGTTGAGTTGTAGTTTTTTCGGACATTTGCTCGCTGATAAAAGCTGCTTCGTCCTCGAGTTTCACACTCTGAAATAAAATATGTTGATTTAACAAAGAAATCCTGTCAGCTATGCTGCCAGAAAATCCCAGTAATCTGACCAAACAGTGAAAAATGATTTATTTTCTGGTAGAAAATTAGAGTTAATTAGGGTAATTTTTCTAGTATGATAGTTAGTTTTAAAAATTACATTCATATAAAAATATAGGGGAGAGTGGGGTACTTAGGGACACTTTTTACTAAATTATTTTTCTAATTTATTTATACAATTATATTTATTCAAACGCAGCTAATGTAAAATATAATCCTTCACGTATCTAATAAAAGTTTTACCGACCAATTATCTCTTTTAGGGAATTCATAATAACATATTTAAAAAACCTTTTTTAATGTCCCAAGGTGCCCAACTAGTGGCCCACCTTGGGACATTTCCAATAATAACATAAAAACTTATGTTATTTTGAAAAATATAAAAGTAACACATTAAATTACGATGAAGCTATGCTTAAGTATCTTAAATTGGTCATCAATAATATTTAACATAAAAAATTTTCACTGATTTCCTCATTTTTGTCATGACGTAAAGCACAGATTTTTTTCTTTTCCTTCCACTTTTTGCACCAATTTTAAATTATAATCCTATAAATTCTTAAATTATTTAATTTTTTTAATAAAAAATTTTTTTTTTCTTTCTTGAAAATTTTGGGGTATCTTTCAACATGTCCCAAGGTTGCCCCACACCTGAGTGTCCCAAGGTGCCCCACTTGACACTTTGGATACTAAACCTAATTACTCTTTTTTGTTTTGCAAAAAAAAAATATTTTTCTTCTCTAAAATATTAATGGATACTATTTTAATCTCAACATAATTATAATAACATAAGTAAACCTCTTTTATTAAAAAAATTCTTTTGAAACTACGAGTGATTGTAACTTTGCATCACGCAAAACAAAAAAACTGATGTAAATAATGATCCAGACTCGTCAAAGATTCTAAAACACGTGTTGAAGAGTAGATTCTAGGATCATTTATTAGTACCTATAAGCACGAGTTCATAACTATAAAATTGCGTCTGAAAAGTGGAGTGTCCCAAGGTGGGTCATGTCCCAAGGAGCCCTACTCTCCCCTACTGTTAAATATTAGGTACTATATATACCTAATTACAGTTAAAATAATTATTAAAAACCTATAAAAAATTCGATTCTTTTATTTTTTGTTAAGGAGAGAGAACAAGACATGTCAATTAAATGTTACTCAACACATCCCTACTTGCCCTACCCTTCACTTAAAAAATATTTTAAGTGAAGTGACCATTAGCACTTAACTGATAGAATCAGAATTCTTTAAACCTCACCCTATTTTACCATCAGTCTCTCTCTAGCACATTCTTTCTCATTGTAAGAACCACTCCTGTACTCATAAATGTATGCATCATAACGTACAGGACATCTTTCGAGTATAAAGAAGACCAGATCTTGTAATTATAGTTCCATTTCACTCCCGTGGACAGTGGAAAGAGGCTTGGCGACAAAGCCCGACACTAACTATGCAAACGATATTCGGCACGAGGGTTCATATCCATACCAAACGACTTCGGATCGAAAATAAATTATACGGCATGATGTCGCAAACCTGTTTGCGGAGATCGCACAGGAATATTAAGCTGGACAATCCCGCTTGATGCATCTGGGGAGGCATAAGGCGACTTTCAATGAATGGAATAGCTTGGAGAGGGCTATTAGAGGAAGGTTCATTATGAGTTTGGTCGTTACAAGATCTTGAGTTGCGTTGCGGTGTGGAGTACGCCGTTCGCCGTTAACGGTTTCAAACTGGAGATGGATATTGGAAAGAGTAAAATACGTATACTGTAGCTTGTCATACGCTATTGTGAAATTTGTTTACGCATAAAGCTAGTTAAAAGAAATGTAGTAGGTACTGTTATTATAGATTCAGTATATAATATTGGCTCTTTTATATAATAACGAATTTTCTGTTATATATCATCCAAACTTGTAAAAAAGACAAGTGATATGAATGTGTACTCTTTGTACGTTCATTCAGCATTTTATTATTGCACAGTAGGAAAAAACTTATTAGTTACCCTTGGAAATATAAATTATCACATTCAAGTAATTATTAACTTATTTTAACGTGCATATTATTAGTTTTACTTAATTTATTATGTTTGCATATTATCAGTAATACCATAATATCTACTTTTTCTGAATACACTGTAAAAACTCCTACGCGCAGTATAGCTTGAGATAACAACTTAAACTGAAGTCCTCCATTCTTGTAACCTCCCCCCCCCTATTTGTGGTTTCTTATTTCTTCCATCCTTTTTTCCACCTTTCGCATCCTCTATCTCTCCTCCAAAATCTCGTATTATTTTATGAACCTCTCTCTTTTTTCTCACTACAAAATCAATACCCGCACCAATATAACAATGATCCTAGTTTCTCTCGTCACACACCTTCCTCGATTCCCTATCCACAGTCCAACAGCCCCTCACATTCAATATTTGCCCAACTCTCACCGGCGCTTCTATTATTTACCGAACCCAGACGTCTGCTCTGCTGGTGTTCTCATTCCCTCGCACATCCACCTTCGCTCTCTCTCTCTTCATTCCACAAAACGCTTTATTTTTTGCGGCTTTCGCTGCCGAAGCTCCAGCTGAGAGGCATTCCGCTGAGCGAAGAGCAGAGTTCATGCTGCTGCCTTTTCCAAGCACCATGCTGAGTGGATTTTGGATGATGTTTTTGAAGGGGAGAGCGGGCAGGGGATCAGGTTCCCTGGGGGCACGGCGGGTGAGGGGTTGGAATGGTGCGGGGGGAATTATGAAAAAGGTATGAGTGGTAGGGATCGTTCTCTTCTGCTCTGCATTTTGGTTGCAGATGAAGCGATGAAGGGGAGGTATTAACATTGTAAGGGGAAAGCAGGGAATGAGATTGTTAAACTATGTGATGTAAGTTCTAAGTTAACAAATAATTTATTTTTCCAAGCCAGAAATTGCATTCGCTTTCAATTTATTTCTTATAGACATGATTTTAAATTTTTTCTTGTTAAATATTGATTAGTTGTATGTATAAAGGGAAATTATTTATGATATAAAACTCGGTCATTATTTTAAGAGCGAAATAGTTTCGAACAAAAGAAGACTTGACAGCTCACTTTTGTAAGTGTAAATAAAATATTAAGAAAGAGAAGCTGAAAGGAATAGAGAGAAAGGGTAAAAATTTAATACAGACTATTGCACAGAAATAATTCAGCTAGAATACATATTTTGATTGTTTTTCATAATTAGTGCTGAATAGGATAGGATATTATGAGATGAGAAAAATTGAAAGCATGATGGAAGAAGTATTGCAAAAATATTATATTTTTTTATACTAATAAAACATTTTTAATAACATAAAAGTGAAACTTTGCTGTACCTAACTATTATTATTATATTATTTTAAAAAAGCAAAAACTACACTGAAATATTTTGATTGTAGTTCCAACTTTTCAACCCATCTGAAGTACTGTAGTTAAAATTATTAATATCTTGATCAATTTTTCAAAAATATTTTCCTAATTACCATTTAAAAAAATTAATTCCAACCTTTCAAACACTCGTGTCAAAATAAATACCCACCTTAAACTCATCTGCAAACATCTTAAACCATCGTTCAAGTTCATTGAGCTTATCCTCTTCGAGTGGAATATACGGCCCCCCGAAACCGAATAAGCCTCCTAGCGGCGGGAGAAGCGAAGCTCGCAGCAACAACAAACGAAGGTGGTAGTCCGTCCGATCCATTGGGCCGCGCGGTTGGTCGATTCGCCAGGTGGAATGCCAATGAAGCCGGCGTGAATGGGACCCGTGTGCCGTACGCTCTCATGAGGTTAGTGAAGTTCATTCATTTCTACTCTATTTTTCTGGAAGGTTGTAGTTTTTGATGAGCTACCTGTTGATGACGATTGCAGTTTGGTATGGGAGGTAGAAAAGGGAAGTAAAATCATTCAATAAGAGTAAATCAAACTCCAGTTTTCTGTTCTGGGAGCTATTTCAACATGCTTAAAAGCATCAAATCAAATTTATTAAAAATAACAAAACAAAGTGTACATAATAGATCCATAAAAAACACATGACAGGGAAAAATAATCACACATTAAAGGGAATAAATAAATAATAAAAGGGAAATAAGGGGATAAATAAAAATTTGAAGAAAAATAATAAAAATTTGTATTGTGACATTATAGTTTGCTATAGGAATAGTAAAGTATTTTTTAGAAAATTGTATCTTAACTCATTCCATACCCTTTGCATTGAATAATGTTTTGTCTATTGGTAAATTGAAGCTTGTGAAATTACTGTTTTGTTTTTTTTATCAATGGATATAAACAAAACTGTGAAAAGTAATATTTTTAAGAGAAGTCATGGCGTTCTTTTGATTTTCTTTGAATGCATTTGAACTAATATAGGTGAATATAAAGTGAGACAATTATGTGGTTCTTTAAATGGATTCGAAGACAAACATTTAGAAAATAATTTCAATGGCATAATTAGTAAATTGAAAGAATTGGTATCAGCTATTGTTTTCTTTCCATTTTAAGTATCATATATGGTGTTCCATTTTAAAAGGTATTAATTGAATTGTTAACAGTTCAAAAATTAAAACGTAAGATAAAACATATTTTAATGAAAAATTAATAATATTTTTTAATTAATAGGTAATTTCCTTTTCCCCCCTCATCATTTCATTCTGAAATACAATCACTTGGTTTTTTTTTTTAACTATTCGGGGATTTTAAAGAGAAAAGACAATTTCTGTGCTTTGAATTTTCACAAATAATGAATTTTTTAAAAACTCTGATAATATTTTATGTGTGTTCTATGGGGATTTTAAAGAGAAAAGACAATTTCTGTGCTTTGAATTTTCACAAATACTGAATTTTTTAAAAACTCTGATAATATTTTATGTGTGTTCTATGGGAATTTATATGACTTGACTAGTTAGTTGAGTGTGTTTAGAATATTTTTCTTTTTAGCTTTAATGAGGTTATTAAAAATTCATTGCACCATTATTAACAATGAGCTTCTTAAAACTCGCATGCTCAGTAAAATTGATTTTTCTCTACTTATTTAAAGTAAATAATAGTTAATGAAACTTTGCAACTTAAGATATACAAATCTATAAGTTTTTTTCCTCGCCATTTTTGCACTCCCACTTTGCCTGGTTATAGACTTGTTAATAACAGATGTTTCACCCTCATTTGTCCCAGCTGCGAACTTGACTCAAAGACTTAACCTTCCATTAACTTCTCACTCAATTAATCTCACAAAAAATCCGCAAATTTACGACCCTTCCACAATCCGAAAAGCTTTCCTTCTCCCACACATTTAACACTTTTTAGAACCACAAAAAAAAAGAAACTGAACCAACACCACCTCCTCAAGTTTTTAACTCTCTCAATTATCTTCTGCCACCTTCTCTATATCCTTATCTCAGTAGTTGACAAGCCTGCGGCTGCGGCTCCCTTTCCCAGCAAGCCACTTTTTCCATCTTTTTCCCCGCTGCGAAAGGGTAAAGTTAATAGAACCTTTATCAAGCCGTGGTGAGAGCCCTATTAATTTTGAACCCTCTCTCCTTGGCCTTTCGTCTTCCGCTACTGTATATATGTGAATCGGCTGTCACCTGCGAAAGGTTTAGAAAAAGGGACTCCTTTTAAGGAGTGCTCTTGAGATCACAAGAAAAAGCCATTAACCTCCAGGAGAAAAGTTATCACGTTTTAAGACGCTTTCTCACAATTCTACTTTCACCTTAAAATGAGAAATGACTTTTTTGATTGGGATATGGGGTTTGAAATACATCAAGAGGTATTGTGATGAAAAATGGGATTTCAGTGAAATTTATGGAGAGTAATAATTCTTCTCTTGATATAAATATCAAAGAAGTCTTTACAACATTACAATCTTATTCTGAAGTTCCAAAAATCCGTTCCATTTTTTTAAAACTAACTGAAAATTCTGGAAAGTAACAAATTTCACTTTAAAAATAGTTTATAGGAAATTTGGAGAATGAAGCTTTTCAACTAAAGTATCTAAATTAGCAGTTTTCATACAGCGGTTATAATGTAACTGTTGCTAATCATATTAGTAGGGGATAGATATTTCTGTAAAATGTCTCTCCTGAAAAACGAAAATTAAGAAATAAATCCTAACAAACTCGATATTTTTAAACTCCTGCTCAAAACTTACAAAATAATTAACTCAGAGTTTCACTTTTTAACTTTTCATTTACCAGTTCATTAACGTTGTTCATATAATTTATCTCTTCTAACTTCACTTAGACGTTATAATACATTTATTCTATCCACCTGATCCCTTGGTTTTATTTGAAAAAGTTATCGAATTATTTGAAGAAAGTAGGAAGTTTGATAATCTACATCGAGTATATACTATTTGATGTAATAACAAGAATATATATTTTTTTCGTTTTGACAACTTTCAGTAATTTGGATAAAAATTAGGTTGGTACTACGTGGGGTGAGAAAACGTAGTTTTCTTATTTTGGCTATAGAAAATAACTTAAGCCTAAACCAATTTCTGAAATTAAATTGACAACTGGATTAAATTCTATGAAGTTAAAATGAACATTAAATTTTAAGCTTGAGAGCTAAAAAATTCTCGTTAGGACAGCGAGTTTGACCACAATGTCCTATATAGGAATATATGTATATCGAACAAATTGATAGTAACAAGGTATTTACTTACACAACGTTGGTTTATAACGATTTAAACGTTGTTATAAATGCATACTTACAAATACAAACGTTTTTAAAATTGAAAAATAAATATTAGGAGTTTTTATGTATTTTGTTTAATAAAATATTAATTTAAATTATTATGAAAAGTTAATTGTGGTTTTATGGTTCCATCAATCATATTTTGTAAAACATTTTATAAGTTCATTCAAATCATTGAAGCGATGCATTTTTTGTAGCTGTTTAAAACTTTCTACAAACATAAAATCTGAAAGTTTGTTTAATTTCATTGTAAAAAGAGAGGAAAGGAGCCTAACCTGAAAAGTTTTACTCTTTTTGAATATTTCCTAAATTGCATCTATAATATTAAAACATTATCAACTAATGTGAGGAGTGAACTGGACACAATACTTATCAAAATTAACATTTTCCCCATAGAATTACTGAGATATATTAAACATGAGTTAATCCATGCATACCGAATTGCCCAAAACTAATTTACATAGCTCCTACAATCATGTTTATCATCTCAATAAATTTGAAAAGAGGCTTGGCCTAACCAAAATCTCAGCAAGAGCTCCAAGTCTGGCGCCACTATTACTTAACATGCATCTTCAACAAAAGCACCGTCCACGGCGATTCCAATTTTTTTTCACTATAGCATCTTCTACCTTCATTCTTATTCACCTCGCCCTGGGGGCGCAAACACCTTACCCCTCCCCCTTGTCCCCCGAAGTCTTTTGCGTCGAGTGGCCGCTTTTGGTATTCCTCTTCATGAATATGAATATGGGTAGGGATGAAAGAACAAGAGACCAGACAAGTTGTAGTACACATGACTTGTAATTAAAGTGAAGGACCGTTCAGATAGTTCGGTGTGTGGTGAAAGAAAATAGGTCTTTTGTCGTAGTCTAGATAAATTTTTCTAATTTTTTTTTCATATTTTTGTTGAATACTTTTTTAGTATAAATTCTATTTAACTGACATCAACATATACGAACTACTGCTATTATCAATACAAAAATTTATCATTGGCTATTTCTTCCAAAATCTATAAATTTTGTTAAAAAGTATCTTCGAACGCTGTAACACCTTTTGGCTTAATTTTTTAGTAAATATACCTTACACCCTTCGTATATTTCCTAGCAGTTGGTTAAAGTTAAAACCCATCTGGCCATCTGTTGGGGGAATAGTGGGATAAGGTTTCAGTATCTCGCTGAATGAATAATATTATGCAAATGTGTTCCTAGAAATCGCCCTCTAAATATGATATACTTTGGCAGATCAAATAAACCCATATGTGCTTTGGACAAGACATAACTGTATCCACCCCATGTAATAATAATACTTCAAAAGAAATTGTGTTATCCTTGACATAAAATCAATGGAATATGCAATTTACATATTTCCTACAGGCTTAGATTTTAAATTGAATCGGCTGATTAACAAATGTTATTTTTAATTAACCGTCTAATTAATAGATATTATTTCTTATCTCTTTATTACTTAAAAATAAAATTCTGTATGAAAACTTTAATGAATAATTTAAACTCACCTGCACTTTTTACCAACATTAAAGTTGTCCTAGACAGATTAACGGAGAAAATTAGAAAACTGATTCCCCTTGAATAAACTCATATCCACGGTTCAGGGAATGCCTGCAGTTGTAGAGTATTTTAATTTGTCCAAAAATTAGTCAGTGGATACCGGGAAAATGTCAAATTTTGATGTCAGCATCTTATTTTTGTCATTTGGAAAAGGTAAATATATTTATGATTAATTAAAAAAATATATATGTTCATAAAGAGCTACATTTCCTAAATTTTTAAAAAAGTTAGAGTTTAGACTTGAAAATTAATTTAATTTAAAACTGTAAAACCTAGGAAAGTCAGGAGATTTTATTCCAAAATTAAAGTGGGAACCCTGCTTATACGTATGTATCCAAAAATATTTTAAAACACATTTATAAGCCTCATAAATTTTTCATCGAAACATCCGATTACATTTCCTTTAGCAGCAACCTTCTCTAGATTCTTAAGCCAAGAATTCATCGTTTTTTCAGCAGCTAAGCAAGTGGGCGCCGTAACATGAATCGGCCTCAGGGGACCGGGTGATTTACAGAGGGGGGCGAGCGCCGAGTGATGTACGCCCCGACAGCTGCTGCCCCGATTTATGGAAGTGAGCTCGAAGATCCTTCATCCAGCTCGAAACAACTTCCACTAATTTCATTCCTTATTTTTATTGATGAGGTGATCTGAAGGGGAGTACCTACTATCCGGCCCCTCATTTCAATTTTGTGTTGTTATCGTTAGGTGAGGGAGATAGATATCTTTGACGCGTGTTTGAAAGGAGTTCTTTAGATTGCTTAATATAGGATGGGAGAGGCTTTTGTGATGATAATTTATGGAGTTGGAATATGCGTGGCCTGAAAGATTAATTGTTAGTTTGGGATTAAGTGTGTTAATTTTTCACGAAGTATTCTTTCAAAATATTCAAGTCATTGGTGAGGCGTTGTTCTTATCTATTCTGTCCTAAAAACTATTCTCTAAACGAAGATGGATTACGAAACATTTGGAAAATTTTGGGGAGAAAGTGATTGCAAATGATGTAACAAAATTAAAACTTGAACAAGTACGGAAATGTATCAAATGTAGGTTTTTATTTTCTTATTTATTTTAATCTTTTGTGATCTTCATAGGAAACATATTATAGAAACCCCCTTATAGAGAGAGAACTCCACAATTTCTATAAATGGAACAGATTTACATATAAAACAACTAATGCGATCTGATTGTTGGTTGCATTCATGTATTTTTATTTCTTTAAAGAAAAAAACGAGGGTTTATGAAAGTGTTCAAGTGAAATAGAAATTAATATAGCAAAGGTGCCTGTAAAGGAAACTCGTATTCCCAACTTAACAGAAACTGACACTTTATCTCTAATTCTATTACTTATTTTATAATTTTATTTTTAGAACACCTAGGTTCTAAGATATTAATTTTGTCAAACATAGCGTTTCATAGTTCCTTTCGCATATAAAATTTTTCACCCTCCCGAGAAACTTTCCTAAAATAACTTATCAGGTTTCTACAACAGGGAATTACATTTCAGATTTCTCTCAGCTTATTGATCGATCATAGTCAATAAACGTCCCCCTTCGTGTAACCAAAATTATCGGATAAAAATACTCTAGGGACTGACTCACCAGGGAAGCCCCTGCGTGTGAGTCACTAGTACCCACTAACATACATCATCGATCAGGTCTAAAAGGAGAAACCCCCTCCCGTCCATCATGGTTCTCTTATGTTCCTGCGAAAACAGTACCAACTTTCTGTGAGATATTGAATTCAAGTGAAGAAGAGAGAGATTAGTATTTTAAAACTTATTTCAATTTTTGATGGTATGTTCTGTTTAATTCATGTCTGTTTGTTGTGCACAGATTTGTGGGATGGTAGTTAGCATTTAGTATATCAGTATTTTATATTAAAACAAAAATTTAAATTAAAAAATTATTCTAAATTATTGACATTATGTTTGTCAGAACCGTGTTTGAATCTTCATTATTCTGAATCTTCATTCTTGTTTAAATCAGTATTTCTTAAGAAATACTGTAAAAATTTTATTAAAAACTTCGGCTTAGATATATAAAAAACACTAAAATTATACACCAAAAAGGGTACAATTTTAATCAATATTTGAATTTCCTCAATAATATTGGTTAGAAATAGAAAATCTAAAAATATCCATCTGTAAAAAGTCAGAAAATTAAAAAAAAGCCACATTCCTTGCACTCTCATCCACTTCTCAAAACAGGAAACTTGTGAAAGAATCCTAATTATAACACGAAAGAAGCGCGCCTTTTTACCAGTCATGTAATTCACAACCTATCTTATAACTCGCATCACCCCAGCTTCAATTCTCCATGCGGCATTCCCTCATTAACCAACTAATTTATTAACAGCTCTCACGATTCCCAACATATCCCACTCAGCGACATCCTAATTATTCCCTCCTCTAACCCCCAAAGAAAAAAAAACCGCTCCCAAACAGAATTTAATTGCGAAATCTCGCGTTACAGAAGAACGTTTTGTATTACTCCACACACCTCGGGTTTACAGCCTCGTAAAGTACCGCTTATTTTGAAGACGGAGGTACTTTTTTTAAAGACGTTCTCTGCTTCATTACTGCAAGAGGCGGTTCGAAGCTGAAAGAAGAGGATAAATAAAAACGCAGAGAGGGGTCTAGTCTCCTGTAAGCAGGAGGCGGTGCAAGAATGCGTTCTAAAGAGAAAATATAGTTAGAAGGTCATGGGCCAGAGTGGTTTTCAAGGGAGAACGGTCGGGGTTGGGTTGGTTTCTTTTTTATTATTATTATTATTTTTATTTTGCGTGGTCTTTTGCCCTCTTTTTGCTTGTCGCAGGGGATCGAAGTGCTCTTTTGTGAGGTTAGAACGTTTGGGAGATGTTTACAATGGCGGAGGCATACCTGGCGTGTCCGTGTTTTCTTTGATTCCCTGTCGGTGAGGTTTTTGCGTGGGTTAGGGGTTTTTTATTGTAGGTCTTTTGATTGGTACTGTTCGGAATCGTTTTGTTGAAGGTTGTTTAGTTGAAAATTATCAGAGTTTGCTCTCTTTAGTGTATTGACCTCAAATTATTATTAGCAAACTCTTCGACTATTGTTGGAAGAAATAGTTATAAAATATTTCCATCCATCTAATAATAAAAAAAATAAGTATAAATATGAGAAGAACTCAAAAACAAAACGTTTGAATAACGCATTAATTTGTTCACAATGTAAGACTTAAGAACCATTATTCGATGCATTTCTTCAGACTTCTATGTATATTTAAAAGTATTCACTATTGTAATTAAAATTGTACATGATTTCTACATTTACGAGGCTTTTGTTTTTTCCAACTTGTAATATACGCACAGAAAGTTTTATGAAATAAAAAAATGGTTTTGGTAAACCGGCTTTCTGTTATACAAAGTCAATTTATAGACCTATTTTCTTTCATTAGCTTTAAAAAGTGTTGGGCTAACCCAAATTATAAAATAAGATTAAAAACATATCTGCATTTTTTCTATATTTCTTACTTATATTCCCTAAATAATAGAAAAAAAATAATGAAAATAATTTTAACCTGTATCAGTATCTTCATTCTAGTAAAGTATGTAAAAACGCCAGTGTTTATTCTCCTGCATATTCAAAGTTATACGTAAATTTTATCTGTTAAAGAAGTTGAATTAATTAAAGCATTCAAACAATGAAATCTTATTCAATTTAAAATTTATCATTACGGAAGTACAATCAGGTTATTTTTCTATTTGAAATTCTCCGTGGCATCCTTTCTGCCGGGGCAGACGTAGTTTCACTCAATTTCTGTTCGAAAATACCATCAAATAATGTCAAAGAGAGACATCTCACACATAGAACACGACGACGCACCATCACAGAGCCTCCACGAACCTAAACAGTCACTCATAACATCCTGATCTAATTTACTACCCTTAGTTCATTACAAACACTGAATGTGTCACCCTACTCCCTCGCATGCCGCATCTGTTTCCGCGCGTTTGAAGTACACCGATTCCTCCCAAAAAAGAGATCACAGATCATCATCCACAGAGCGGCTTCGTTTCCTGCCGATGCAGAACACCGCGTCTATCCTCCCTCCCCCCTCAACAAATGGGAACAAGGAAAGCGGTTCTTGTCACTGTCCATCACCCTAGACGGGAAGGACCGCCCTTTGTGTCGTGGAGGGGCTTGTTAGGTTGAGGGGGTGTCTGTTAGGTAGAGAATTGAAGATTTAGATACGGAAGCTACCTCTGTTGTGCTTTTTAAAGTGTTATCATTAGGTAGGTATCAACGTCTTGAAAATAAATGGAATAACTTCGTATGTTACCAAAGAAACCGAACGGAAGGAATTAAATTTGGGTGTCAGTTTTCACGATTTAACGTATTCTCAGCATATGTTGGTAAGCAACGGTTACACTTCGTATTGAAGGATTTTTTTTCATTATGAGCTTATTTCAGGGCTTTTCTTGAAGAGGTTTCCAAAGTTAGCCAATACAAGCTCACCAATTGTTACAATATTTTTTCCCAGGAAATAGGTCTACCTTTTTATATTGAGTTCAATGGAAGCTCCCAACGTATATGGGGAATATAATTTTACAGTTACAGTTTTATTGTATAATTTGAAATGCTTTCACAAATTTAAGTAAAATGTGTAATGATAACAAACATGTTATTTTACAAATAATACACAAATTCAAATCACACAATAGGCTCATTACCTCCATACTTAATCTTGTTTGTATGGCAAGAGTGTTTCAGCGCAACTTCTTCAACTTCTTTAAAAAAACAACCGGGCGGTGTAATTAAAAATCCCCTTCAAAACAACTCTCCCCCCCCAAAAAAAAAAAATTCCCCTCCGGCCAATTCCCCTCCCTCAACAATTTTTACACCTCCCCCAAACGAGGCAGTGCCTCCCCTTCAGAAGCCTCGCGTTCGCGTTCAGACGTTATCGTGGAGCAGGCTGTTAAGCATCGTGCACACCTCTCCGTAATCATCGCTCGTTGACGATTATACTACCACGAAAAGAAGAAAGCTGGTGGAAGTATCGCAGGTAATAATCGATGCATGTTTTTATCTTGGAGCTGTGTCGTAGGGATGCTGGGGAGTGATGTTTTAATAATGACTGGCCATGATTGCTTATTTGGGAGATGGGGGTTAAGTTTTTGGGGTAAGTGGTTGTTCGTGTTAGATGGGGTATTGTGATTTAGTAGAATAGGTGTATTTAGATGTAAAGTTTGGAATGTTAGATTTCTTGTTGAGATATTTTGAAGGGGGTAAAAGTGAAAAGATAGGTGTTTGAAAAAAATCGTTGGCTATGTGATGATTTCAGAGGTAGGGTTTTTTTCTACGGGGAGATATTTTTTTTTGTGAGGGGAAATATATGTGTAACCCCAAATACATGTATGGGATACCTAAAATTATTTTATTAATAACAGCCGAGTAGGATCTATTAGTCTTATAGAATCATGTGGTTTAGAAGCAATTATTTCTTTCTGAGTAGAAATGCGCGGTTTGAAGGTATTTTCCTTTAAAAAAGAATGAAATTAACTTAAATATATTATGTAAACTTGAAGAATTTCACGGCCAGTGTCAATAATAAAATAAAAAAGTAATAAATAAGTTTTCCAAAATAAGTTATAAACTTATTTTGATTTTATAATAATTTAAATATTGTTTTTCATCTCAGAGAAATAATTTATGAGATTTGACATTCAAATATTCATGTAAATTTCGTAAAATTCTTTATTCAGCCTTTTAAGAAAATGAAGAGAAGACCTAATGAATCTGTTAATGCCATCTTTGATATCTATTCTTAAGGGATTTTAGATTTTTATTGTTGGACGTTTTACTCATCAATAAGGGTCACATCAACAAAAAACTTCCCAAAATTTATAACTGAGTGTAGTTTAATTCTGAGTACATTCGGTAATCTGGAAAAAAAATGTCTCTAGAAAAAACGGAAATTTCAAGCTCATAACAAAGGAATCACAAATCAGGTTTATCTCTACTCAGACATTAATGACATCTTGCATGCTGCTATAGATACAGTAATCATCTTCTACAGATTCACTAGTCCATGAGAGATAATCTCAGAGGAAATGGGGGAAACTCAAGAGAAGTCACTTAATATACTGATTGACAGCACAGATAAAAGGCACCGTAGGTCCCTGTCAAAACCTACCGTCTTGATATTGTCACAAAGATAAGAGGCTGTGAGAAAACAACTGGGATATCTATATATCTGAATTCGTTACGTATTTATTGGTTTGCTGTAGTGTTGTAAAGGAGCTTAAACAACTTTATGGATTCTTTTTTATTTTATGTGATTCCCGTTGAAATATTTTCATAATATTTGTTTTAATTTCAAATTAAAATAAATACTTATTTAAAAAATGCCAGAATCTACTTCTTTATAATCTCTCGAAAGTTATTATGCTGTTTTTAAAATTACTTACGGTATTACATTAATTTTTTTCAATTTCTTTCTTTTTTAGAGAATTTTTGTGAACCCAATTTTTGTTTTCATCAACACTAAATTTTTAAAATGGATTTAGTATATATATATATATATAAATATATATATATATATATATATATAGGTGACTCCTCATTAATTTTCATATTCCTCTTCAAAATACTACTTTTTTAAATACCATTTCAAAGAACCTTTTAGTTTTGAATGAGTTAATTTTTCGATGTAGGCTACTTCTAATAAATGTGTTCCTGTTTTATTCTCTTAATGACACCGATATTATGTTAATTCCCGTTTAAGATATATATTAAAATTATTTTCATATCCTGCCTGAAATAATGCGTAAGATGATTGAGACTAAATATTTCATTTTAGATTTTATTCAAATTTGTTCTGTTCATAAAGCATAAAGTTTTAAGGTTCCTTTTTCCAAAGGTTAATTTAATTATTAGGCACATTTTAGGAAAGATAAAAAGCTCTCAAAACATTTTTGATTTTAACTATTCTTTTTTTTCTAAATAACTTATAAAAAATGTCATAAATGAATTTCATGTGAAAACTTTTCTGAGATTAACTGTACGGGATATTCAATTTTGATACATTCTTGATGCCACAGGCTGGAATATATTAACCCGTAAAAAGTATATTTACTAGAAAAACTTTACTACAAATATTTCAATATTTTATCAACGCTTTTTTATTCTTGAATGTATTCAATTGATTTTCAAAAAAATCTTTAAAAATCATGTCATTTAATTAATAACCCTTTTCATTTTCAAATTTATCTACTCCCCCCTCCTAGGATGTTAACTTATCATCGTCTAAACTCATAAGTTATTTTAAACATAGTAATTACAGGCATCCGTATTCTATACATGAATCATCCACAACACAATTTTTATCTCGCCCATTATTTTCATTGGTTCACTTCTGAGAACCCCCATCCAGCCTCCCAACAAAGCCAAGAAAAACCTTCAAATAGTAGCATACCTCCTCTAACCGCCTTTTCTGGACACCGTTTACTCCTTCAAGAGTTGTCAAGAACTAAACGGATAAAAAATAGCACTTCTCAGAAAATACGTGGTTCCTATCTTCTTCACGCTTTGAGATCTACTGTGGTTTTGCCCGGTTCTTTTTTTATTTTCATTATAATTTTTAAAGACTTCTCTTGAAGCCATCTTGACACCTGAGTGAATTGAAACTGGCGCCGGGGTCAGACATGAACGTGCAAAAAAAAAGTTGCCCAACAAATTACAACCTGCCCGGGAACCCCCCAGTTTTGACATTGACGGATACGAAGTAGCACTATCACTTCTGGCGATCGTTTTTACCTTATTAAACTTTGGCTGTGTCTGAGAGCAGGTATGGGATGGGGGAAAAAGTACCGGTGTGGCTGGTATATAAATCGATTGCCTCTTTTGAATGAGCGAAGAAATTGGTTGTCGCTGTCCGTTAATTAAAATGGAGTTGGGAGTTGCAGACGTTAGTGTGAAATGCCTTCGAGGCTCGATGATTTTTTCAGGTTGTTTTATTGAGTTGGGTTTTTATGGATATGGTGTGTCTATTAATGGTTGAATGATTTTTAGGGGAATAATCGAGTAAAGAGTAGATTAAGAGAAGATTGACTCTACAGAACGTTGTGAATGTGTGGAATAAGAGAGTACCCTATGTCTACTGTTTTTTCATGTCAGTGCTCTTTAGAGGGTTGGCCACCATTCTAGAGTGACTTTATTTCATTTGAGTGGGAAGGAATCTTGTTCGAATAAACCTCATGTTTCCTTATAATTTTACTGAAAAACCATTTTTATTAGAAATAAAAGCTTGATATAAAATTCTTTAATTCATACAACCTTAACCAAGCTTATAAAGACTAGATTCTATGTGTGTTAAGTGTAAATCGGAGGCTTTTGAATTTTGAAAGAGCATTACCTAAATTATAAAAGGGTAAAAATTTGTTGTAAAACGTAACTAACTTTAGCTAATATTATTTTATTAGGTACGCGTAATTTATATTCTTATTGAATTTATTTCATCCACTTAATAATATTTGGAATGAATATCCTTTACGGAGATTCAAATTATTTCAGTTTTAAAAAAATAAATTGAATGAAATATAAATAGTTTTATTAGAGGAAGAAAATGCAAAATTCTAGCTTCATTATAGTTGGGGCTTTGAAAAATATTCGAACTGTTATTTTCCTTACACCCCATTTAATCCTATATAAATACTTTACGCTCAATGTTAAGGATTATTTTATTACTATGTTTTCTATTTCTCTTATTTACTTTTCAGTTTAGTTCTACTGCCTTTAAATTGCTAAGGATTCAAATGGGGTGAAATATTTCTAGTTCTTTTTTAGAGCGCTTAGTTTACCAGACATTCTGACAATTTATACTCTAAAGACAAATTCTTCCATTCAATCCTAATGATTTTGAACTACTTCCTTTTTTTAGGAAAACTACATGAATTATTTCTTTCATTAAATATGTAGGCAAATTTTTTGTTAGATTTATTTTTTACATCTTCCATTAAATCATAATGATTTTGAACTACTTACTTTTTCTTATGGAAATTACAAGAACTTCATTAAGGATTTTTGTGTTACAGTGATCATATTAGAAATAAATGTACGCTGAAAGTAAAATAAATTAAAAAGCTTAATGAACATTTTTTTTTCTATTTTCAGAGGATGTCTCTCCATTGCTTCAACAGATGATGGTTTTAAGAGTTCGCAAAAAATAACTTTAACACCTCATCGTTAGTTCCATAGTTTCCAAGAGAAAAAAATGGGGTTGCTGATCGTAAGACAGGTATGTAATATAAAAAGTTAATTTTTTAAGCTCTTTTCAACTTGAAAATTTTAATTATTCATCAGACAAAACGTCACTTTTTGTTATTTGTTAGTTTATCCATCTTGCATGTAGTTGATTTTTACATTACCTTGGATTGGAAAAAGATCTTCATCCTTTGGTAGATGTTTTAGCTTAGCTTAGTGTTAAGGATTATGGAATAATAATTAGTGTTAAGAATGCATGCAAATACTTCAGACTGTTGAGTGTATCAAACTTTAGAAATTTCTATGATGCCTGTGAAAACAATTATTAAAATTAGTATTCCTATTTCTTAAAATTAATTTTAAATAAATAAAACTTCATGTATAATATTAATTCTACTTATATTTTTGAACTTCTCAGAATGTATGCTGATATAAACTACCCCAACCTCTTATGACAAATTAATTACTAATTACGCTTAGTAGAATAGAAATAAGAGAGTATTGAAAATCCAACAAAATGAAACATAAAAATGTCTTAACTTATTGCTAAAAATATTACTGTTGTCACTCGTAGTGAGATTATATACTTTTTTATAGATGAGCCTATGCAAGATCCTGTACATCTTGATGATGTTCCTGACAATGATAATCGTTCTCATTGGCCTTTCATCGACACCCAGTTGCATCCAAGTGTCCGTGTCAATTGAGCAATGGCAACCCTACCCCTACAGACGACATCGTGCGTCACCAACATCAAACGATTCATCGATCAAACCTCAACGCACAAATTTCATCGTAGCATCTGCTAAAGCAATCAAAAACATTGATACTGTGATAATACCTGGAGCTCATTCCAATTCCAAGAAAGGTCCCATTTTAGTCCCATACGAGACCAAGGCAGTGCCAAATTCGATCGGATCTGAATTGAAACCGAGTGCTCATCGTATCGTTTCCGCATTTAAATCGGTATTCAACACAGATGCCTTCTTTCGTACCAGAATCGTCAAACACGATAAAACGACAGGCGAAGACGAAAATGCCGTCGATGAAGACTATGGCGAGGTTTACCTAGATGACGAAGACACAGAGAGTGAAGATGACTACTATGGGGACTTCCCGGATAATAAAGTATTCGAAGACGGAGACTTTGATTATAATGAGACTTCTCGGCTCATCTCGATGTATCCAAGGTTCAGTGTGATTGAAAAAATGTATGAAGAGTTTGTGAATTCCAGTACTTTTTCTTCTGAAAAGTTGTTCAATTATTCTAGTCCAAATAAATATAAGCAACCTATAAAAGGATTGAGACACAAATATAGGAATATAACCCTGATAAATATAGAAGGAATACCTATTGTGGAAGATAGAGTGTATTGGTCAGAAGAACTGGAAAAAGGTACCCCAAAAGGTAAAGCTATTATTTTTTTCTTCTACTTAATACTCATATAATTGCCATACCTTTTTTTCCTAAGAAAATAAACAACATATTAAGTTACCTTATCATAGGACTTAAATTTAAATAATTACTCTTACAAGAAACTAGTATATTAAATTAATAAGATAATTTTCATTAATAAATTATGAACACAGAGAAGTTTCTTTTATGCATTTTTTCTAACGTTTTAAGGCTATTTCAGAAATATAGCTCAAGATAAAACGTAAATCTTTTATTCTAAGGCACGAAAATTGTTCTTTTTTCATGTGAAGGTTGTGAGGCAAATTTATAGGAACGATTAAACCAGGGATGGCCAACCCAAATGATCTTGAGGGCCACTTTGGAAAACCGCAATACTCCCGCGGGCCGCATATAAAATTTTAAGGTATATGAGCTGCTCAGAATGACAGTGACATAAGTTGAAAAGTAGAAAATGAGTATTTAGATTAGGGAGTTTAGGAATTAAACAGGTGGCGTTAAAAAAAACATTCTGAATTACTCGAAACTAAGTTAGGTGGATACGCACTGTCATTTAATAATACGTCATTTTAATAATCTCTCAAGTCTGAAGACGAAGTCCCAAAACAAAATTTTTAGTGAAAAATAAAAACAAAATTAATTGATACTCTATTTCTTCGTCTAAATTACTACATTTATGAATGCAAGTATATGGTGTGATATAGTGACAGTAATTAAAATGTTGAATAAGTATTGATCAGCGGCTTATGTAGAAATTTATTTCTGGAGGGGCCCAAAATTACTCCTCAGCCTCTCACGCATTCCAATGTAAATTTTTAATAAATATTTAAGTAGAATTTGCATCCTAAACAACTAAATGTTAGAAAAGTTGTGAGTAACAAAGGTACAAGTACCAAAGGGGGGTCTGGGGGTCCTCCCCCAGAAAATTTTTGGAAATTTGACTAAAAAAACAAGAATTTTAACTAGTTTTGGTACACCTAGTCCGAATTTTGGAGATGCATTTGAGGTGGGCGATTTTGGGTCATTTTTGCAACTAAACATTGTTCTTAAAGGAAAATTATAGCTCGAAGAGAGAGTAAAGTTTTTTTTAAACTTAAAAAAATTCTCGCGGGCCGCAAAATTATATCAAGCGGGCCGCATGCGGCCCGCGGGCCGCGGGTTGGCCATGCCTGGACTAAACATAAACAGTACACAGAATAATAACATTTTCAAGGTTAAACTAATTTTACCAGCAGAACACTAAGAAAAGAAAATTCAAAATCAAATGTGCACCTTCCACATCTTTAAAAGAAAGAATGAACGGAATGTTATTCAATTTAAATAACGAGTGGTTTGAAGAGGCGATATGGAGTCAAAATAAATTACACGTTTCCAAAGAAATTTCACGCGTTTGTAGGTAGCCAATTTTGCAGCAAAGTTTTACTTCTCTCTCTTCCTTCAAAAAAAAAAATATCATTATGTTTGAGAAACTGAGCTTCTATTCTTTTACGACTCAAAATCTTCTATTTCTTAAGTTTGGAGATTCGGTAAATGGTAAATTTTGTTTGGAAGAAAAGCAGCCAGTATTGCCAGAGTGTAAGAATTCATAATGTAGTACTTCTTTTTTTTAAAGATGATTTTTTTTTTTTTGGGGGGGGGGGGTTCAACCTGACGTAAATTCCAATTTAAGTACGTTGCGAGGTGGAAGAATAATCTTTTGGAATGCACTAATTCAGGTTAAAAAGAAGAATTGTTAAGGAATTTAAGAATTCACGCAGTCTTACAACGTGATTACTCGTTCACTAGTATTTCCATTGATTACATTGCTTGCTTTCTTTTTTTAAACTTACTTTGTAAGAGAAAGAGGGGAGAGTAATAGAGGATACGGAAGAAGAAGAAAAAGGAGAGTGAATAACAGAAATCAGAAACACTTTCTTAAACCAATAAAATCCAATATACGTATACCTACTAAATGCTGCAGTGATCTGCTTTATACAGAGGTTCCCAACTCGAAAAAATAATTGGACCACTTAGCCGTACCAACTGACACCCGTTAATATTTTACTAAATTTATGATAACTTAATACAATTATAATTTTATTTCATGTGATCCCTCAAATCCCTACAGCATTACAGAACAGAAAGTACCGGGAGGGAAATAAAATGTTTACTTAGGGGGTTATTTCTCACTCTTAATTTTCGCTTTATAAATAGAGGCCCTGCGGGATATCCTGGGTTTAACCTTTACTTCCAATAATGAACCAACAAGGGAAGCAAGACTTATCTCACTTATGCCGCACCAACGACAAACAATCCTTATTTATCTCCCAACGAAATCCAACACCCTTCGTGACCCTTCTCCGAAACTAACCTCTCCCTTTATTAAAAGAGAAAAAATAGGCGAATTTAAAACCACCGAGATCGGTAACACGAAGGCGCTTCTTTTGAAACCTCTTTTCAATTACTATTCTGCCCACGCTGCCTCATCCGGTCCGGTTAATCCGATTCATTCAGAGAAATAAGAGACTTCTTCAAACGCTCGTTCGGGTTGATTTACTGTGAAGCCTGCAGCTGGGTTGTCCAGACACACCTAACGATGATTTTTCCACCGTTGGGAAGCAATTGTGTTGCTTGTCTTCTATGTTTTCTTATCTCACGTATGAGTTCGTGAGGTGGAAGAGAATGGGTTATGTCAGTGTTGGGGTGGTTTGATTTTGATTTTGAAGTGGTAGGACCTAATCGTAGGTCGTTAATTCGTCTCGCAATTAGTGAGAACAGTTGTAAGGGCCATAAAACCCACTAGAATTGAAGAAATACTTAAATCTCTCTCTTTTTCTCCCTATATTCTTTCTCCCTCTCACATTCTAAAAAGGTTCTCCAAAATATTAAGAAAACAAACTAGCAACGAAGTTATCATTACGGAAACTACGGTGTTGTTAACTTAAAGTCCAATGTGTTCTGTTATGCAAGTCTTGCTGAGGGTTAACTTTGAAAACAGCAAGTTAGTTTCATAAACTCTCCCCCCCCCTCCGTTTTTTCATTAAAATTTGTATATTTTCAGGTTGGGATGATTCTGAGGTTGAGCGAGCGTTGGTAAAGCTGCGCCGCTCCAGAGTGAAAAGGGTTGAGCCCCCCACCTGGAACCGATGTGGAAGACCCAAGAACCAGTTCGTTGTCTTCGAAGATGATTCCAAGGCGTGTGCTCGATACAGAGCTCCTCATCAGTACCTAGTTCAAGGTAAGAAAGACCTATGTCCAAAAATGCATAGCTTTAAGAAAATCGAAAAGAATAGATAATTTGATGATGGAGATTTTTTTATTTGTTTCTCATGAATTAGAAAACCATCATTCTCGTTTATATTTATGTTCTATTATTTTCAGGGGAAATTCTCTCATTTTACCTGGCTCGTATGCTGAGAATTACGAATGTTCCGGTTGTTGCATTGTCCACCGTACAAGAAGATTTCAGTGGCCAATGGGACAGAGAAGGTGTTAAAAAGAATCTCACATCATCAAAATGGGAGACAAATACTACAGTTGCTCTAATTCAATGGATAGATAATTTAGAAAGGTAAGAAGAAACTAATTGATATCATCTGGTCTTTCCACTTATCTATAACTATCCAATTCCTTTATCTAATTGGTACATGCCGTAAGAGAAGGTATAAAATATTTTTGTGATTTTCATTAATTTACTTTTCTAAAAAATATTTAAGAGCTACTGTTTTTTTTTAGGGATAAACTACCGAAAGAGCTGCTCTCTGCGTTGATCGAGAAGAGCGTGCTCTCTGTGCATCGCGGTTCCCTTTTGTCTATGACGGTGAAAGAGCTGACGGATCTACTTCAGTGGAGTGACCTTATCGTGTTTGATTACATCACCGGAAATTACGACAGGTAAGATGCTTTTAGAAAATATTTTTTAACGATAAGAATAAAAAGAGATATTTTCCCATTTGTTATTTAAATGTTAATAATGAGTTACAAACGCGCAGCCCCCTACTCTGGGGGTCAACACCAGATTTTTTTAAAGGTAATTTAACTTGGTAACTTTGATAAGACTTCACACTTACTAGTTACCTAATTGGCGAGTCAGGTATGACTCTCGCTTGCTCAGTCTGATTTGCCAATTAGTTAGTAAGTAAGTGTGACATCTAATCGAAGCTCCCCCTTGCAATCTGTGACGTCATTGTCAAGAAACGTAGTTATCTAGTATATAGTCAATCCACAAAATTTATCAACAAGATGAATTTATGTGTGAAATATCCTTTGATCATTTCAAATTTTTGGCTCAGTCTAATTATGTTGAAATAATTGATTTTAAAAAATATAATATAAAAAGCAATAAATTATAACTTAAAGATAATCAGAATAGATATTTGATTGGTATTAATTTTTTAAAACGACTCCTTTCCCTCCAAGAGGTTTCCATTAAGGGAGACTGTACTAAACTGGAATTTCATGCAGAGCATGATGTTGTAAACTGCAATGAGCAGTTGCAATACGGTATTTCCAGTCCAGTCACAGTATGGATATCTTCTCCTCTTACAATAACAATTACTTATTGGATAAAATCTAATCGAACGTTCCTTTCCCCAGAGTTGCAAGCATGCAGGACGCGGCCGACAAAGAAAAGCGTCCCTCCATCCTGCTGGAAACGGTGCACAACCTGGTCCGCAGTAAAACCACGGGCGCCCTGTGGCTGATCGACAACGAGAGCGGACTGCTGGACAGCTACTCCTTGCTCTACGACGGCCCCGACGCGCGCTTCCGCACCTTTCACCGCCAGATGCTGCGCTCGACATGCCTCTTCCGCCGATCCACCGTGGAGCGCGTGGCCTGGCTCCACCGGTCAGGTCGAGCGGCAGAGATGCTGTTCCAAGTGGTGGAGAGGTTCGAACCGCTGTTCCGGCCGGTCGACAGGGCGGGGGAAGTGGCCAGGAGACTGCAGGAGAGGGTCCGGGAAGTTTACGAGCACATGGAGGCATGTAAGGCAGTCGTGAGTTGAGGATGCTGAGTGATTTGGTTTGGTTTTAGTGGAGGTGTGACGAACTCAACTCACCTCAAGGGTGTGTACCTCAAGAGCAATGTTAAATGGAATAAGATGACGTTTTCAGTCATGAGTGTAGTTAAGGGGGCAGTGCCCCCCTTTAATCTTACTTTTTCAGTATATTCCATTTTTTAATAGTAAATTATGTTTCCAGAACAATCAGGGACAGAAAGCCCCTGGAAGATCTCTAGCTTGTTGCTCAAGAGACATATATTAGACAACATGCCATACAAATTATAAACTCTTCCTTTTAAACAAAACATCATAAAAAGTTCAACAGCTTAAATCCACAGACTTTAATCTTCTTAATGTTCTCCTGATAAGTGGAAAATTCATGGATTTTATCTTGGGTATTTAGTTACCTTTAATTAGATTTTTTTAAAATTTAGCTTGATACAAAGATTTTAATCTGAATCAGAGGTTTGAATTTTAAGATCAGTAAAGGTATGGAAGGCCAGGGTCGAACGATAAAACTGGAGGAACTATTAATTGAAATTTAAGGCATTCAGTTTGCAGGGAAGAAAGGAGATAATTCCTAAACCCTTATTCACTTTTATTTTTCGGTATCTAGGAAGAAAAGATTTTTCCTTAATGAATTCTAAGACAACATTTGTTATGGTATAAAACCATTTATAGTAACTAAGGTGATGAATTTCTTGGAATGTCTCATGTCTGTTGCATAAAGAGAATACAGCAGTACTTTTAAGCGTTTTGAATAGTAGTGAAAATTGGCTTGGATTAATCCAGTGTATTTAGAGACTGTGTTAACTTCATTCTCTTTAGTTTGAAAAGGCATTAACAACAGAGGCATACCAAGAAAAAAATTCTGGGGATATGGGGTAAATTTAGTTCTTTTCTTTGGTTAATAAAAAAAACTTCTGACTTTCGGGAAGGGGTACATCCCTATTGGCTAAGCCTGATAACGGAACCGTTGACAAAAATATAGAATGTAGATATAGAACATAAGCTCTTTATGCCATATATTTAATTTCTCTCAATTTGTATGATGTGACTGTATTATCATAATTTGTGATTGGAATTATGTGTTTACTTATACCGCTCACTGCAGTTTTTCAACTTCATCTCTTCATTTGTAAATATTTCAATCATATACATAATCATCATACATTTACACCCTACTCTTTGATTGTTTATATCAAATGTAAAATGACTAGACAATCGTTTCTTGTGATATTTGTGAAAGTGAATTATTTATTTATGCTAAGTGGGAAATAAATATTTTGTACACTTTTTACTCTACATGTCTATTGACTCACTTCTCCTTAAAGCAAATTAATGTTCACAAACATTTCAACATCCCACAACAGTTAAGAAGTATTTCTGAAAATATCTTTGTAAAAATTAATCAAGACAGTTCATAATTTAATTTGAGACTAGATGTTTATTAAACTTAGAATTATTTTAAGGGACCCCCAAATAAAACTGTTTTTAAGGGTTCAATACTGAATTCTTGATATAAGGATGTTTTTAAAGATAAAAAGTCTTGCGAACTCCCACACAAGTCAATTTAATTAGTAGCTTATATGCCAAATATAATTTCGCACATGGGTTAATCCCTTCTCTTTAAATTAAAGTTGAATGACTTAATTAAAGCTTGACTACCACCACCAATAGATTGAAATTATTAAGAAAAAAATCACTGAAAGATCTATTTTTTGGTCTCACATTTTTTGTAATTTTGCAGCCAAGAAATTTCCAACAAAAGCAAGAGAGGTACGTTTGGATATTTCAGCAGCTTCTAACTAATAAAATGTAGTTTTAAAACATCGCAAACAAATTATTAGTGTTTAAGACTAAAAGGATATCTCCAAAAACTCATAATATTATTTCAATAATAAATTGATTTTTGCATTTAGTTACAATAAATAAAATTACGTTAGGAATGTTATTCTATGCAAATGCATTTAAGAGTTCTAACTGTTGTTACATTATGTTTCTTATTATTGTACTAGGAAATAAAAACAATCATTATAGAAATTCCAGTAGAAAGGAAGAAACAGACACATTTTATAAAAACAAATGCTGTACCTTTATTTAAAGAAAAAGTACTTCTATTAACAACTAAATAACAATATTTACAAGAAAATTAGAAATTTTATCAATGCTTTTCATTTTTAAGTGATTTAAATAAAATTGGCATTAAAATACTTTGCAATGTTAAGAGTTATCACATATGTGTACTGATATTAATGTTACTTAATATTACTTAAAATTAAAGTTAAACAAGAGGTTAAAAATATTTTGACAAGTTTGAGTGGGGAAACTACTAAGTTAAATTAATAAAATTCTTAAAAATTTATGATGATTATTTGGCTTTATATACAAATATCTACAAATAAAAACAGTAACACCAAGCTTACATTTAGGAAATAAACACAATTCATTGAGAATGAGCTAGTACATTTTATCAAACAGACAGGCAATTTGTATTTTATAAACAATACAAAGAAATTGAAATCTTGTTTTTAATGTTCTGTTAAAGTCTTCTTAAAATACTTATGATTTATAAAAATGTACTGATTCATTTAACAGTGATTTTAAGGATTTAAAATTATTCCCAAAAATATATCAAAACTGAAGTAGAACTTTTTCACACCCAGAAAATGGATCTAACAAAAAAGCATGCTTGAAAAGAAACATATATTAAATTTAAAAAAAAATCAAAATTAACAGAAAATCACATGAAAAAATTACACTTCTTAGTAAGAGTATTCACAGTATAAGCAAATGAAATAAAAAAAAATTCGGACATTAAACAATTTCTTTCATTTGATGAAAACCCAAATATAAATGCAATTTGATTCTAACAGAATTAACAAACACAATTATTTTCTATTTATATAAATAACTGTTGGCACAGATTGAGTTTATTTCCTAAGCTACTCATTCACATTTAAATTTGGACCAAATTTGTTTCCAAATGTTTAAAAAAAAAAAACAACACTCCAATAAATTTTGAAAAGCTTGGTGTTTTGTTTCTTTAAGTTTAAAATAACCTTTCAAGGAGTATTTTGCAAGACATTATTTCATAATATTAGCAATAAAATCTTTAATGGCTACATAATTTTAAGAAATAATACACAAAAATGGCTCATATTCACAACAAGGTTACTTGAAACTTTTAGTACAGATACAGCAGCATGGCATCTTCCTTGTTGGTAGCCATCCAGTAGAGGCTTGCATACTCCTTGATCACTCGAGGACATCTTATTTAACATATGTCAGGCCAATTTAGGATACTCAAAAACATTATGTTAACAGGAAATAGTACATGATGCAAAATATCGTCTGTGGCACCTATAAAAAATGGCAGGTTTGTTTAAATTTCAGGAAAAAAATACAATCTTAAATCACACACTTCAATTTGTAGTTAACAAACAATATGAACAAGAGAAAGTTCTAGAATATGCCATAACACGGAGCAGAGACAGCATCACATACTTAGAAATTTTTTTGCATAACATGCTGAGTGTGTTTTAACTTAAAAGAAAACAAGTAAAAACAATAGAGCTGACAAATCCATATTGGTCATTAGAATACCCTTCAAATAAATTTGATTTTTGTCTCAACACAAAAGAATGTATTATTTTTGACAAAAAAAAATCTAAGCCATGCAATATTTATGTAGCATAATTTCATATTGCAGAAAGTAAAAAGTATCACAAAAGTTAAAATAAGTTTGATTACAATTGCAATATGAAAAAGTTACTCTAAAGGAAGGTTCTTAAAAAATAATACTGATAGGAAAATGCAAAGACAAAACAGAAGCTCTTTTAGAAAACCAAATAAATAAAGCATAAATTTGATTTTACATTTTGTGTGTTTTGTACACATGATGAGTTAAACAGATAGCTAATCAGGGATTCCCAAAGTGGCTGATATCAATTCCCAGCCTAGGGGGTTGAGGGGGAATTCAAATAGAATCACTGAAGCATCAAGGGGTTGATAAAGTTTTGGTTTAATAAAATTTTTAGACAAATAAAAGCCTAATAAATTATATTTACTTCCTTGTAAGAACCTTAATTTGATCAAAAGCCCACATAAGCCACCCTTTTGTATTACTTGTATTTTTAAAGATTGAAGAGGATAAATTTATAGTGGTTTTTATTTTGCAATGAAAAGAACCTACTTGACCTTTAAAATATTCATATGGGGTAGAAGTTGAAAATGTGTGACCCTAAAATATGTTTACTTTGAAAAATAATTAGTAATGTCGGGGGTTGATGGCATAGACAAATTTCATTTCGGGGGTCAATATCAAGAAAAGTTTGGGAACCCCTTGCTTAAATAGAACTTAACTAAGTCAGGGGCGGACCTGGAAAAAGTGCCCGAACCTACGAACCTGGTTCGGGGGAAGCCCCTGCCAGCTCCATAGGAGCAATACATTAGGTTCGGGGGAAGGTTACAACTTTTTCCAGGTTCGGTCAGGGGTGCTACTGACTTCAACTCAAAATCATGGAAAACTATTAAAGTAACAAGTATTTTATCCGGAATCAAATCCCAAATGGAATGCTCAAAAATCCAGAAAGTTTACAGATGTAATCGCGCTTACAGCCGATGGTAGGAGCGCATTCTTCACAAAAGATGTTGTCATAATTTTGCACTTTCTTGTTGAGCTCAAGATTTTTGAACCCTCCCTGGAATTCCAGGATTTGTGCTGTAAAAAAAACCCATATTTCTGGGGCTACCTCGGAGAAGTAGCACCCCTGCTAAGTAGATCTTGTATATTGTTATCACCTTACCAAAGACACTAATATTTTTCTCAAGTTTTGAAAGAAAAAAGGCATTTAAAGTTTGTTAAGAATACACAATTTTTCTGATACACAAAACTAACTGTTTGATTTTCAACAAATCTATTGAGAATAATGATAGAGTTGGCTTTGCTGTGATGCACTGGATCATGTAGTTACACCAAAAATGAATTTTAGGTATAAATGATCAAAAAACAGAAAGATGTTTTTGGTGTGGTGATATACATATGATTTCCAAAAAATAATTTTTTAAAATCTAAATAGTATTAACTTGTTTTATAGAACAGTACAACTAAAACACAGAATAAAAGAATTGGAACATTTAATTAGCACCTTGATGAAAAGGGACAACAAGTTTCACTCACACAAGAACTAAAAAAATCAAGAAACATAGTAACTTTAAAAACCAATCCTATAATGTAGTTCCATGGACAAATATGTTTCAAATAGTACATAAGAAATTAACAAAAATGTTACAGACAGTAAAAAATAATCAAATGATGTTTAAACGAAAAAAATATTTTTGTAAGATGGAATTCATTTGCTGTAGCTTTGAATTGAAGTTCGTGGTGCTACAAGTTAGAACACTGAATCCAGAGGCATAGTCAGAAAAAATTTAGAGGGGATATGAGGTAGTTTTAGTTGCTTTCTATGGTCAAAAGTGGAAAATGTCTGGATTTTAGGTGGAAAGAATATAACCTCAAATTTACCCCTTGGCCTGACCTCTGACTATATAAAAATGATTAAGAATCTGGAATTTAATAAGTAAGTCAGATACAAGAACTATGGGAGCACAATTAACTGATCAAGCTCTATGATATGGTAAAGAAAATATACTTAGTGATGATACTTTTTCTAGGAATGATGACTAGAATATCAAAATGGCACATAAAAGTTTGACATAGTAGTCAATTGTACCTTATTGAAAGTTATGACAAGGTGTGACTGCCATACAAACATAAAATATTTAAATAATACACAACACAAAAACCCTTAAAATGCACAAACAAGAGGCTAACAATTTAAGTACTTAATTAAAAATGCATTACAGTTTCAGTAGAGAATTTCCAAGTTAAAACTATGTCAAAAATTATTATGATTTAAAAGCAATAGTTTTGAATTCATCTTTACCTGGGAAAAAATAAATTTAAATTACTTTCTATCTTGTTAATGATATTTTGAATCTTTACCAGTAACATTAAGTACACAAAGTTAAAAACATTTAAATAAAGAGTTAACCAATGCAAAATATAAGATAAAAAATAAGCTTACAATAAGATCTTTTAGATTGCCGTGACCCTTATTTTAAATTTCAGGCAGAGTTTGAAGAAAAAAAATTATAAATTGTAGTTAGTGTTTAAAACTGGTAAATTTAAGTGAGTTCAGTACATAATTAGATTATATTTCACGCACAATGATAAAAACACATAAAATGAAAACATGATAAAAAGCAGAATTACAGTACTTTTTACCATACATTTACAAATTAGTATCTTGTACAGAAGGAATTGAGGGCATTTCATTAATTATATTTTTACAGCTGATTTATTCTGAAAGTGGACTACATTCTTAAATGGTATTTCTATAAAATTATAATGTTTTGAAATTAATGATGAATCTCAAACAAATGAAACTTCCAACCTAACCTGTAAAGGTGAGATGAAGCTAATATACAGCATGCTTGGATATGTTAAGTAGTAGTCTAATTAAAAAGATAATGTAAAAAAAACCCTAGTATATCAGAAAACTTACCATCACAAGGCCCCCTTATTATAACTAGATTTTTCATACAACCATGACTAAAAGTTTGCTAAACTCAGGGTTTAACTGGCATTAATTGAAAAATGCCTTGGTGATGTTTTAGGATTTTATTTGAAATTGAAAAGTCCCATAATAATTTTCTCTTATGGAAGATTTTGCTTTATTTAATAACACTAAAAAACTACTAGAATATGAAATTCTGTTGAGATATCCAGGTAACATATACAAGTATATTTGTTTTTAATTAAATAGAAAGATTAGCAAGTTATTTAAGTAAGTTAGTATATAAAGTTGTATATAGTCAAACTATCAGAAATGCCTCATTCATAACAATAATATAGAGGTTATCCAATATTTGAATAATTATCAAATGAATATGGAAATCTCTTAGTCTGAGAGTGAAATATTTACAAACACTCTTGTTCAGTTTTATACCTAATACCGTCATTATGAATTCATGATGAAATGAATAACAGTATGCAGGTAGATGACATTTTGAAATTCTTGATCTATTTTAATCTTATTTATCACAAGGGTCAATTTAGAAAATTATAAAATGGATAGGCCTATTAAGGTTGACCATCAATTTTTGTTTCAGAAATAATAAACATTACTGCAAAATCTTACAAAATTTACGATTCTATTATTATCTTGTTTGAACATTTTACAGCAGTACATGAAGTATTTTTACTTAGGATCAACATTTACAATATCTTCCCAACGAGCATCATACTATAACTTCAAAAGGTAAATTATTCTAGTGAAAGACAAATTAAGAACCAATAGAATAATATAAAGCTAGTTATTTAGGTTAAAATACAGAATTAAAATGTTAGAAAAAGATACATAATAATTTTTTAATAATTGTACAATATATATGCAGTCAGACACAGAATTGCAAATTTAATTACTATTACCCAAATTTGTAAAACTAATAGAAACTTACGCTTATTTTAAGAAATTCCTGGAACGGTAACAAATTTTATATTTATGGATTGCAACATTTAAAAATTTTTTAACTCAATAATTTTCTTTTTGAATAAAGTGATAAAAAGTGCAAAGCAATTTTGTTTGGTTGTAATTTAGGTTTAAAGTAAAATAAACATCAATTTAATGTATCCCTTATTAATCTATTTTTTCTGTTTTAGAACCAAGTATGATTCCAAAAATATCATTAGGATGATTAATTACTGATGTTAGGAATAAATATTACACAAACCATCAGAAACA
This sequence comes from Tetragnatha montana, assembly GCA_963680715.1. Taxonomy (NCBI): domain Eukaryota; kingdom Metazoa; phylum Arthropoda; class Arachnida; order Araneae; family Tetragnathidae; genus Tetragnatha; species Tetragnatha montana. The sequence goes on from OY796675.1 coordinate 33,981,814, forward strand.
TAGTAAGTAAATTAAAAAGCTCAAGAGAGTCTTGTTCTTAGAATAGTAAATAGTTAGTTAAATAAATAATATCAAGTCAAATAACCAGACACATCCATTCAAAAGGGTTAAATAAAAGGATTCATAAGATGGTTAAAATGTAAAAATTGAGTTAAAATAGAAATCACTTTGTCACAAGAACAAATGTCACTTTAAAATGTATAAATTAAACTTAAAATGTCTTGCTACTGTATACAAACACTATAAATGCAGCAAAAATAAATGCAGCAAAAATAAATCAAGGATTGATTGTAGTTTTTTAATAACAATAACAAGAAGTATATTCTAGATTGTTCTTAAAAATAAAGTTTTTAAGTGGTTTTAGCATGAAGGCCAAACATGTTTAATAACACCTAAGGCAGTTTCACACTATTAACAGCATTTAACATGTGCAACGGATGTATAAGAAAATACTATTCATTAATATACAAGATAGCTCTCAACACACAGTAAAATTTTCTGTAAATTAATAATATACAAATAGTTTTGTGTAAAAATTTGTATAAAAATATCAGGTCCATTTCCTGGGCCAAAATAAATTAAATTTGAGCAATTTCTTTACCTGTTACAAGGGTCACCTACGATGTTTAAACCTCCCCTCTTTGAATGTGTCTGAATGAACCACATTCCGATTGGCATGTCTTTTAGAGGATTCATCATTTTTACTGTCATTTCCCTTATACATTACATGTGAGTTATCCTTTTTGTGTCTACCATTGGACTCATCACCACCCTCATCACTGCTGGTGTTAACAAATGCAGCCTCTACATCCTTGGTCATCTGAATGACCCTCTTACCAGGCAGTGAACCGAGTCGCATGTGCACTGGGACTCTCTTCTGTCCTTCAGAAGATGCTAAAAAGAATAGATTCAAAATTAAAACAAGATTTTAAATTTAATGCCCATTAAAATTATGTAAGGCAACAATTTAATTTAATTAGACAGATTAAGTTGAGATTTACCACAGTTAAATCGAAGGCTATGGTTTCCATGCAAACATTTTGAGTACTAAGTTTCAGACAATATTGAAGTAAATATTTAACAAGATATAAGAGGCAAGAGAAGAGGCTTAAAAAAAGTCTTGAATTAAATCCATAAAAACAGAGGGTTAAAATTGTCTTAAAACAAATTATTCTACCTAAATCTTTAATAAAGCTGTTTAGATCTAATGACATTGAAATCCATAAAAATGAAATATCAAGGAGAAAGGAAACTACAATTTAAAACAGACAAAAATCCACCAACTCACCACTGATTTTATTTTCTACCGAAGACTTCACACTAGACACAAGAGGCTTCACCCTATCTGACTTAATTTTTTCACGAGGATACTGTGAATCGGACTCTGAGGGAATTGTTCTTTCTTTTGGGTCTACCTTACTAACTACACTCACAGGCTTGACTACACTAGAAACAGATCGGAGACGCTCAGCAGAGCAACTGTGCCTGCTAGAGTCTGAGGACTCGGAGGAAGAAGAGGAGTGATTCCTGTGCCGCCCATGATGGCCAACTCTGTCTCTATGTGAGTTGTGTCTTGAGTAGACAGGACTCCTCTGATTACTCGGGCTGCTTGGACCATTATCCTGCCTATCATCAGAACTCAATGAACGGCCTCGCCTATGTTTTTTAGCAGGACTGCGACTTTGATCTTTCCTGCTACGGTCAGAACTCGAGGAGTGGTCCCTCCTGTGTTTACGGTGAGGGCTGCGACTTCGATTTTTTCTGCTGCCATCAGAAATGGGGGAGTCAACTCTCTTACGATTACGGAGAGGACTACGACTCCTACCCTTTTGGCTGCGGTCCGAACTTGAAGTGTGGCCTCGCCTGTGGGTGCGACGGGGACTGTGGCTTCTTTCGTTCAGGCTGTGGTCCGAGCTAGAGGAACGGTTCCGTTTGGAGTTGCAACGAGGACTGCGAGTTTGTTCCGTCTTGTTGCGGTCACAGACTGGACTTGGACTATGTCCTTTTCTTTGGTGATGATTCGTTCTGCGTCTAAAACAAAACATATGCTTATTATTGAAGTACACTTATCTCTTAAAAGCAAGGAATTTTTAAATTGTTGCATTAACTCTTTCAGTCCTAGACTGTGCAAGATTGCCTTTTTGTCTTAATAGAAAATTTGGGATGGTCGTGGTAAGGACCGAGAGGGTTAAACTATGGTCCAAAATATCCTAACTACCATCTTTGACCAACATTTCATAACCTTTTCTTCACAAAGTAAATTACTCTGTACATAAAAATTAAACTTATTTTAACAACAATTATCATGTTTTCATCAGCTATAAAACTTATTAATATACTTTACATACACTTAAAATTTATTGCATTGATAGAATAGTTAAATAAATATTTTTCACTTCAGAATGTAAAATCATATGAAAAAATTTTACCAAATTTATTAATGGGATTGTAAAAATAATTCAAAGCATTGCATGTGTTAGAGATTTAAGACATATTTTTTACATATCTAAGTTTAGTAAAACAATTTTTCATAAACCTCTTCCCAATTTTAGAAATACTGAATCCTTACAAAAATTGTTTTAATAAAATTTCTGTTATCTTCCCTGTTAAGAGCTGCCAAGCTATTTTAGACACCCTAGAATACATTATCACTGAACTATTACTATTGCCATAAAAAAAAACTGACAGTTTAAGTTTGAGCTCTATCCTTGACAATATTCTTATTATTTGGTATTCAAAATAGCATGTTAAATGGCTTTATGGAATAATAGAAATCATGAAGATGACAGGGAAATTCTGAAATTTCCTAAAATAATTCCAGATCGTCAGGATAAAAAAAATACCATTTTAGTTGGAATTAATAAAAGACAGTAAATCACTACAAAAAGAAAAATTAACAGTTTTTAAGAATCTTTCTATTTGAAGATCAAGTTACAGAGGAAATAACTCACCCATGGCGGCGTTCTAGACTGTGACTACGCTTCCTTGTGTTACTTCTGCCTAGGCTGCTACTACGGTGCCCATTAGTACTGCGACTGCGGCTCCTGGCAGCACGCCTATGACTGTGGCCATGACTTGGAGGACTGTGACTTGATGACCGGGCTCTATCTCCTGCCTGGAGGTTTTGCTGCATTTCCTGCATGCGCTTTTTCAACTCCAAGCGAAGATCATTTTTGGATAGGCCTCCAGACCGGTTGCTCTTGGGGCTTAAGCTACCATCACGGAAGGCCTCAGAGTGTGGGCGAGAGGAGTGTTCTGTTTCCGATGATAACACACTGGATAGTTTGTGCTTACGAGAAGGTTCCCCATTTAGAGTCAGTGATTTAGATGAATCATCTTCATGTGAAGTATGCTTGTTATCTGAAACATCATCAGATTGTGTGTGTGGATATTTCCTGTCAGACCCCCGTTTCCAGGAGTGTTCAGATTCATTTTCAACCGAGGGTGACTGTACCTCAAGTCTTATATCACTTGTGTTGTGAGTGTTCTTCAGACATTTATATACACTGGTAGATTCCATGTTTGGGAAACTGTCAAGTCCAGAATCAATGTTTTGGAAGCTGAGTCGGCGTTCAGATATTGACTTTTCTGGAGATGATTCAGGGCTGATAGATCTACCAGACCTCGTAGCATAATGGTCAGATGGCTCATCTTGTAATATAGTTTCATTGCTATAAGAGTCATTGTCACTAAGTTCAGGTTCAGAATCACTGCTGTCGGAGTCAGACTCATGTCGATTGAACCGAGTTGGCCCTAAAAAAAAAGAAAATATATGTTTAATTTCTTAATTAAATTTTAATTAACATCACAAACCATAACTTTGCTATGAATGTATTCTACAAACATTAAACTAAAGAAGTTGGAAATATTTTATACTTGCAAAGTTAAAATATTTTAGACAATTTTATTTAAAAAGCCTAATTGTAGTTCCTAAAATCTTAACCATTTTATTTGTGATTTATCATTTTATCTTGATTGAAGACAAGCTTTTAAGACAGTGATCATAAGACCAGGGCTCACACTCACTTAGAAATATTTGTAGCAATTTTTGTAGCAGATAAAAATGAATTTTGTAACAGATAAAAATGAATTTTGTAGCACAAAAAAATGTCTTTTCTAGCAGGTAAAAACAAGTTTTCTAGCACAAAAATTATTTTGTAGCAGTCAAAAAGTACAAAACTGGGTACTAAAAAAATTATTGTCGCAAATTCATAACAAGATACACTGAAAAATTATTTTCTTCATTAAAAATGCTTCACGAAAATTTGCTGCCTCTTTGGGATTTTTCATTGAAATTCCAGCTTGTTATACAGTTTTTTTTTCAGAACTTTAATAAACCTTTTTTAAAGCCTTTTACAAATTAAAATTCAGGGAAAATCTAAGAAAATTATTAAAAATGGCGCAGTTTTGGAGCAGAGACTGCTAAAATAAGCAATTTGTAGCAGAATTTTTGTATTGGAGCAGTTTGGAGCAATTGTAGCAGGTGTGTGAGCCCTGTAAGACCTTGTTTGTCTTTGTGTTAAAAATTACCCATTAATAAATTTCCCCCCTAAAAATGTCTTCATATTTTCATTCTGATTTATGTACTACTAAAGTACTAATTAGTACAAAATAATCCATAAGTTTTAATTTTTATGGACTTAATATAATACATTCTTGTATTCTTTCTTATATCTTAGCCCAAAAATGTCTCTAGCCTTAAAATATGAATTATAAACTGTTTTTCTCAAGTTTGAGCAACAGTAAAACTATCCTCTTTATATCTAAACTTTATAAGTGTAATAAACTTTCATCAATGTAATTTAAATAAGAATGCAATTCTTAGTGAAAATCACAGATCTCATCACTGTTACGTTGCTACATATCAATCAAATCACAAGGAAAAGCCAAGTTTCAGGTAGATCTGTAGTTAACAGGACAGAAGTATAAATTAAAATATTTATCTGAACTAGTTTGAACTTATAGTAAATTTTGACAAATATTAGGATAAAAAGAGTAACTAAAGTAGTTTAAAAAAATAATCATGATTACTAATTATCATTTCTAATACAGTTGACTCCACTTAATATGACCATGGTTAATGTTATCAAAATTGATCGGTCCCAAATCACTCCTATTTAATTTAATGTAAAATGCACTTTGTTATCAACATTTTGCTTTTTGTTATCAAATTTTGGTAAAATCCCCTGAACACTTCCTCTTTTCTTGTTTAAGGCCCAATTTTAATACATAAACATACTAAATGAGTCATTAATTTATTATTAATATATGATCTCTCATATTTTTCTTTAAGAATGTATAATTTGCAAAGTACAAACTAGGGAATAATTTTAAATACTTCAAATACGACTTGACATATATAATATTTGTCATTTGATGCAAAACTCAAGTTACACTGTTTGAAACTTTTTAGCATCAAATCACTTAGTATTGTCAATTGGATATTGATATTATTCTACTCTTGGACAAATGTGATCACATTAAGCGGAGTCGACTCTACCAGTGGCCTGTCCAGGATAATTTTACTACCGTTTTGAGGTACCTTCACAAATTCAACATTTGATAATTAGGTACTTTCACAAATTCAGTTTTAGGAAAAAGGTACCTTCACAAAATACATTTTTAAAAGAAAGTTCTCTTAGTAAGCTATGTTCTCAATAGTAAATTATTAGTCATTCTAGTCTAAATTTACTAAACTACTACTACTAAACATTCTACTAAAACTTATATGTACATGTTTTTAAGTTGATTTTGCACCTAAATTTTCACAAAATAGGTAGAACCTTTTAAAAAATCCTAGACAGACCCATGTCTACTACTTGTTATTTTTAAGTTATGCTACCAGTGTACAACACTAAAAAAGTAATGATAGTAACTAAATAATTTAGCAGCATTATAATGAGTGTTTTCAAGCATTTAAATACTACAGAACATTGTTTATAAGTAACATATGTGAATTTTTACCTGTTTTTTTAAAGCTTCTAGGTGATGATGAATCCTCATTGATAGATTGACACCACTTATGTTGAGGTAAAACAAGCTGAGAGGTTGGACCTTTTCCATCTGAATTCTTCTCTTCAGACACAATTGGAGTAATAACAATTAAATTGGATCTTTGGTTTACTTTCTGAAATAAAACCAATTGAATGAAAAGAATGATTAACTATTTTAATATCTATTTCTTCAAAACAAATGGCATTTAAAAAAAAAACCTAATACAGTAGAGCCCCGATTATCCGCGGAATCGGGTGGCAGGGGTACAGCGATAGAGAAAATCGTAGATAACCCGAAAAAAGACTAAAAATGAGGTGAAAACACGATAAAAAATATTTCAGCATAAAAACTATGTTTTATTGTACAAAAAACATGATATGTAAAACTTTTAAAATATGTACAGTATAGCAGAAACCTTTGCTCTACATCTAAAACACTAAAATGAACAGTAAATAGTCTGTTAACAAAAAGCGGGTACAATTCCGTTGTCCCCGCTAAATATCGCACGGTTCTTTTAGACAACAAAAATTAGAAATATTCATAAATAATTTCAAACTTCTGAATTAAAATGTTTATTTAGATCAATAACTATTCAGTTTATTAATGAAAGTCAAAAAAAAATTTGTTGATATTTGGATATATTTAGCGATTTGGATATTGGCGATATTTAGCGGGGACTCTAACGGAATTGTACCAAAAAGTGTTCAGTTTCGCCTTTTTAAAAAATCAGTCACTTGATTTTGCTTCGGAAACACCTTTTCTTAATTGAAAATTAGGTTTGTAATTAAAAAATATTTTCGTGGCACTCGCGGATAATCGGGGCTCTACTGTATACAGTACTATAACCTTGATATCTTGAAATCGAAAGGACCCAAAAATAAAATCAAGATATTGAGTTTTCAAGATTTATTACAATGTTATTCTACATGTAAAATCAATTATAGTCTATAGTTTATCATTATTATATATTAGTATAATTACTTTATTTCAAGAGGAAAATATTTTTCAGATATAAAGGTTTTCGAGACGAGATACCAAAATTTGAGATAACAAGGTTATATTGTAGGCTATATAATAGCTTTTAAACAGCGCTGATTAAATTTTATGATGAGAATGATCCCTATTGTTAGTAGAAATCAATTGCTATAATGCTGTAATTGAATTTTGGATAACCTATAAAAATCCTAGTTTGAGTATTTTAATCAAGGATGCAACAAAATATTTTCTTACTGGAAATGGCCTGCTACCTCTGCTTCTTCTGTTATTTTGGGATTGATTTCTCCAAGAATACTGGCTGGAGTAATTAGATTGATCTCCAGCATTGTAGGAGGAGTAACTAGTAGATGCCATAACTGTACTGATAGGAGCAACATTTTTAGAGCCAGATGGATCAACCTATAATATAATATTGAGTTAATTAAAGAACTTAATGTAAGAAAAGTTGTAAACAACAAAATTCCAAGTCCAAAGAAGGTCTGGGGGTCCTCCCCCAGAAACTTTTTTTCGAAATTTTTACCCTAAAAACAGGGTTTTAACTTGTTTTGGTACACCAAGTCCGAATTTCGAAGGAACGTCAGAACCTTACCACACTAGAAGTGTGCAATTGTAATTATTATGTCAATTTTTTTTTCTAAAAACACATAAGTAGTGGATTAAAAATGTTGTAGCAGTAGCCCAAATTTAATTTTTAAGTAGCCTGTCGCCCAAAACAAAATTTTTTTTCGCAAAGGACCTTCAAAAGGAGCCCAATCTGGCAATGCTGTCCCCACTCTAAGCGGCTCAAGTATCCCCACCAGCTCCATTTTTGTTTAAAGGGGGTTTTACTAAAGAATGCATGCATATTTTTTTAATGAACTTAGATTCAAAATAAACCTGACATTATAACAATTAATTCAATCTATTTTATTCCAGCTTAAAATAAAACTTTGAGTACAAAAAAAATGTTAAAAGCACATTTCTAAATATTTACTTTAGATGGATAAAAAACTATTGTTCAGTTCACTGTAGTTTCAAATGTTACCAAGGTAGGAGATTTATTTTATCACATTTGCAAAACTATGTAAATGTAGTTTCGGAACAAAAAATTAACAGAGAAAATAAGGGGTGGCTCAAGTATCCCCATTCTCCCATAATATTAAGGAAAATTCGTCTTAACATTTACAGAAGACTGTGAACAAAAAGGAAAATGAAGGGACTGGGTCATTCCATGTCAAATTAACCAAAGGTTGGGTCTTAGATTCAAAATTTTTAAGTGCATATTGTACCAATCAGTAGGAGTATAATAAGAACAATTTCATTTTGAAGGCTGGTATTTTTAGAGAAATCTATATTGAATATTATTACATAATATTTTCTATTTTCTATAGGGTTTCAACATGAAAACCATTTGAATTTACTCAATTACAAAATAATTTTTTGGTTATCCCCTTCTGAAACCTTGCACATATGTAGTTGGATAGCTTTTCATAACAAATATTTATTCTTAAAAAATATTATTAAATGGGGAAGTATTTTTCAAAAATATTTTTAGATTTAAAAAAAAAATTGCATGTTAAGATTGATCGTCATGCTTTATATCACTTTAAAGCTTGTTTAAGAAAGAGAATGACATCTTGTTCATGATTTTGTGTCAAATTGTTTTTGAGCATCGGCTGTTTGCCTCTTTGAAAGTGATTACTTCAAACACTACCAATCTGAAAATTTTAAATTGGTCCTATTATAAGACTGATGAAAAAACGAACATAAAGACGCACAAATAAATTGAAGGAAAGCTGGCATACAGCTGTTTGGGAGATACATACCCAGGATCTCCTTCGTCAGTGCCAATATAGATATAATAAGTGAGAGGAAAACTCGGCTAATAGAGCCTAAAGCACTGTCTCAAGCAAGAAAGCTGACAGAGGTCTGAGAGCTCTTTACGAGAGGAAAACTTGGCTATAGCCCGAGCACTGGCTGAAGCAAGAATCCTCAAATATCAATCGGGCATATTTATTTCAGCATTCTTGTTTGACCCAGTGCTCGGCACTATTACCAAGTTTTCCTCTTGATTGTCATATATCTATATTGGCACTGACAAAAGGAGATCCTCCGAAATAACTGTATGCCAGCTTTCCTTCAATTTATTTCTGCATATTTACGTTGTTTTTCTCATCAATTATTCAGCTTGCACAAAGAATTTCTATACATTTATTTGGTCATATTATACTCCTACTCACTGATAAGAATATAATAAACACACAAATAATTTTGAAAATCACATGCATTTAAATTTTTAAAAATTAAATAAATTTAATTAATAAATAAATTTATATGTTTGATAATTAAATTGATTTTTTTCTTACTGTTGTTGCTTATGAAGCATTATTTCAGTATTTAGGTGAACAATGGGACTGTCATTTTGTTTTAAGTTGAAATCAAAATGACTGGAGACACTAAATTAGTTTTCAGAAAATATTTGAAGAAATTTTAATGTGCAGAGTTTTCTGGGTTCTTACGTATTATACCGTCGACTGTGACGCTGAATTCGAAAATTCTATCAAAGCCTATTGACTGTTTTACGGCTGTGCCACTGAATTGAACGCCCGCTGAACGGTCGACGGGATAATACACAAGTACCTTTTTCTGTTTTTTCCAACTACAGACAGATCATATTAAATCATTGAACTTCTCAACCACAATCCGACTATTATGAATATTCATAGTAGAATACAGAAGTACAGTAGAGAATATATAGTAGTATATCAATATTCACACCTACAAAGAGTTATTTACACTCTTTGAAGGTGGGTCAAGGTCATGATCAGAAATGGGATAAATAAGTAAGAATTTAGAAAGAAATACAGTGACTTCAAGGAGTTGATACAGATACTTTTTCTGAAAATCTGCCCTTCAAAAACAGACCCGCCATAAAACATTTTGGCTTAAAAATGAACTTTTACAATATTAGTATATTTTGCTCTAGCAATTGATTATTTTTGCTTTATACTAACCAGAAAAACATAAAAATACTAAAATTCACCATGTTATTCTTAGAAATGGCACAGCTGGAATAAGAGTCCTCCATTTGGCGACCAGCAGCACAATTAGTTATAGTGTAAGTTATATATACACGCTTAGTTATAGTGTACAGCGATCGCGTCGCGATCGCCAAATGAAGGACTCTTATTCCAGCTGATCCTTAGGAATTTTAGAATATCACCATAACATAACAGAACCCTATTTTTGCAAAAATAGGATTCTGACACAAGGGAAAACCCACAATTAAACTCTAATTTAAAATTTACAAAATTATGATTAATTTCAAACATCCATTTAATTCAGATATTATGAAACAATATGGAAAAAGGTTAGATTCCGTTAATGGTCCCCGCTAACTATAAATACTGCCATGCTCTTTTGAACACCAAATATTAGTAATTGCTAAATAATTTCAAACTCATAGATTGAGATGTTCAGTTATATCAATAAATATCATAAATAATAGTCTATGTTTGAATACATGGCATTCAAAACAGCTTGGCGATATACTAAAACCGGACCGTTACCAGAATTGAACCTGGAAAATATGCATTTTAATATTGTAGATATTTATGTGTATAACAAGGATTACATAACATACAACGAACTAAACGTAAACAAGAAACTTACCGAACTATTTGAGGAAGATTTTACTTTATTTAAAGATGCTAGAGCTGCTGCTCTTAGAGCAGCCAATTCTTCATCCTCCACATCACTCATGATATTATCTATTCAAAGCAAAGTATCGCATGAGAATTTATTGAATTTGTAAATAATTAAGAATACAAATATGAGCAATAGGAAGTAATATAAAACACATTTGATGGATTGTCATTTAAAAAGTGGTAGTATGTGCCCATAGCCGATGTTTACAATGTAGCATATGCACGGTAGAAAATAACAGATATTGTTCTTTGACGTGAAAAGGTAAATAGTTCATTGACAGGGGGATAATTATATTCACGGATTGGCAATCAGAGGAAAGTAAGATACAAAAAAGAAGGGAAATGAGAACAGGCTTTTGAACCTTTACTAGGTTAAGCTACAGGAAGGTCGATTTAAAAACTGACGTTGAAGTGTGTTAGACACCAAATAAAAATGTATCTTTAAATTTAAAAACAAACGATTCTCGCGATTACATACCAGTCAATAACAATAATATTTACTAATTTCTCAAGAAAATTTCTATACACATACACGACGCCATTTGTTTTATTACATTGAATTGATTGTTGAAGTTCATAATTCACAGTTAAAGTAGAAGTGCTTGGTATTACGAATTTCAGGCTTGGAAGGTTGAAGGCTCTACATCTACAGCCTTCGACTGGAGCAATGCGGGCTGGCATGGTGACAAAACTTATAGATGGCGCTGTGCAAACTAACAACTTTTAAACTTCACTTATTTAAATGAATTTAATTTGGATTTTTCTCTTTTACACATCGAAATATTGCTGAAGTATACCATTAAAACTGCTCGAAGTAAAAACTTAATGCATAAATACCAAGAAAAAGAAAACTGAATAAAATAATAAGTGATTTTATTCCATGAATATAAAGCCAAACCGCATCACACCTGTTTGGAAATGTGTGCCTCCGAGCAAAGATTGGTTTGGTTTTTTGGTACATATATTTTCCGGTCTGTGTGCTTGATCTCTAGGATCCGCTTATAAACCTTCGTCAAGTAAGACAGACACAACAGAATATTTTTACTGACACAAGAGAGAGAAAATACACCCAGGGCAAAGGCCGGAATCGAACCGACGGCCAATACAGTGCACACACTGCTAGCGTGGTTGTCTGCACGTTAACACAACCAGGCCACTTGGCCCCCCCGAGCAAAGAAGGAGTACTACTTTTCTCCATGGACGCTTTCTCCTTTCTCCCGTTGCACGTATAATCAGTTTAGCTTTTTCCCGTCTCTCATATTTTAAGGGTAGTACGTGTCACCAATAGTGTTCGGCACTAGTTAACTAGAACTAGTTGCAACTAGTAGTTAACTACCGATCAACTAGTAGTTTAACTACTTTTGGTTTAAACTAGTTTAACTAGTAGTTGAACTACTTTTGGTTTAAACTAGTTTAACTAGTAGTTGAACTACTTTTGGTTTAAACTAGTTTAACTAGTAGTTGAACTACTTTTTTTAATAACTACTAGTTGAAACTACTTTAAAATTTTCAACTACTTTAAAAAAAAATTTGTTTAAAATTTCAAAAATATTTAAAATTTTTATCAAAATATACAAAAATTACACTACTATTTATAACTAGGGTGGTCCAGGTTAACATGGGGAAAATTTTTTTCGTCCAAAGTTTCGGGGCACCCCCCCCCCCCAAGAAATGGGACCCTCGGTATAAAACAAATATTCTGAAAGTTTCAGCTCAAAAAAAAATAATATTTAGACCCCGCCCCCGAGCGTCAAACTTCCAAAAAAACTCGAAATTTTGCACGTTTTCACCTATAAAATCCGAACCGGTTATTGTTGTAAAAATACAAGACTGGTTTCATTTTGTAGATTATTTATTTAGCTTCAACCTTACTAATTGAAACTTGTTTTTAGAACTTACAGATCAAACGATACAAGGGGTTTTACTAACTCCCCCCGCAATATCAATTTTTTAAGGAGTGTCAGGAAATTCCTTAAAATGTTTCAGCTACCGTAAAATGGTTCAAAACATATAAATAATGGTTATTGACTGCATAGGTATAAAATTTAAGAGATTTACAAAGAAAAAAAATAATTTTTGTTCTTACCTGTTAATTTCTTAACTATCTTAAAATAATTCAAATAAATACATAAATTAATTTTTTAAACTAGTTAATAAATGCATAAGGTGTAAAAGTTGACAAACAAGCAAAAAAAGTTCAAATTTACTAATTTTAACCCATTTTCAAAATTTTTCTCTTCACTGAGTTAGGTGTAAGAAGACTGAATAGTGTATTTTCCCACAAGATCGCCCTATTTTAGAAGAAGTTTTGAGAGCGGTATTTGACTTAAAAAATGGGAACAACTACAGGACCTCCACCTGAAGATTTTAAAAGTTTCAATTTAAAATGGACTGAAATCAATTAAAATAGCTACGTAGCAAGAGTTGATAAAAAGAGGTCAAGAGTTAAAATTAAATGACATTGAAAATGTTGGAAGCTTATACCTGGACAATTGAAAAACCCGAAATATCTTTCAAGACTACAGTGAAGTATTCCAAGGGCCAAATATTTATAAGGCTTGATACATCAAACCAAATATCAATTAGACCCCCAGGTGCCATGCAACATTCTAGAATCTAGATGGATGTCAAAAGCCCTCTACTGCGTGATAATTTTCTGAAACTATTAGCTAGTATTTTGATTAATGGAAACTTTTCACTTTCACTTTTATTATTCTATTTTCCTCACTATAGTCTTCCTCTAGTATTCCCCATTAGACAAAGGCATGTTAATTTTAATTTCTTTTATAAAACTTTCGTCAAAAATTCAAATGTCTCAGGTTTTAAGACACCAAGTTCTTAAACTATGGTACTGTGGTTATAACTCTTGATACTTCTACATATATTTTTCGTAAATATTTGCAAATTTCTTTGGTGCATTTAACCAAACTTTAATTTTGATGTTTATTAAGGTAATACAAATACTTCTAATGGTATGTATCTATCTCTGTAAGAGTTAGAGGGAATTCGTACCCGAAAAAGATAATTTTCACTCAATAGAGGGCATTTGTCATCTATCTAGCACTAGCATGATGCAGATGCATGGCACCTGGGGCTCTAATTGATATTTGGTTCGATGTATCAAGCCCAGCTATGAAGCTTCCAACATTTCCGATACCATTTTGATTTTAACTTGACCTCTTTTTATCAACTCTTTTTCCGTAGCTATTTTTATTGATTTAAGTCCATTTTAAATTGAAACTTTTAAAAACTTCAGGTGGAGGTCCTGTAGTTGATCCCATTTTTTAAGTCAAATACCGCTCTCAAAACTTCTAAAATAGGGCGATCTTGTGGGGAAATACACCATTCAGTCTTCTTACACCTAACTCAGTGAAGAGAAAAATTTTGAAAATGGGTTAAAATTAGTAAATTTGAACTTTTTTTGCTTGTTTGTCAACTTTTACACCTTATGCATTTATTAACTAGTTTAAAAAATTAATTTATGTATTTTATTTGAATTATTTTAGGATAGTTAAAAAATTAACAGGTATGAACAAAAATTATTTTTTTCATTGTAAATCTCTTAAATTTTACACCTATGCAGTCAATAACCATTATTTATATGTTTTTGAACCATTTTACGATAGCTGAAACATTTTCAGGAATTTCCTGACACTCCTTAAAAAATTGATACTGCGGGGGGAGTTAGTAAAACCCCTTGTATCGTTTGATCTGTAAGTTCTACAAACAAGTTTCAATTAAAAACTTTGAAGCTAAATAAATAATCTACAAAATGATACCAGTCTTGTATTTTTACAACAACCGGTTCGGATTTTATAGGTGAAAACGTGCAAAATTTCGAGTTTCTTTTTGGAGCTTTGATGCTCGGGGGCGGGGTCTAAATATTATTTTTTTGAGCTGAAACTTTCAGAATATTAGTTTTATACCGAGGGTCACATTTGGGGGGGGGGGGATGCCCCGAAAAAAAATCGGACTTTTGTTTTTTTATACCACCCTAATAACTATACAGTGTCATGGTAGAGTACTCAAATATCATAACCATAAATAAAGCGCCGTTTTGAGCGAAGCATAAAGTTTTTTGTGATATAGATAAGAAAGATGTATTAGAATTTGGGCAAAAAATAGGTTATGAAATTAAATAGACTAGTTAACTAGTAGTTAACTACTTTGGGAAATAGTTAACTACTAGTTGCAACTAGTCCCAGGAAAAAATAGTTAACTACTAGTTGCAACTAGATTTTCCCAGACTAGTTAGTAGTTGGTAGTTAACTACTTTTTGACCACTAGTTGCCGAACACTAGAAAAATGTATTGTAATGATTTAGAGATTGAGTTTGTTGAAGAATGCATTCATTTTCAGTCATTTATCTTCACAAAACATTTTGATTAAACCAGATTCAACTAGATCATTAAAGAGTATATCTTCGTTTCTGCGAAAACAGAATTTGCAGAATATTTATCCAAACTTGGACATAGCCCTTTGTATGGCATTACGCACACCACAGCGACGAATTGTTCGGGCGAGAGAAGCTTCTCTTGTTTAAAAAGAATTAAAAATTATCTCAGATCAACCTTAAGCCCAGAAAAGTTAAACTCTTTATCTCTTTTGTGCATAGAGTCGAAATTAATGACAAATATTAATTATGACGATATCATCAATGAATTTGCAAACAAAAAATCGCGCAAAAAGTTATTGTAAGAAACTACTATAATATAACTTACCTGAATTTATTATTTTTAACTCTTCAATAAAAATTGTTTATTCACGTTTACCGAATGTATAGTGCTGTCCTTTAAAAACAACCCACTGTTTCATATTTTCTTCATTAAAAGCTTAATAAAAAAGGATAATTAAATAGAACAAAAAACTGTACTAGCGGCTCATCCTCCCTAACATTTTAGTGCTAAGCATTTTTAATTCCAACTATCCATTACAAATTGGCAGCCAATTAAGTAAGAATTTGAAAAAAAACCCACTTTTTCCTAGAAGGACTCTAATTGGCGAACTGAGCTAAAACTTTAATATTTTATTCTCATAGTAATGGGATAGCATAAAAACGCGCGAATGCTCTAAAGTCTTTATAACATACATTTTTACAAAATCTGTAAATCAAAAGCACATTTTTTGCCAAAAATCTACATTATCTCAGCTTGTTTAAAAAATAAGTAAATAAACCGTTCTTTGACCAGTTTTTACACCCCTGACACTCTAAAGGGCATAGAAGGACAGGGTATATGAGATGGTAAAATTATTTAATTAAAAAATCTCAATGGGTTGTTTTTAGGGTACAATTTGGAGTGGGTTGTTTTTAAAGGACAGCACACTATATATCATTGTGTATAAGTAGCATACATTACCCTGCCTTATCGTACATGATTGAGCTTTGATTATCTCAGAACCAAAAACTAGTTTACGTGCTATTTCAACGAAATTGTTGTATTGTAAAAATAATCTAGGAGCAGGGCTTAAATTGCACCGGAGCGGAGCTCCGGTACTTCTTGGTTTTCAGTAAATATTTACTGATATTTATTCATTAATCAATAAATATTTGTAATGCTGAAATAGTAGTGCTCCGGCTCCGGTACTTCTTTGGTTAGAATTTAAGCCCTGGTTCTGGGGGGGGGGCTGCAGCCCCACAGCCCCCCCCCTACTGGATTCGCCATTGATGTTATAAGTTCCAATCTAGTAAAATGTTCCAAAAACTTCTTATCATATTAAAAGTTTCAATCTAGTAATAAATTCCAAAAACTTCCCACCATGATAAAAGTTGCAATCTAGAAATAAGTTCCATCCCCCATACCTTGATAAAGTTTCTCGAAACTTCCGGATATTTTCAGTGGACTACTAGGAGTTTTCCCTCTGTGGGGAAACTGAATTGAAAGGCCCGTTTCGACACGACCCTGAAGGGATTTTTTCTGAATATCTGCGCAACACGTGTTAGGGTTAGGGTCCGCGATACATTTCGAAATAGAATTCAATTCCTCTGAACATAGGGGCAGCAACCGAACTATGAACGGTCAGCATTTAATGAAGAAGGAGTTTTTAACTTATTCTGGCATATAAAATGCCTTATTTCTTATTTGAGTAAAACATTAAAAAAAGCGTGATTCTAAATCGAAACGACATGTTACAAATTGTAACTGCATTTAAATTATTACTCTTATGGTTGATTATTTATATAAAATACCTCATTTATACTTATAGAAATTTGCTTTCATACTAAAATAGCCCTCCCTGCTTTAAATATCAATAAAATGGCACTCTATAAGCACTAATCCTAAAGTACCGAAAATTATGTAAATAAACGGAGATAACCATTGTACTTATGAAGCATTTAAAAAAATCCAATTACCTCGAAAAATACATAAAGAAGAATGGACTTACCGGAAATGCTTGAAGAGCACGAATAACAAAACGCAAACACGTGCTGCTAAGCAAAAAGTCGATATGGTGTGGACTGCGGAGCCGAGACGAACAGGTACAACAAAAGACAACAGCGAAACGAGAAAGGACACTTGACCAGGCGGACCAGTTTATATAGGATCGCGTTCCGAGTGGAATGCGCATGCGTGGATGTCCGTCGTCGGTGCGGTGGCAACACCCTATTGTAATGTCACGTGGTTGTACTCCACTTGGCCACCATTAGGGGGGAAACCAGGGCCGTATCTGGACTTTTCGTGTTTTCTTTTTATTCCTTTGTCGCTTTTACATTTCCTCATTGTTTTACTTCTTGCAGGTGATCCCTAAAAACCTTTTAACCTGGCCTTATATAATTTCTCTCCATATTTTTTTCTCTTTTCCTTTCCTTCTTTCCCAGGCTGTTCCAATGATTTGTGTTTTAAACTTTAAAAAAAAAATTCGTTTTGAACTTCTGGTTTTTGTCTTACCTTTTAGTTTACCTTAGTTTTGTCTTACCTTACCTTAGTTTTATTTTTATTATAATACTTAATGAGCTAATAAAATTAACTTGTCACAGGCACTCTTAATGAGAGTATGTTTGTCTCCTAAGTCATCGATATGTCAGAACTGGACTGGATAGAAATGGCACCCCCATTGGAACTTCTAGCTTTTCTGAAATATGCATTTAAAAATTGAGAGCCCTGGAGTGTCCACACATGAGTCATGAGTGTGCACGTGCACCTTGTTTTGGCTACTTTTCCTGGGTGGGTCATTCTACAGAAATCGCTCTTTCCTTGTCCGTAAGCTTTTTTTACTACTATTTAATATAAATATTTTTTTTTTGAACTCACGTTTTTTATTAGTATTGGTAGGAGCCTAAACGAGGGCAGATGATATATTTTTCCACGGATGTTTTTTATTTCGTTTTATTTTAGTTACAACAGTCAATTCTCACCTGCGTACCATGTCCCAAGCCCAAAGTTACTCTAAAGATGCTTACTTAGATTAATCATTTAATTACAGTGAAATGGAGTAAAATTTTATGTTTTAAATTACTTCTGAGTTAGAAGCTTAGAATTTTGGCATGTATAATTTTTTTCAGCATGACTTTATATTTTTTTAGAGCCCGTATAGAGTAGTGTCCCTTGTTTTTTGGCTCTTTCCATGGTACAAAGAGTGTTTGATGGTCAATCAGTGAATGCAGGGGCGTCTTTTCAGTTTTTGGTTGAGGGGGGGGGCAAAGATTTTTTTTCATCTAGGAGATGACAAGGTAGGTAGAACGGAAGGGTGCCGCCATAGGGAAGGGATAGGTAGAGGGAAGGGCGGCAAAAAATTTTCAGCCTATACCTTGAAAATGTGTAAATCCTCCACTGAGCGTTATTTTAAAATGCTTATCATCAAACCATCGCCATGCTTGCCAAAAACCAAACTTGCGATAGTTTGTTTTTTTTCGTCTCCTGAAAACTTTGAGGTTTTGCCCTTACAGGCTTTTGCTGTCGATATACGTATTATTAATAATTGTAGATTGTAGATTTTTTATTTACGATTATCAACTTTGCGGAATGATACAGGAAGTGGTCCAAAACTTCCCAGAATTAGTTTGCTATCAACCGGAAGTGATCCAAAACCTTCCAGAATTCGTTTGCTATCAACCGGAAGTGGTCCAAAACTATTACCAAATTCTTATTACCAATTTATTTATTATTACCAAAACAACCGGAAGAGGTCTGCCACTTCCCAGAGTTGGTTCGCTATCAACCGGAAGTGGTTCACAATTTGCCGGAAGTAAGTTGTAGACCACTTAATACCACTTCACGGAGGAGTAATTTCGGATGCAGTTTTTCAGCTTCGAACAGCACACTATCCCTTTCTAGCCACTATAAGTGCTGTCCTTTAAAAACAACCCACTCCAAATTGTACCCTTAAAATAACCCATTCAGATTTTTTAATTACATAATTAAAATAATTTTACCATCTCATATACCCTCACCCTGTCCTTCTGTGCCTTTTATGGAGGCTTTACACCTCGCGGTTTTCGGCAGCCGCGGCGGTTTGCGGGAACCGCAGAAACTCAGCGACCGCTCGAAAGAGGGCGCTAGAATCGATTTACGACACTAGCGGCTGCCGCATCGATTCTAGCGCCCTCTTTCGAGCGGTCGCTGAGTTTCTGCGGTTCCCGCAAACCGCCGCGGCTGCCGAAAACCGCGTGGTGTAAAGCCTCCATTAGAGTGTCATGGCGGCTTTACACCACGCGGTTTGCGGAACGCGATTTGCGGCGAAAACGGGAACCGCAGAAACCCAGCGACCGCTCGAAAGAGGGCGCTAGAATCGATTTACGACACTCGCGGCTGCCGCGCGGGAACCAAAACTGTCGCGGCGGCATTAGCGGCAGCCGCTAGTGTAGTAAATCGATTCTAGCGAACCGCAAACCGCGTGGTGTAAAGCCGCCATCAGGGATGTAAAAACTGGTCAAAGTACAGTTTATTTACTTATTTTTAAAACAAGCTGAGATAATGTAGATTTTTGGCAAAAAATGTGCTTCAGATTTACAGATTTTGTAAAAATGTTTGTTTAAAGACTTAAGAGCATTTTTCGAGCTTTTTTATGTTATCCCATTACATTACTATGAGAATAATATATTAAAGTTTTAGCTCAGTCCGCCAATTAGAGTCCTTCTAGGAAAAAGTGGGTTTTTTTCAAATTCTTACTTAATTCTTAATTGACTGCCAATTTGTAATGGATAATTGGAATTAAACATGATAAGCACTAAAATGTTAAGGAGGATGAGCCGTTACAACAGTTTTTTGTTCGATTTAATTATCCTTTTTATTAAGCTTTTAGTGGAGAAAATATGAAACAGTGGGTTGTTTTTAAAGGACAGCACTATAGTACGGGAACCAGTGACATATTTTGGTCACCCATTTCCTCTCTGCACTGTCTATTTGGACGTACAATATACAACTAAACTCTACTCTTATTTACACGGCAATGGTTCTGATTGGAGATCACACTAAGCGCCGGGACTGCTACGTAGCCGCGAGACCTACTGCGCATGGGCCAACTGCCATTTTTGATGTCCAAATAGACACTTTCTTTCCTCTCAAGCAATAGTTGGTGCGTTGGTGGAATGCTTCAGGGAGTTGTATCATAAAGCCTCGTGAACGTCAGCTGTGGTTCCGTGGGTTGAGCTGTGGTAGCCCCCCAAACACGAAAAATAAACACCCAATATCTAGAAGAAAAAATTGCGTCAGCTGGATGTAGGGCAGTGGAATAGACGTCAACTGCTCGCTTGAACATCTGGAGCGTCCTCCTCGAAGATTCATATCAAGGCAAATGGGCGAGTAGTGGAATTAAATGGAAACCCGGTTGCTCCCAACGCGCGATGGGAGCGACCGGGTTTCCACTTGGGTTATATATAAGTCTAAAAATAAAGAATGTCTTTCGAGATAAGCCTCAAAATTGTTTTCGATTTTCTAATATGTTATTCAAAAATAACTATTGATTCTAAAAATTAACCCTAAACCATTACTTAATTAAAAATTGATGTGACACTTAATCAACTTTTAACTGGTTAGTATTAAATTAAATATAAAAATTCAATTATATTTTTTAATGCTGGAAAATAAAAGATTAGAAACTTCTTTTAAAAACTAAAAGTTATCCCAAATGAAATTTATTTTCCTTAGAAAGGTCAAGTAAAGTATAGTTAGTTCGTATTTGCGTTTTCAGGTGACACTACTGTTCAAAAACTTGAATTTGTTAACTTTTAAATTCATTTCTAAAATCAAACCCAATATTAATCTTGCCCAATCGATATCCAAGTGTAGAGGCATACCGCTTTTTCTTCTCTGTTTGTAAGATTTCTTCTACGTCTCCAACATTTTAGCTTTTGCTACACCTTAACTTTAAAAATTTTATCAAATTAGTTGTGTTGAGGAGTTTTTAATCTAAGTGGAATAAAATAGGGAAATAGTTTTTAACTATTTTATTTAAGATTATTTACAAAATAAGAGACGTTCTCTTACTACCTTAGATTAGATTTTTCAACTGAACATAAACCAGTAAACTTTTAAACTCTTAAAACTAAATACGGATGAATTTATTATTATTTTAATTCCAAATTGATTTATTAGTTCAATTAACTTAGTCGGATTTCGAACGTTATTACATTATGATAAAATTGATAAGTTCAATATAATCAATCATTGTATAATAGGGTGGAGCGAAAAACACGAAAGTTGGAATTTCGATTTTGGTTACCTCCAAAAAGTTGCCTTTTAGTGTCCAAAATACACCCGTAAAATTTTATGAATTTTGAAAAACTCCTTCAGGTCTCTACCAGGGCTTTTATGTTTTCAAAAATTGGTTTTTTACTATAAATTTCATATTTTGCATTGTTTATTGGCAAATTTTTCTGGTATTTTTGTATTTTTAATATAAAATGTAACTTTCCAGGCCCGACAGTACATTTTTAACCCAAAAAAGTTAATGAAAAGGCACAAATAAATGTATAATACATGTTTTTTTACTTTTTTAATATACTGCGTAATGGGGGGAGCAAAAAACCTTTTTTACGAAATCGGTCTACGACTAAAGCTCAAAGTTTGTAGTTGGGGGTCTTTATAACCCATAACAAATTTAGACTTGGTCGGATGATATCTTTAGGTTGTGCTTTTGAGTCAAAGTTTCAAAATTTCATGAAAAATGTAAAAAATTTGAAAATTTTCCCGATAATTTCTAAATGATCCCGAAGTTTTTTTATGGTGAATAATTACATATATTGCTTGTATGTTGCTTAATATTAGCAAATTAGTATCTTTGAATCACGTAAAAATGGTTTAATAGTTCTTCAAAATTCGTTAATCGACTATGTTAAATATGTTAGTAGCTTATTACATTGTGGTCGTTAGGAACAATGTTTAAGGAAAAAATCCGGCTGACTCTTATGTTAAATGACCTCCTGAATCCGAATATGACCTTTGTTTCCCTCACCAATCTTAATTTTTGAAGGGACGAGCCCCAATTTACATTTCTCACTAAATTACCTTTTCCGGTAATTTTATGGGTGTGAATTCAGTTTTTATAAGAATAAAAGATTACCTTACCCTTAAAAATTCGTGTGAAGGGTCCAAAAAGGTTATATAAACTGAAAAATAAATATTTTCTGCTAGGTGATGAATTCAAGAGGGGATTTTTCCATAATAATTGTAAAAAATCATTAAAATTGATCATGAGAGGTTTCGCGTTAAATATTTACATATTTTCCGAGTCATATTTTTCGTATATCCCAATTCAAACAATTTCTCATCCTCCTTTTAACATCCCCAAATAAAAGAAATGGGAAAAGAACCATCGAAGTAGCATTTTGTGAAATATGTACGAAAAAATACAGACAAAAAAACTTTTACTGATTTTTTTTCAGTTAATATGGAAAAATTCCCTTTAAATTTATCACCTAGCAAAAAATGATTATTTTTCAGTATATGTAACCTTTTTGACCTTTCACCCTCCACCGGTCAGCCGGTTTTATTCCTTAAACATTGTTCCTAACGACCACAATGTAATAAGCTACTAACATATTTAACATAGTCCATTAACGAATTTTGAAGAACTATTAAACCATTTTTACGTGATTCAAAGATACTAATTTGCTAATATTAAGCAACATATAAGCAATATATGTAATTATTCACCATAAAAAAACTTCGGGATCATTTTCAAATTTTTTACATTTTTCATGAAATTTTCAAACTTTGACTCAAAAGCACAACCTAAAGATATCATCCGACCAAGTTTAAATTTTTTATGGGTTATAAGGACCCCCAACTAAAAACTTTGAGCTTTAGTCGTAGAACGATTTCGTAAAAAAGGTTTTTTGCTCCCCCCATTACGCAGTATATTAAAAAAGTAAAAAAACATGTATTATACATTTATTTGTGCCTTTTCATTAACTTTTTTGGGTTAAAAATGTATTGTCGGGCCTGGAAAGTTACATTTTATATTAAAAATACAAAAATACCAGAAAAATTTGCCAATAAACAATGCAAAATATGAAATTTATAGTAAAAAACCAATTTTTGAAAACATAAAAGCCCTGGTAGAGACCTGAAGGAGTTTTTCAAAATTCATAAAATTTTACAGGTGTATTTTGGACACTAAAAGGCAACTTTTTGGAGGTAACCAAAATCGAAATTCCAACTTTCGTGTTTTTCGCTCCACCCTATTGTATAACAAATAGACGGTTCTAAGCATGGTGATAATTTTGTTTTGTGAATTTCTGAAGTCTTAACCTTAGTATTCTTAAATTAATGAATTAAGCAGTTCATGCAATATTTTCTACTAACATATTAATATTAAAAACTATTTTTTATTCTTTAACCTTTATAACCCTTCCTACAACTTTTTAATAATTTCTTGTAATGTGTTATGATTTTAATATCCTTCATATGCAAGAATTTCGGCAATTTTAAATGTTGGTTCATTTTGATCAACGTGGTAGAGTCAAACCCTCTTTTTTAAATTGTATAAGATTCACTCTACATAACAAGGTGAAACATATACAAGGTGATTCAGAAATAATCATCAATAATTGAGAGGGAGGTAGAGGGGCGCCCGTTTTTAGAAGGCCCGTGTGACGAAACAAAACATAATAAAATGAAAAACATTATTGCATGAGGTACAGGAGTATCCGTACTGCTTAAATCCTCAATGTGATAGAAATTGGACCGCTTGCTAAACCGTGGGATGAGTTTTAAAACGTGCAATATTAATCTTTTAGCCAAAGAATGGACATCCCTTACATTAGTGCAGGGTTTCCCAAACTTTTTCATGCATCGACCCCTTGGGAGTAGTTCACCCAAGCCATCGACCCCCTTTCAAAAATCCAACTAAATTCTTTATGAAAATAAACTAAAAATGAAAATTTAACTAAAATTTAAATTAATTAAAATTAACTGTTCAACCTGGAAAATTCATTGGTGAACAATATAAGACCACCAAAAATCATTGAACACTCAAAACTTTGATATAAAAATAAGTATTTAAAGAAAGTTCAAAAGATCAGGAAAAATCTTTGAATCATCCACAGCAATGCATTTTACAATAAGATAGCAAAATTTTATCAAAATAAAAAAAACACTGCAAAGAAGAAAGAAATTTTGAAACACTCAAAATAAACTAATTTTACAATATACAAGTAAATAATTTTAATTATTAAATTCAGAAACAAATTTATTGAAATTGTCATTATTACAATGCAATTATGGTTAATTACGAATAGATTCAATGGGAGAGTGTGCCTGATGCTGGACTGCCAAAGAGGGTATTTGGTTTAAAATTACTTATTATTATTCTTTTTCGCAGTTGAAATAATTTTATCTACGAATAAATTGCAATTTTTTGCTTTAAAAAGATTCACTAAGTTTAAACTGCTTTATAGCTTTTTAAAATAACATTCTGATGTTATAATCGGGATTACCACGTTTCCGAAAAAAAAATGACAAAACAAAATGTGGCTATAGAGCTTTGAAACGTCTGCTGCTTATTTATTAAAAATTTAATTTTTTGTTTTAAAAAACTTTTTAACTTTTATAACAATTTCTAAAACAGTATTATGTTATAAAAACCACAGGGTTAGCAAGTTTCGGCCGCAAGTGGAAAAACGCAGTAATGAAAAAAATTAGATTTTTGCCAGCAAAAGTATTTTTGACCCATAATCATAATCTTTAAACTTCTTTTATAAAAGACAGATATATCTTTTAAAAATGAAACAATCAATGAAATTATCATATAATATCCCTATCTTGCACATAACAGTCATATTTGAATTTTTATTACATAAAAATATCTGTCTGGCAGAATTATCGACCTTATTGAAAATGTTACATTCAAGTTTCAAAACCAAGTCTTTTTACACCATATAAAAAATTTGACTTTCCGATTTTTTCACAAAAGTATTAGTTAAAGATTTTTTTAGTAACACACAAGCTGGTTTTTTGGCTTTTCTGCACTTTTCTTTTTTTATGACTGTTTTACTTTCATCGACCCCCTACCGACCCCTAAAGCTTCATCGACCCCCTACCGACCCCTAAAACTTCATCGACTCCCCATCGACCCCCTTTAAACCTTCATCGGTCCCCAGGGGGTCGGTACCGACCACTTTGGGAAACCCTGCATTAGTGTATCGGGGAAGGAATTTTCATTGATCATACATTGATCATTGAAACTGTATCAAAATGTTGGACTGTCAAAATGTTGGGAGATTTTCTAAAAAGTATCAGGTATCACTCATGATCCCCTTGTGGTACTACTGGGGGGAATGGGGGCTCTCCCCCTGAAAAATTTTGAAATTTGACCTGTGAAAGTAGGGTTTTAATACATTTTAAGAACCTTTTTTGGGTATAAAGGGGGCACTGTCCAGAGTGCCCCCCTAGGATCTGCCACCACTGGTCCACTGGCCACTGGTCCACAAAACCACTGGTCCGAGCCGTTTTTAAGTTGTCCCGGACCAGCAATCCGCCCCAATTTCGAACGCTGCTCGAGAGTAACTCGGGAAAATTGGGGAGTCAAGTTATGTGCTGTTTTTCACTCTAGAGTTAAGGTATTTTGGACTGGTCTATAACGTTAACTCGAGAATGCCAGATATCACTCCTAAATCGAGAGTAACATCGTGTTGGTCGATACGGTTGTAACTGTCTCTTGTAACTAAGTCTCGTAACTCTTCTTTACTATATCACCTCTACATTCTATCTACCGTCTTTCACCTCTACTATTCTCTGTACTTACTCTCCCTCATCTCCCTTTCTTTCACTTAAAATCTCCTTAACTGCTCTAACTTTTCATCCAATCAAATCTATATCTACTTCTCCAATTTATTTTCTATCCATCATTAATTTATCTTTATACCCACAATTTCCCACTACACTAGACCCAACTTATACTAATTTTCCTCTATATTTTTATGTTCCTCTCTCTGCTCCCTACCCCTCTATTCTGCTATTTTTCCTCCATCTCTGCCAAATTATCTAATATGGTCCTAAGGCCATAAAGCACTAGGTAACCAACCGTCTCTCTCCCTTTACTCCCTCCAAACTATCCCCGAACTTGTTCTTCCCTGTCCAAGCTTCCTCTCTAACATCTAATCTTTTTTTTTCTTCCTCATACCCTCTCTTCCTTTAAGTCCCTCCAGCATCTATGTAGACTCTTAACTTATTCTACACTCCACTACTTACTATGCTCCTTCAGCTATTTTTCTACCGGTTATTCTTAATCGGTAAGACGTGCTAAGGGGCACTATAACTCTAAAAGGGGGCGCATGTGGCAAAGGGCCACTGATGGGATATTTGTACTAGGTAGACAAAAACAAATTTAAACAAAATTAGAAATTTTTCTGGGGGCACCCTCAAGGCCCCCCCCTTTATTTGAACTTCTAACTATCTATATTACCAGAATTTTTTTGTATATCACATTAATCATGATGCAAATCCTACCTTACAATTTCTAAGAAGCTACATTTGTTAACCTAATGGAGGACCATTTTTAAACATGGATTGGGCTTAAGGGAATTTCATTCACATGGAAACAAAAATCTAGCTATGGGTCTCACGATTCTGATATTTGGACCGCTACAAAAAAAAAAAATCTACATACGCCTGTGGTGGAAGCATATCTAAAAGTCACAATATTCAGAACGTTACCAGTGGCTGGTAAAACGATGTCATGCCTCTTCTTATAGAACCCCCAAGAGGTATAGCTCAAATTACTTTTCCCTAGACCCCCGTTTCCCTTGGGCACTGGGGCCTAACCAGTGTTCTTCAGGTTCGTGATGTAATAATGGAAACAAATTGCTCGAATTTATTGAAACAACATTCAAGTCTAAATTTTTATTATTTAACTTTTGCTATTATAAATCTGTAGAAATCTGTCTACGTTATATATATATACGAGAAGAAGACGTGGAACCCCGAGGACCTTTTTAACTATTCGAAAAATTTATTTGGACCTGCTAAATTTAAAACATTTCTCGCGATCAGCGTGAAACGAAATAATTTTTTTAGCTCCACCTTAAGGTGCAACTGCAAAATAGAGTAAGAAACATGCGTATTAATTAATACGCATGTTTCTTACTCTATTTTGCAGTTGAATTTCCCGACAAATATCTAAAATAACTTCTAAAAAAATGTGGATAATCTACTTAAATACTAATTATTGGAATAATTTTGTAAATAGACGACATTAGTGTGACGTCACTTGCTTGTTTGGAAACGTTGATTCTATCCGTGATTGGTTCGTGATTGGAGGTAAATCCGTACGAAACCAATCACGGATGGAATCTACGTTTCCAAACAAGCAAGTGACGTTATGACTAATGTCGTCTATTGTGTGAGCCGTTGAAAAATAAGATATATAAACCTTTATGGGGCTAGTCAATTCTTTTCTTTTTTACATAACATAACATTACAAAATATAACAAGTTTTTTAACGTTTCTATAGCAAAAATATTTTTATAAAGTATTGACTAAGTAATGACTACCTATTATACATATTTCATTCACGCCTTATATTCCTTTCCACATAGAGTATTTTTAAAATTCCTAACAAAATATAAAGTTTTGGTTCCTTATAAAGATACAAATAGTAGTACTACCATAACAAAATCCTTAAATTGCACCTATAAGTTATCTTCACGGCAGAACCCTCATTTCCCTGTAGAACCTTCTTTTCCTCGCATTTAGCTAGTATGCAGAAAAGCAACCGCCGTGTAGCGTAGCGAGTACAACGAAAGCGGATACCTAAGGAGAAATCGTAACGTTGCTAAATTCCTAACAAATCTAAGAAGGGCTACAAAGAAATTTCGTACTTTGTTTAGGTGTCCTTTTGATGAGATTTGAAACGGGCTACCTTGCGTTCCGGACACTGGGTTTTTGCCACAACCCTTTAAATCTTTAAAACAACATTTTATAAAATTTCTTTGCGATTTTGGCACAAAAAAAAAAAATCTAACGCTTTTTAATTCTTAAATAAAGGTATTTTAATTAATGTCTGCTTTAATTATAGGTTACTTACCTACATGTTTCACTTCTTTAGTGACTTACTAAAAAGGCATTTTCATTAGTGGTCAATGAACTGAATTTTAACTATCAATAATCTTTTTACTAAGTAGACTATCAATGTGGATTTTCCAAGAAATAATTGTTTCTCTTCACTGAGGTAAGTACATATTTCAAGTAAAGTTTTAGTACTTTCAAACAAACTGTCATAAACAACAAGTAAAAAAAATAGTTGATACATTATTTTATAAAACGATGCATAAAATCCACCATGATGAAATTTTATAGTTTAGGAAGAACTGTGATTTGAAATTTATTGGTTTCTGACCACAAATAAAAAAATTCCAAAATGAAGCCTAATTCAAAGATTTTCTAACAAAAACACGATGAAATAACATATTATTTAAATTGTGCGTGTAAAACGTAGTAAAGGCTAATTTAAAAAGCTCCGAGATTAAAGGTTTTACTATACAAATTGGTAGTGTATTAAAAAAAAAATACCTAATCAAATCAAAGGTAGACCCTATAGATTATGCTTAAGAGCTAAAGAATAAATATTTTATCACACCCATGAAAAAAATATTGTTTGGCTATGGAGGGGAAAAAGGAATTCACCCCACAAATCTTAGAGAGCATCCCAAGATTTCCCGTTTCCCGCCATAAATCGGGAGTTCATTAAGCAGGAGCAATATATGTCAATCCCGCAATATCGCCCGGGTCTCAAAAGTCAATAGATGGAGGAAAATCCTACCATTCCTAGAAAGTCACCGCCAACCGGAAGGGGAAAGAGATTCGAATAAAGCTAAGATAGAATTTCATAAACATACTTAAGTCTCTAAATGAATGCACGCTTGGGTAATGATATACGTTACTGAAAAGGATCAATGTTAAATCCCCCTCATTATCCAGTCCCTTAACTGTAAACCGCAGCCGCCACCGCGAGTTTGCTTCTTTTGCAAAGTTAAGTCACTTTCCAAGGGTTGCCTTTTGGGAAAGTGAATTATGTAGCGCCACGCCAAAATCCGTCGCCAATAACTTTCTGTCTTTCTGTTGGGCTGTGCATCTCTGAAATGGTGATTTTAAAGTTTCTGAAAATAATAATCAAGATTGATAAAGCTCGAGTTTTGTTATTAAATGCATGTTTAAAAAGGTACATACAAAATAAAAAATAGTGAATTGGGAAAAATACTTATGGTTTTATAAAAATGTTTTTAGTTAATTAAAAACACGAAATACGAGTAAAATATAAGGGTAATTTATTTTTAAATAATTTTTTTAAGTATATTTTAAATTATATATATCTTTTACTTAAGGGGTAGGTGCTTCTACTTATTATTGTCCATATAAAAGTAAAAAATTCAATCCAAGTTGTAACAATAAAAAAACGCGAAAAAGCCAGTCTCAAATTCTGTAAATTTTATTGATAAAAATTTTAAAAGCAAAACTGAACTATTTTAATATTTGTAAGATTATTAACAGATTTTTGTAACTGCGAATTATTAGTTTCAAACTCATTGGAAGAGAGTTAATGCGCTATTGCCTCAATAGAATAATTATAATTTGTAAGAAAAAGTAGTGCATGTTCATTGTTGAGAACATAATATTTAAACAGCTTAAAGATCAGTACAGGCATGAATGCTTAAAATTATATCCAGATATTTGACTTATAAGTTTTATATTAAAATAGAAAATAAGATATAAATAAATAAAAGTATACTTTAAACAATTAAAACTAACCACCCTTTATTTAAGTTCCATTTTTATTCCTCAAGATCTTGAACTAGTGAACTTAAATTTCTTGAAGTTAGGAGCACTCGTAAAATTTATTTGCTTTCAAAATGATTTAGCATCAAACTTTTAAGATTTACTTCTTTGTAAATGGTTACTACCTGCAGTTTTAATGATTAGTATTAGTACACTAACAAAACTGAGACACCCTCCTTTCACGCTTAGAGACCCCGGGACATCATATCTCTCTTTAAACCCTCAAAAATATTCACCACATCAAACTCCACTCAAAGAACGCCCATAACTATCTATCCAGTACTAGTCTCGAGAGTTAAATAAAGCGAAAAGAACATCCCTCAGCCTTGCAAAGAAACCAAACTCACTACCTAATAAAGCTCTATTACAGTCACAGAGCAACTGGTAACGGCCGTAACCCCAAAAAACCGACACCGGCCATAACTCGCCAAATGTGGCGTGCCGTGGCGTCCCTAATCTCCCCTTCTCCGTTCCGCTGGCTACGATCCCGCCCCGCGAAAAGTCTTTTTCGCACCGCGCGGGGCGGCGTCGTCATTTCAGGTAACTTTAACCCGGGTAATTCCCGGTGCCTTACCCTTACCCGGGAAAACCCGGTTCCCAATCTGTTCCAGTACGCTGCCCCCATCTCTCTAGCGAGGCATACCGAAAACTGTCATAAACATTTATGAACACGGAGATCTGCGGAGGTGGGGGGGTGCGAGGAGGGGGTGTCGTATATAGAGAAAACTTTGCGAGGGGGGGGGCGAAGCTGTTTTCTGACCGTAACCGTGAAATGAGATCGGTTGACCCGCGACCTCTGCTCTAGATGGATGGAGCTTGTCGAGGGATCCACAACCAAGTCCTGGTTAAAAATCGCGGTTGGTGGGGTAAGGCGTTTGACAACGAATTGTTTTCAACCCCCTCTCCATAAATATGTATTAACTTAAATAAGCCGGGAAGGATAGGTTTTTCCTTCATTGTTATTATTGCCTTCATCCCTTCGATCCCCTCCATTGTGTTAAAGGGGGCAGCATGAAATATTGGTAGGATGAAGTGGCAAAAGCGTTTTTTTTGGGGGATGGGACTAAGCTTATAAGGTGTCATTTTTTAAGGAGTGTGGGTGATCTCCTGAAATGAATTAAGAGGGATGCTCGAGTCAAGGGAGGGTAATGTGTTGTGAAATAGAAATAAATTGAGGGTTGTGTAGAATCAGTCATCCAGGTTTTAAGACGGGAAAGCTTTCTAGATTTGCATCAATCTACATTTTAATTTGGAGATAGTTCTGCATTTATGCGTTCTTTTTTTATTATGAAACTGTGAAGTATATTAGGTAGAGAAGCATTTGAGATGTTGCAGACGAATTTTTTTTCAATGTAGAGTAAGTAGAACAGAAATAGGATTTTATTTGGGTATTAAAATTTATTTCATAGTTTGAAAACAACTTTATTTAATTGCAATGTAACTACTGTGATACCTATAACAGTAGAAATAATTCAAATGATCATAATAATTAATTAAAAAATTGAGAAATTGTGTCCGAAGGTCTACAAAGAAATTATAAGAAGGACTATCTCTTTTCAGTTGTTTAAATACAACAAGCAGTATTTCCTTTGCACTATGTAAAAAATATTTTTTACTTTAATAGAGAAACGTTTTAAACGCACAGTTCAGTAATCCAAGATACTTTAACGGCCGTATTCCCTGCGACCTGATCAGTTCTTAACCAGCAGTCTAAGAAGAAAATGCTTTCTCTGATTGGTTGAATCTTTTTTTTGTCTGCTGGTCACGTAGAAGAGAATAAAGATATCATTAGATGAATAAGTCAGTACTAGGGGATGGTTTTCTTACACTCTTAAAAGTTCAATTATAAAAATAACAATTTCTTTTAGTTAAAAGATTCGTGTAACACAAGAAATAATATACCGTGGAAATTTATTTTACAATAAGAGAAGACAACATAAACTTCTATTTTGGGGCAGTTGAAACTGTTTTCTTTACAATAATTATACCTTGAAAAATAATAGAAGAGATTAAAAACTTTCCATGGGAACATTGAAAGCTTCATTCTTTGAATTAGGTAGAAGAGTGGTATAGCCATAAAATATTTTCGAAGGGAGGAAATTGGTATTTTTTGGGGGGATATAGGGTAATTTTACTTTTTTTTATAGCGATATAATGAAATTTTCTCAGTTAGTAGAGGGATATTGTCCATAATAACCCCTCTTGATAGAAAGTATAAGTTCCTTAAGGAAATTTATTTTAAAAATACTATTTTGAATCTTCTTTTAAGCTGATGACAATACTCGTATAACGAGAAGTTGTTTTCATTTCATACATGAGAAGTAGGGAATACTGTGTGGTGCTTAAATGACCATTTCATTTAAACTTAAAATATCTCCCTGTTGTTTACATTATTTAAAAAATAAATAATTATTTCAATCATCATAAATAAACACAAAAATTAAAAAAAAGAGCAGGTTTATAACCCAACTTCCGATGTTGCTAAAATTAAAAGCCCCGTAAATTCATCAAATAACCCTCAAGAAGGCTGGAGACTTGATCCTTTCGAAACATCCCCTGAAAATTTATGAATGGAATTACGCCTCTGAGCAGCGTTCTCAATTAGGAAACCAATCTCCGCTAACCAAAGAGGCGAATAAAGAAGCCAGGGCAGCCAATCACACAAACTCAGCGCACTCCTTTATATTCATAATAGTTTTTCCTGGAAAAAGGAATCAAAAGCAAAACCGGGAAAAAGTCGTAAAATGGCGGCCGTAACGCGACTGCGGGACATAACTTCCGCTTCGTTTGCCGCGAGCGCGGGAAATGGGGATTTTCCAGCGCGATGATTGGACGACGTTTTTGGCGCGCTTTTTTTTACGACGCGCCATTTTCTGCCGCGGATACATTTTTTGGTGATTGGCTATGCAAATGAAGGGAGTCGTAAACGGACAACCATAAAAAGCCGTAATGCCGAAACTGGGCCCTCGACTGTAACGAAAGTTTTCGGCTGATGTTTATATTAGGGATGGGGCGACCCCTTTGTGACACATTTGGGGCTGGATGCCGTATGCTGGGTCCGTTCCGGGCTGGTGTTTTATAGGGTTATATTGCTCCGGTTCTGCACCTTGATTTAGGGTGGGTCTTAGGGGATGCAGCTGAAACTTCCTACTGCTTGATCCTCTTGTGGCTTGTTTCGGTTTTGAGAGGGATACGAGTTAAGATATATAGCTTACAGATTCCGGTCGGTTTCTAATAAAGATCGATACCCTTCGAGTCCAAGTACCTATTTAAGAGTTTGAGCTGTTAATCTTGATAATTTCACAAAAAGGAGAAGATTTGACTCTCTACTTTTTCATTGAGTTAGGTAAATTTATAACCCTCAAATGTAGAAAACAAGGAGGAATACTTGAAGGAGTACCTAGGTCGTTTACACCTACTAACTCCAGTATAACCAGCCTCACTGGGTGAGGCTATAAACAGAGCTGTTACAGCTGAGGCAAAGCCCT
Organism: Tetragnatha montana; assembly: GCA_963680715.1. Lineage (NCBI taxonomy): Eukaryota > Metazoa > Arthropoda > Arachnida > Araneae > Tetragnathidae > Tetragnatha > Tetragnatha montana. The sequence goes on from OY796675.1 coordinate 34,015,189, forward strand.
TTGTTTCCCCAAGTAAACTTGGTCCTCATTTTATCGACCCTGAAGGGATAAAAGGCTAGTCTGCCTTGCCCAACCTGGGAGCAGAACTCGGGTCTGTGGGGTGGCAGCGCAATGCGCTACCACTACGCATCTGTGCTTTAACCTCAATTGTAGAGGTTAGCTGTTAGCATATCTGTATCGTATTTAACTTCAAATTAATACAATCAATGAATTTCATTGGAGCCAGAAACGAAATTTTGGTACTTTTTCTTTTTTTCTACAGTTACAGTTGAGGATTGGAAATTATGTATCTCTCTATATTAAAAAAAAGTAACAGTCGCCGCCGCTGCCGCCGCTGCCGCTGTTTCAGAAAATCTTCACTTTGACAATTTTGAACTGTCACTACGCAAAAACTATGGAATGGAAATTGTTGAAATTTTGACCATTTGTAGACAAATGTATGAGGGTCCTTTTCGTTCCAATAGCTAATTAATGAGATAATTAGTTCTGGAATTATTTAATGTCAAAGTCGAGAATTATTTTTTTCTGCTGCGAGTTCGCCCCCAGCAAAATCTATTCGCAGCAGAAATATGATTTTTTTGCAGCCGCATTCTCTTAGATGTGAAGTTTTGCACCTCGTCGCCCTTTTTTCGAATTTCGAATTAGTTTTGGAGTAAAAAAGTTTTAAAGTTTCGAAATTTTTGACGGGTTTTTGGTTTTTTCCTTATAAAAGAAAAACTAATCACAGTAGAACTATGATATTTTGAACACACATACAATTATTTTTTATAAAAATATTGGCGTTTTGTTTTTCAAAAAATTCTAATTAGTTTTGGAGTTATTAAGATTCAAAGTTCTAATTTTTTCTTCTCTTTCTGTGGCCGTTCACTAGAGAAACAGACGAGTTTTATGATGAGTCTGATTTCTTTTATTTTCAACAATTTTTTTCTACAAAATGGTTGATGATTATTAGTAGACTTGTTGGATATTTTTTAAAATTTCGATTAAATTATTTATAAGCTAAAAAAGGAATATATTTCAGCAACATTTTTGTTGTTAATTTAGGGGAATGATACGAATTAAATTATTTATAAGCAAGAGAGAGGTATTTTCGGTATTACAAGAGGCTTAATTAAGTCGAGAAGAGTGTTAGGCTGGATTGTTGAGATGAACAAGCGAGCTCTGCTCGCTAAGATCGCGAAGCGATCTGAAAAGAACTGCGAAGCAGTTACGGGGGTTGGTGAGCGATAGCGAGCAGGGGGCAGGCCCCCTAGTAATGTAAAAAGAAAATTCGAGATTTTGTATACTACAGCTAAAAAGATTATAGATTAACCTTAAAATTGTAGACCGACAGATACTGCTATTGAATCCTATAGAATATTTGAGGTGACTAGGACGGACAGGGTTAGTTAATATATAATGAAGGTAGCATTAGTGTAAAAGTAAAAAAGATAAATTGGGAAAAATAATTATCTTGGAATAATTCGTTTTTAATTCAAATAAAATTTATTTAAGTCGAATAATTAAACCGTCAATTTCAAAAAAAGGGAATAAGTCCAAAAAATGGCAAATTGACTTTTTGTGTTAAAAAATATCTCCAATATTTGCTTTACACATGAGTGGAAAGAGGGGAAAAATAACTACCCCCTTATAGGGAGAAATACCCCCTTGAATTTATTTGCCGCAATTGATGTCCCTTCATTGTATTTTTGTGATAAAATTTGAAATTTAAGTTACTTTGACATTTTCTTATTTTTTGTGCTATAAAGTATGACAAAATAAATTTATTTTTAATTTACAAGTTATTACTTTTTTTTATACAGTGAATGTTTGATTCCATTAATAATCCCATAAATGTTACTGCCTTTATGTCTCATTTTCAAAACAGTTTTTAATTTTATTAGTCTTAATATTTCTATTTTCCTCTTTTGTGCTATAAACTAAGCAGTATTTTAATTGTGGATTTTTATTATTTTTTCAGCTGAAATTTCATAAGGTTGAAAAAGGGAATAAGAAAAAGGAATATATCAACTTTTTTCAGCTGTAAATACTGTAAATTCCCTTTTTCAAACATAAAGATTCAATTAAAGGTATGTTTAAAAGTGTTTTTAATTTATTTAACAATTTATCTGTTATAAAATCATGTTTATTTTGGTTATCGTTTATTGACATAGGAATCAAGCAAGATCATTAAACGCCATTATAAAATCAGGTACTCTGTTGTTATTTATCTATCTAAACATCTAGACGAATGACCATATATGTTTGCTTATGATATCACAAGTTATCTATTGTTATCATCAGTTGTTTTTGACGTTTTGAAATTTAGTCGTTAAATCAACAATATTTTTGAAACGTTATCCTTGTCATAAAGCAACTGTTATTTAAGAAGTGAAAAAAAAACATGTCGTTAAACCCCCAAACAAAATATGATGAAAATCCTATTTCGGCCAATTTTTCAATAAAGTATGATTAATTAATCATTTGTCCAAACTGCTGAAACCACACAACTCAAAGTCTCTGAGTGTGACGTAAGAAGAAAATTTCTCAACCATTAACACACAGATCCACATATCTCATTCTTCATCATTGCACCACACGTCGAATGAACAATCACATCGTCATCTTAATTAGCTTTTCATAATTAACTCACAACTTAATTACGAAGAAATTAATCGAAATCCTAATTAGGTTTGACTTTTTTCATCTCCCCTGAATCACACACCCCGCTGCGGGCCTATTATTTTATTCCATAACGCAAACCAAAGCATCGATGCTCATCCAATAATGAAGCGAAACTTCTCTTAATTAATGAATATTCCTTCATTAAAATTTGGACAATCATCTCTTTTTTGATTGTTCAAAGCCCCTGTGTTACGGCCTCCGTTGAGGATACCTACTACTGTTAACCATACTGGCAAAACGGGAACAAAATGGGTCATTAATCACGCCAACAATGAGGCAGCTCATGAGAAAGAAATTGATGACATCAAGCGCGGGTGAAAAAGAGTAGAATTAATAATAATAAAAAACCCATCCATAAGCTCCTCGCTAACTTCTTTTAAATGCTGGTTGGTTCCGCTTTTGAATTTGCATAAGGGAGATACGAACCTCCTGTTTGGGGTACAAAAAAGACTGTGATGGCAATTAATTACTGATTCCTTTTCTTTTAAAGTTGAAGAAGTAAGTTCTTCGCTTTTGCTCCCCTATTTAGGGTAGGCAGAAAAAAAAAAGGTTTTTTCTAGTACGTTTTTTATTATTTTAAACCTTGAAAGAGAGCCAAATTTGGCGATTTATTTTGGAAATTTTTATGCATGTGGGTTAAGTAATACTTTATAGTCTTTTAAGTAACTAAAAATGGATTAAATTAAATTACATACGTATATTCTTAATTCTGTGGCCTGAGTCATTTCTATGATTGATAAACCCTAGAAGTGAAATTTTCTCGTTTGCTATATAAAATATATATAAAAAAAATCCGAAACGTAATAGTGCAAATTAAAACTTTGTTATCTTGCTAAAATGCAATAATAAATCATATCTTAATTTTGAATGAGTTTTTAATATTGGTGTCATAAACTATTGAATTAACCATGGTAAATGTTTAAGGATTTTACTCCCAATTAATATTTTTTAAAATAAAAAAGATTTAGAAAAAGAAATTTGAAATCGAACTGCTTTGTTAGAGAAATTAAAAAAAGAATTACATTTATAATAAAATAAAGAGGTAAAAATATGCAAATGAATGTTAAAAAATAAAATGTAACACACTCGTTTTTCAAAGTTTGGAATTTAACATGATTTTAAAAACATGTAAATTTCAAACGAATATTATAGTATATCCTTTACAGTAATGTTGTTAATTATAGTTGGTTATACTTATATTTGGAAAAATAAGGATTTATGTTCTCTGTCATAAAATAATAGGTTTTTATCAAACAATTTTAATAATTGTGATATCAAGAATAGTGAACTTAAGTAGATATCATATGTAGTAATTATTAGATATCCAGAAATGGCTTCAAGCTTCAAAATTTTTATCTTTAGAGATTTTTTATACTAATCACGAAAAAAGAAAATTGTGTAAATGTGATTTATTAAATAAGAGTCAAATCTAAACTACCCTCCTTGCCCTATTATACTGATTACATCTGGATGACATTGATTTGAGAAGATCTGAGTAAGACTATCTTTCTTTATGTCATTCGTATATTTCGTCATTTAATTATCAAACACTATCTCCATGTTCAGCAATTTGAAGATAGTAGGGTTGATATAAAGTAAAAAAAAGTTACGGAATTAATCTAATCAAATCTTAAAAAAACATGAAGCTGGTGTGAAGTAAGGTTGATCTGATTGTGAAATAGAATTACTTGGGCGATGAATAACCTAACCGGGCAAAAAAAAAATCATTGTCATAGTAGGGTAAAGGGGCGATAGGATAAACGGGGCACACAGGGGAACATTAATTCAATACGGTTATCTAAAATTCTACCAAAGTTTAAGGCTGCAGTTTCATTAAAAGATGACTTCACACTTCACATGTATTATGTATATTAATAATCAAGACTATTACCGTCTAGAGAGTGAGGCGATTCAATATTCAAGAAATGAAGAAATACTAGTTTCAATATAAAATAAAGGTCCTGGTACGCAGAAAATTGTTTCCTTTTTTAATAACTTCTTAACCATGTAACCAAAATTTCTTTTATTGTTAGTGACGGAGGACAATACTTGAATCTCTAGTTTGAAAAAGGAAATAAGTCTAAAAAATGACAAATTGACCTTTTGCGCTCAAAAGTGTTTCCAAGCTTTGCTCACACATGAGAGTGGAAAGAGGGGAAAAATAATTACCCCCTATAGGCAGATATAGCCCCTTGAATTTGCGAAATCGATGTCCATTTATTGTATTTTTTAAATTAAATTGGAATTAAAGTTAATTTTTTTCTTTTCTTATTTTTATGCTGTGAATTGAGCCGAAACAAAATTTTCTTTTAATTTAAAAGTGTTTTTAACTTTTTTTACAGGGAATGTTTGACTCCAATGATATTCACTTACTCCATTGATACTGCCTTAATGACTAATTTTCACAATAGTTTTGAATTTTATTTGTCTGTTTCTCACTTTTGTATTGTGAACTAAGCAGAAATGTAATTTAAATGTCAATTTAAGTGGTTTTTAAGATTTTTCTGCAGTTGGAAATTTCATAAGGTGGAAAAAGGGAATAAGTGTATTAACTTTTTTCAACTGTTAAATATTTTTGAATGTACTTATAACTGTTTAGACGATTCCTCTGTTTTTTAAATAGGGTCTTAAATATCCAGTAAAAATTTGGTGGTTAAACAACGAAAATTTCATTAAATTTACAAATTTTTTTTCGATTTTCTTAAAACTTGGTGTTCGGACTTATACCCTTTTTAAAACTGACGATTCCCTTCGTCTCACTTTCTATTAGTAAGTAATCAATAACACTTAAATTGAAAAAAAAAACATCTTAGGTTAGCTAGAACATGAGTTATGACAATGGGAAAAAAACGCTGCTGTACTATTGAATTACGAGCCAATCCTCTATTTGGCACTGAAATTGGCGAAATAACTCCACAGCAAAGAAACATTACCCACCACATTATTAATAAAAGAGAAAGTCAACTCGGGGGCAACCTACCACGCGACAGTCTCCCCTAAAAGAACCCCAGTCGAACCACCCAACCATGAAGCGTTTCTTCAAAGGGCAGAAAAAAACCTTCATCAGATTAGGAAGTATCCAGCTAAGTCCTTGTTTCGAGCTTCGAATATTTGTCTCTTGCAGAGCATAAAAAAGACACAAGACTTCTTTTCCACCATTTGCTTCAGGGACTTTGGAGTTTTTTGCGGACCTCCAGCGACGAGCAAAAAGGGGAGGTTTTTAATGACGCAATAATTACTTGGAAGGTCCCCCTTTGTGATGTAGGAGTGGGGGTGGATGGATGTAAATTGATGAATGGGGAAGTTCAACTTATTGAGGCCCTTAGAAAATTAAATGCTCTTGAGAAAGGTTTGGCTTTGTGGGAGTAAATGAACAGTGGCGTAGCGAGATTACTTGGAAATCGCTACTTCCCTGTTGTGGTACATTTTATCATTTGAAAAGGGAGTTTTAAGGAGATTATGGACATTATGGATGTAATACAGCATTATGGGGTTGAAAATGCCTTTTTTTTAAAGAAGTTCTTTTATTCTTTTGTGTATTTAAAGTAAGAAATCATAATACCCCATACGCAATGAATCCTGATTTTCGTTCAATGAAAGCAATTCGTTTGTATTTTTAAGAAAAGGAGACGAAGCAATTCTGCTTTGTTTCTTAACTTGATTTTTTTGAGTACTATAGAGTGAAAAAAGAGTTTAAAGATTGCATGATTGCAGATTTTTGTCTACATAAATGATATCCTATGTGGTGGGTTTTTTTTTTGAATTTCGTATCTAAATGATACAGTAAACTAGCATTATAATTGTTATGTATTTTATAGGTAACTGCCAAAGTATCCTTGACAAAGCAGCTCCAGGAACTTTGTTGTAAAAAGTATTTGTTTCAATGTATTTGAAAATTTCCCTACTATTTCTGTATTTTTTCTTCATTCTTCCTTAAAATTGAAAAGATTTCTTATAAGACTTGCACTCGGTGTTTTAAATTACTGGTTGATTCTTATTTCTAATGGGCTCAATTTTGATAATTTACATAAATATTTGAACCGTAATTTAGTGTTTTATTTTTTCTTTTTAAATCTACTTAATAAATAAAATTTATAAATATTTATAAGAATACATGTATACTACATTATTAATTGCAATTCAAGGCTGAAATGAAAACAAATCCAGACAATCTGAGTTAATTTTTACTGATTTCTTTACAGTTGTTATCAAGTTTGTCATTTATACCTGCATTCATAAATAGGCGTAGAATGTTTTTTTCCTTTTAAGAGAAAATAAAATAATGTATTTAACACATTTTCTACTACAATATTATTGGCTTTTAGGGAATTTTTCTCTAGTCATAATTATTTTTTATACATCACTTAAATTGAACTATTCAATGTAAGCTAAAACGCGTATACTCTGTATTTATAAAAATATTCTTTTATAGGCATGTGTTAATAACACTATACCTTTATTATGATAATTTATATTCTTTTTTACATTCTTTCACAACCATATACTACTACACAGCTTAAAGCCTGCTTTATAAATCTTGGATCTAATAGCAGTTTTTAAAGTAAATTAAAATTTTGTTTGAATATATCACTAGAGCAGATAAAATGATATGAACTACATAATTAACACGTCAAAGCAGTTTTCATTTAGTGCTATGCACTTGAAAAATTAAAATAATTCTTATTTACTAGGAATAGGAAAGAGCTGCTAACTTAAACATAACCCATTAATATAGACTTGCAACATGATTGCTGTTATAAATTTGACTTGAACGAGTTAAATTTTTCATTCTATAACATCTATTCATTGTCATAAACTTGTTGAAAGTATTTTCAAATACCTTTTTAACACATTTCCAATTTAAGTAATGGAAATGCTAAATTCATAATTTAGTGTAATTCTACATTTTTAAAGCTTACTAAATTCAAAATGTATCATAGAAGATAAACATCCCTATCTGGCTTCAGGTTTATCTAACTATCGTTTCGGTGCGTAGAATGAAATTTAATCAGTGATGGTGAACATATCAGTGTTTGTTATCAGATTTAACTTAAACTAAGTGCTTTAATAAAAGCCAATACAAGTGCAACCCCCTCTTTTAAAAAGCGTTTTGAGCCAACCTATTTTTATTTTCAAGTAATTTACACGGTAGTTAAATTTTCTAGTTCATTTACACGTTAAATTAATCTCGAATTTCATACGAGTTTAAAACTATCTGTGACATCCTACTCTTCGGTATTTCCCTTTTATTTTCCATCAAAATGTAGTCTGATTATTTGGTTTTACTTTAAGGTTCTACTTGATATACTACTTTACTTAAGGTATCTATTACTTGAAGCCCTCTTCTTTGAAAGATCATTTATTTATTCTCATATAAGAAGATTTAAAATGTTGTTAAAATAATTTAAACGGTAAATATTTGTTATAATTTGGTTTTCTTAAAATTATTAAAAATTAAGTAACAATACATTTTAAGAAAAAAATATTAAATAACTAGAATAAGCTGTCAGTACCTCTATTATTTTTTTCTTAAAATGTATTATTATTGTGATTTATTAAAATTATATTGAATTTTTTTTTAAATATTCATATTTTCTGCAGTTGGTATTACTTTTTTTTTTAATTTTTAATCAAATTAAATGACAAATATTTTTTATTTTCTTAAGTAATTAAAAACTTCACCTGATACATTTAAAATTAAAAATTATTTTAAGATTGATATCCTTATTAGGTATGAAACTTCATGTTATGAAAAGCTGTGAAAAGTGCAGCGTTATAAAACAACTATCTCAGTAACATAAACTCATAATAACATACGAATAACGTAAAGCAATAATTTTTTGTTAATCACACAAACTCTTCTTTTACATATGAAATAAATTATTAACTGGAAACAAATAAAGTATGTATTTAAAAGAATTAATAAGTTAAATACTCGTAGGTAATGTAAAAGTTATTGATTTCCTATATCTGTGTTTATTAAAAGCAAATAATTACATTACATTTTATTTTTTGGGAGGGGGTTAGGTAATACCTTATATACAGTAGAAAAAAACTTCCAAAGATTAATGCAACAATCTCACGTATCTCATCTGAAGTTCATTTCCATTTTACAAGTGACACGAAATTCCCCAACCCAAGCACTTTCAGCGTTTTTGAGAGATTGCACAAGAATGACGAGACTGCAACCGAGAGCCAGCATAACTTTCAATCATTCTAATTCCAAACTTATATCTCTCTAATGTGCCACACTCTCTGGTAGTTCATCTCCCAAAGGGGGAACACTCCCTCACAAAAAATTAACTCCCTCAAAGAGCTTTCCTTTACTCCCCATTGTCTCACCCTGGGGAAGAGGCAAGGAAACATTAATGGACGCTAAAAGGAAAGAGAAAGTTTTAAATTCTCGAGAAAGGTAAGATTTTAAGCGCGCAAAAAAACGCAATGCATATCCAAAAAAGCCATCAGGTCTCTTTCTTTTGTTGATGGACGTCGCAACGTGGGTATGAATTAAAAGAATGGGGTGACTTGGGCAATAATAAAGACGGGGCCCGGGATACGTGTGTATAAAAACGGGAAAAGTTTTTGGAGAGTGAAGCGGGAAAGCTCTGCCGCATCAAGGAGGGATCAGGAAGAGGAGGAGGAGGAAGAATGATCATCCAATCTGGATCCCTGGAGGGCAGGGCTGAAATTCTTCATCTTCTTCTTCCCGAAGAAGAAAGAGAGGGAATGGGATAAAGAAGAAAGCGGGAATAGTTTTTATAAATATTTCCCGAAGAGGGAAATAATAACAACAACGGGGAGAGGGAAAAAATGACGAAAAGCGCTTTGATTGATATGCAAATGAGAGCGGTTCTCTGATGCATAACTGCAGTAACTGAGCAGTTTTCTCTGCTCGGTTTTTATTTTCATTCGGGAAAAAGAGGCCCTTTTTTCTTTAGGGGAGAGAAGAAATGATTTCTCATTCTTTCTCCATCCTTCATTCGGGAGGTCTAAAGACAGTAACTAAAACGGTGGACGGAAGGGACTCGGGAGAGGAAAAGTGGCCTATGTCGCTGCTGTTTTGGAGAGACCCTGGAGTGATTTAATCACTTATTGTACAGCCCTCGATGACATATGGCACACCACCCTTTTTTTTAGAGGTCCTATACGACGTTTTTAAATGATTTAACAAAGAGAACAAAAAATTCAATTAAAAAGATATATGTACTTTTTAAATTTGTAAGGATGTATTGGAGAAAGAAATGACCCGTAGAAAAATGTTGGAATAATTAGTTCACAGACTAAAAAAAACCACATATTTATAAAATAACACCCTTAGAAACGCTTCATAAAAACATGAACAATTATCAAAAATATAGTTACTTAATTAGAAATTGTAATGTAAAAATTTTAAGTAGAGTGTTTCAAGACTCATGGGCAAAAATGATAGAGGGATAGATTACATAAAGACGATTCGTAGAGGAAATAGGGTGGGAAAAAGATGGAAAGGGGGCGAAACAATCCTGAGGCGCTAGAGCGTGGACAAAGGTTTCCAGAAGCAATGAAGTATTCGTTGTTGTGGGCAAACTGTTGGGGATAGAAATAAAATTCCAGTGTCAATGATTATGTTTTATAACTTATTTATAAAATCTAGATAGATCTGGTTTTGTCATGAAATGAAAATTTTATGATATTAAGCAATATGAATATGAATCAGAAAGAATTTAAATGAATCCTATGAGATAAAAAAATGAATCAATAATAATTATACGCTACACAAAATATTACCTTACGTGAAATAAATACCACGAAATAAAAATAAAAATTAGTTTTAGATACCATGGTGGCTGTGGAATTTCTAACTAAGAAACTTTCCTTTTGACTTGTAACAAAGATTCGAAAGATTTGTAAAACAATTCTTAAACTATGTTAATATTCAATCAATTAAATCTATTCTTAATTTGAAAACCAATTAAAAATTACTCTAAGGCACTTAAAGTATTTCATTTCCCTAGAGTCCCTTAAAGTATTTTTAATTTATAAAATTTTTTGATATGAGTATTTATTGTACCCTATCCAAGTTCTTAAGCTAATTTTTACCTTCAAAAGGTCATTAGTTGTTTTAGTTGTTCTGACTAATTTAGTAGTTTAGTTGTGCTGAACAAGATTTTTCTATTCTAAATTCAATATATTTATTTAAAATATTTTTATTACTCTCCCTGTACTCGTAATGTTGTTTCTTTAAGTGATTGATTAAATACCAAATAATTTATCTAATTTTTAAACACATTTTGAAAATGTTTCACTTCAACATAGCTATACATTTTCTTTTCACTAGCCCTATCGCTATCTTATACCATAAGCACCCAAACATTCAACCCTCTGAAAAAAAAATCTTTCCACTGTCCCCTCTACGAAATTACAAATGTGAATCCAGAAAAACTCATCATCATCGTGTATCCCCGCTTTCTTTTTATTCCTTCCTATTGAATTATTGAAGAAAAGCGCCCCTTTAGTCCGGCCCAAATCGGAAGGATTATTCAAATTCGGGCGCAGCGATTTGCGTACATTTGCATGAGGACTTCCTCCTTGTCCTTTGATACCCTCCCCAGACATGTCAAATGGTGCACACTGGAGGAAGAAAAGCTTCTGTCCGACCCCTCATGCAGAAACATGTCGCAATCGAGTATTCTTTATTTTTTTTAACCAATAATGTCGCGCAGTTGCGAATACTTCGACGTAGTCTGAGGTTATCATTTTATCATTTGAATTAGTTTATAACATCAAATGCTCGGTATGAAAGGAATAACAGTATTTATTTCAAATTGTAGGTAATAATGCATAAATTAGATGAAATTAAAAAAGATGCGGAATACTGTCTGAGGAAAACTTTAATTTTCTATTTAAAACTAGATATTGTGAGGGATGCATCTGCATAAGTCACCCGCTCATAACTTACACACCCGTCACATAAAAAATTTTTCAGACAACGTTCACATTAAGTCAGTGTTGTAATTATTTAAAAATTTTCAGTTCAAAAGTTTTCAGTTGTTAAGAAAACAATTCTTCTTGTTGATTTCTGTACAAGTTCCAAAAGATGCATTTATTGTTATACTTCTCGGCATTTCTAAAAATTATGCATGATGCTTATTCTACAAAAGTTTACAAAATAATTCTTAAAATAAATGTTTCCAAATCCGAAGTAAATTAGCAAGAGTAGAAATATTTTAGAGACTGAGAGAAATTGAGTCCCATTGATCTGATTGTTCCTAACTCAAGGAACTGATGAGGACGTCTTGAAAGAAAGTAAGAAGACTAAATTTAGAAGCTGAATATTACCGATAAAGAGGGTTAGATAGCTTCATCCGTCTGAATCCGGTCAATTTACTGCAAAACTTTCTCCAGCTTCATATTTATTTTTGCTGACTTAAGATATTCTTCCTAGTTAAGGGCAAAAAAAGTTCCAATTCAACTCATTTTACCTAGGTGTATTATCGCAGAAACTAAATCTGTCCATAAAAATTAGTTAATTTACAGATAAAATTAAGTAATTTTCCCACCAAATCGTGTCAACTTAAGCAATTTGTTTCCTTACAATTTATCTCAAATAAGCTATCACCTAACGGCATTGACCTCAGATAATCCAAGAATTCTTTTAGCCAATCCCCAGTTAGTAACATTACAATTACTGTTTTCGTAATCCTCATTCGGATTTCGAACGCTGAAGGCAAACACGATGATAAGTTCCTTCGAGCAAAACACGTTTCATTGCGTTGCCAATCACTGAAAAGGAAACATGCGATGCACGCGGAAGAACGCTCTGGTTCTAGTGGGGGTCGGGGGATTCATCTTTACCCTCTGCATCATAGCTTTGCTGGCCTTTCCACCCCTCTACCGCCAACACGTTCAGCTAAAGTTAAATCTTTCCAATTCTTCAATGCTGTTCCAAGTTTGGAAGGAATGGCCTTTTCCTACTCACCAAAAGATATATTTCTTCAATATCACCAATGCGGATGAGTTCATCCAGAACGGGACGAAACTGAAAGTGGAAGAGGTCGGTCCTTACTCATACCAAGTCAAGCTCAGAAAGGAAGAGTTCGACCGGAAGAACGACACTCTTTCCTACAGAGAATTCAAGACTTACACCTTCGATTTAGAAAAGTCTGCAGGATCTGAAGATGACGTCATTTATTCCCTTAACGGCCCTGTTTTCTTATCCGCCGACTACGTCAGAGAGAAGAACGATGGAATAATTGTTAAATTGGCCGACCTCTTGTTCAGCAATCTTAAAGGTTTAAACACTTCTTTTGTCGTGAAGAAAACCGTTCGGCAACTAGGTTTTGGTGGATACACGGACTACTTGTTCCTAAAGTACAAGAGTGTTTTCCCACATAATTCAACTATACCAAACCGCCCTTTCGGCTGGTTTTATGGACAGAATGGAACGGACGATGGAGATTTCAAAATTGGCACAGGATCATCAGAACTCAACGACATCAATGTCATCAAAGAATGGAACGGTATGAAAGCGCTGCCCTATTGGCGGACAGATTCCTGCAATAAGTTTCAAGGTGGAAACGGACAATTGGGACGTCCTTTTCACCTTACCCAAAACACCTACAGTTTCTTTAATCCGTTTTTCTGCAGATCTTTAACTTTTGAATACGCTGGAGGAGGAGCTGGAGAGAGGCTTTTTACACGAACATTCGAGAACACGAAGGAGCTTTTTAACAATCCTGAAGATAACCCTTGTAACTCTTGTTACAAAACGAGAAGGAAGCTTCGGTCAGGAGTACAGGACATAGGACCTTGTCACCTAGGCACCCCCTTAATTGTGTCATTCCCACACTTCTACCTTGCTGACAAAGCTTACCTGCACAAAGTGGAGGGCCTTTCCCCTTCACCCAAGAAGCACAGGTCCTTCGTTGAAATCGAACCTCTAAGTGGATTAACCATAAACTTCACTTTAAGGTACCAGGTGAATATTCTTATAAACAATTCCAAGGAGAAATTTTCTCTCGGTAACATTACCAGTGGTGTTTACCCGTTGTACTGGGTGGAAACTGAAATGAAAGTAAGTAGTGATTTTCGCGATAAAATGGAAAAAGAGCTGTCAGAACCGAAAAAGGTTGGATATTCCCTTGTAGGAGCACTGATGACAGTTTCTGGAGCGATTCTTATGGGTGGATTTTTACTGATGTACCTCAGTAGAAACAGGATGTATAAAGAGAGGACCCCGCTGTTGAAGGACGAGAAAAAGGACAAAAAATATCTTTCAATTAATGGAGAAGAAGGAATATCGGGAATCAATACAAATAACATAGTTTCTGAGACAAAAACTCCGAAAACAAACAACATAGTGACTGGGGAGGACACTTCGAAAGATAATCTTGCTATCGGTATTGCAAAGGTTAGACCCCCGAGGTTTATTAGGAATGAATTCCATTGCAATGTGAAGAACTGTACCATTCCTTCACACCATAAGATTACTGAAAAGACTTTCTCTGATTAGGATATTATACTCTTTACGCAGGTAAAATGAATTATTAGTTATTACTTTAGGTATGCAATGAAGAACGCAATAGGGAATGCACTTCCTGTTAAGTTTTCTTTTTTAAAGAGAAGGTGATTAAGATATGACATTAGAATCCTTGCTTACATTTATTCATGTATTTTAAATTTGACTCTTGTTTTTAGCTATTTCATTGTAAGAATTTTTAAAAATCAATTTTATATAAATTTATTATAAGCCGAAAAAAGACAGATGAGTGAAAAAGGGGGTTCATGCAAATAAAAATTTATTAAAAGGGGATTATTTAAAGGGGATTATTAAAAGGGGATTATTATTAAAGGGGCTAAAGGGGATTATTTTTTATAAAGACTCATGTTAATATTTTAATACATACATTAAGCATACTTCAGAATTTCATACGAGTGAATTATCTTTGAAATTTAAATGCTTATTTTACTTATTCAATTTGATTATTATTTTTTAATATAAAATTTTGTATTTAATGCTGTTTATGTATTCATTTTCATATCTTAAGAAATACTGTTGAGATTTCATGCTTTAACTGAAAGCTTATTTTGTATTAGAACGTTTATTTTACCTATGGTGGGATGGATATAGGGATAGGGGATGGTGACGGTGAGATATGGTATTGGTTTAGTTTTTATGAGGAATACCTTAAGAACTATGATTTGTGGTGAAATATTTCTCTTTCTCAAAATAACAAGGTTTTTTTTGTAAATAAATTAATGAAATAAAAATCTTTGAATATAGAATTGAGGGTAATAACATGGAGGGGGCAAAAGCCTGGCATCTCAACCTAAGTTACAGGGGCCTGACATTTAATCCATTATCTTAAAAGAAGAAATTCTTGTTTGGATTTTAAGCACATTATGTAATACAACTGACGCAATTTATCTCCTTGTAAGTGCTTTTTTAGTTTTATTTTCAAATTATTTGCAAAAAAAAAGGCTTGTTTAACAGTGTTCAATTAGGAACTTTTTCAATTACGTTAATATATTTAATATTTTTTATTACCCATTTGCTATTTTAAACTACATTAATTTGTGAATAAAATATTGATTTAATTAGGATTAGTAATCTTCTGACCGGCAATGATTTTTAAACTAATAGTAAGTGTTGATAAATGATTTCAACTGATCAGTTTTCAACTGATTTTTTAAGTATTCTTTCACAAAATAGCATAATTTAATCGTTTTATTTCGAACTAACTTCTCTCTCTATCATAATGATATGTTATGTACCATTTCTCTCAGAAAGGTTTTCATGGGATCCCCGTTGGGAACAGACAAAACTATATACATTAGAAATATCAAATAAGTAGTGTTTATAACAATTACTGAACTTTCATTGCCTTAAAAATTTGAAGCTGGTATAAAATTCAACAGTTTGAAGATACCAAAAAACTTTTACTAAAGTTTTCTTATCAAAATTCACAATGATACAATTTACTGTACCATTTAAAATAAGAGATAAAACCTTCATGATAATCATTGTTTCAGAAACAATTGGCTTCGGTTAACAGACTAAAAGTTTTGAAATGTAAGGTAAAATAAGTGAAATTTTAGGATGTCGGTTTCCAAAAACTTTCATTATTCTTAGAAACATACTTACCTATAATTAATTTGGTAATTTTAAAGTAAATTTTTAAAATGTGAAACGTTTGTTTCATCATAAAATATGGCGTCGATTTGGCGTTTTGATTGGATGAATAATAAGTTTTTTGAAAGTTACTTGATATGTAACAGCAACCTTATCCGTGATATAATAAAATAAAAGTATTTTTAAATTGAGAATTTTTAAGGAATTCACTAAAAGTGTACTCAGAATACCTATTCAAAAAAAAAAAAAAGAACATTTTGATTCCAAAATGTGTCATTCGGATGAGTAATTAAATTTTTCTCTGGAAATTGCCGAACAAACCATTTTTTAGAATAGAATGGTACAAATGGTATTGTAGATTTAATGTAAAAAATATAAAACTACAGATCTAATACAGATAATATATTATACCACGATTTTATACTTCAATTTTGGAAAGTGGTTGACGAATTTCAGGTAAAAAACACTGAAGATATATTTTTTTTTAATTTTCTTTTGTTTATCCAAAATATTTTGATTTCCTTTTAGGAGTCAGTCAAACTACTTGCCTCACAAATGCAGCTACAGTAATTTATCAATATCTTTCATATATCAATATTTTTTTTCCTCATTAAAATAAAAGCACATAGAACTTTCACTTTGAACATAAAACTTGCAGTTCTTGTGAAGTTCTGGATCAGTAAAGTTTATGCTGTGTATATTTTTAATTTCAAGCAAAATAATTTTCAATAAAAAAAACATTAGTACTCAAATTTACTTTTAAAAAGAATAGTGTTTGTTTTTAAATTGCCAGAAGAATATGTCTTTGGATGTAAAAAAAATTAAAACAAATTCTTCGTAGTACTTACTTTTTTTTCTCAAAATAAGCTTTCAAGACAATCATTACATGTTTCAACCTTCAAAGTTTAAAATTCCATTTTTACATCATAGCTCCAGGATCTAGTATACTTGGAATTCTCGTTGAAATCCTCTAAAATTAGTTCAATAGCATTTTGTTAAGAAAAATCACTTATTTATTGATTGCTCTAAAAGTCAAAGTCTATTCATCTATTCATTAGATCAAAAGTCTATTTCATTTAGGAATATGGACAGAATGATGAAGATTGGGAATGTTTATCATACGAAGTTCCCATATGAAGAAGACAAGTATTCAAATGTTAATTTTTTTCTTTTAGCCAATCTTACCTATGGTCGAAGGAATATCGGATGAGCTAGAGCCCCTCACGTGATTCTCCCTGTAGCAACGTTTTCCCTGCCAAGCCATACGGAAGTACGAGGCGCATGCGCTGTGCTGCGTAAAATGGACTTAAGTTATTTTCGTTAACAAAACTGGCTGAAAATATTTGTAAATTAAATTAATTGCATTTGATGATAGTAGAGAAATAAAATTAAATGAAATTTACCAGATTTTAAAATCTCTATATTAATTTATGTTTTTAGTTACTCAAAATATAGATTATAGCTTGTACACAATTTTTAAAACTGGAATTATCAGGATATAAGTGTCTTGAATAAAATATAAATAATAAAAATATAAATCTTACCTTAAATTATTATTTTTTGATAAGGGGGAGGGAGCGAAGCAAAGATCGAGAATAAAACTTTCCTCCAATCTGCGCTTTACCTCCGGTATATTACCAATAAAATAGTTTTTTTTAATGAATTGATTATTATGCATGTTTAAAAGATAATTTTTCAAATTTATTTATGAAATGTTAGGTATTTTAAGCGGAAATTCAATAATTTTTTAAAATTTGTATATGAAATTATGGGAATGTTTTGAAGAAGGAATTTATACGCTTTTTGCATCGTTAAATCCGAATTTCAAGTTTATTTTCAATTAATAGTCACCTTCATATCAAAAAATCTCAAATTTTCACTTTTTTTTTTATCGATTTTCCCAGAAAAAGTAGCTGCTCTTCACACCGCTCCTTGCAAAATAAAAACGAACCAGTGCATCTTATAGGAAATTTTACGTACTTTAATTTGGTGTATGGTGATTTTTCAAGAAACGAATTTCTGAGAAAATCGGTGAAAAACTGAACAAAAGAGCGAAAATTTGAGATTTTTTTGCATTTTTTTATATGAAGGTGACTTTTTTAATTGAAAATAAACTTGAAATTCGGATTTAACAATGTAAAAAACGTATAAATTCTTTATTCAAAACATTCTCATAATTTAATATTCAAAATTAAAAAAACAATTGAATTTCCGCCTAAAATACCTAATATTTCATAAATAAATCTGAAAAATTATTTTTTTAAACATGCATAGTAATCAATTCATTCAAAAAAACTATATTATTGGTAATACGAGGATACTTAGTAGTTTGAAAAGTTCTCGGCCTGACGATGAAAATGACAACTTTTAGTTTCAAAAATGGTTTATTTTTCAACATTGCCTCCTTTTAAGCTGCCTCACTTCTTAGAACGACAGTCCTGTCTTATTTTACGTTCTTTTGGGGGTTGTTCTAGATTTTCGTGAAAAAACCTATTCATTTCACAGTTACTTCTTTATTCGAAGAAAAACGGTGACCAGAGAAAAAAGTTTTCACTTTGGAGGAGAGATGGAAGTTTGAAGATACCAAATCTTGGTAATAGGATAGGTGCTTTTAAAACTTTTAACCCAAATCCCTCATGGCATGGTGGCTCTTTTTGAATGTTTTTCACATGGTTCTTTAAGAACACTCTCGCAACCATGTTACAGCTTCAACTCTAATTTTTTCACGGGGAAAACAAAGGTAAAGAGTCTCTTCACACATTTACGATCGTAGAATTAATTTCATTTGGTGATATACCTTCTTTTAAAAAGAATTTTATAACAGCTCGGTACTCGCTTTAGCTCACCTTACACCATTCAAAAAATTCCCGACAGCAGAATTCTGATCAGAACAACCCAAAAATTTAATTAGGCTCATTTGAAGAGTTGTTCTAACAGGAGAAAAAAATTCACGCGAATTAGAGCACGTGTTCTGGGTGAGGCCGAGAACTTTTCAAACTACCCTCGTATACCGGAGGTAAAGCGCATCAGATTGGAGGAAAGTTTTATTCTCGATCTTTGCTTCGCTCCCTCCCCCTTATCAAAAAATAATTTAAGGTAAGCTATTTATAGACAATTAAATGCTCTTTCACGTTGTGTAAAATTTTTGTTGATAACGTGAATATTTTTCACTTTGTAGAGGGTAGAAGCGCGCGTTTTAAATTTTTTTGCGGAAAGGCCAAAATTTCGCTATTTTTCAACGCACTCTAGCGGCCAAACTATTAGTCTGACAAAAAAGTTGCAATTGACATTTTTGTAGCTTGTTATATCTCCTTTATTTTTTGTGCGTGACATTTCCATGAGAAACCTATACTTTCCGTTCTACAAGCAAAAAACCAAAAAATGGGGTGAAGTTTTAGCTTTTTTTTTTCGAATTTCCACCAAAATGCCATTCGAAATTTTGTATGCAAAGTTCAGATTCGGATTCAGCACCCACGAAAACATATAAAACCGTCGAGAAAAAATATTTATTCATATTTTTTTTCCTGAAACACCCCTTTTTTGACCCTTTGAAGCAAACGGAGATTACTTCTTCGGTCGGCAGTGAAGGGCCGCGTGACGTCAAATTGGATCCAGCCAATTGGGAAGCGTTTGCGATTGCATCATTTGTTGACGACTTTTTTCGACTTTTATTTCCTTAATATCTTAGTAAATAAATTTTTTAGATAAATTTCGATTGCAGATTTCAATTTTGCACAACATACACTGTAATAATAAACCACAAAATCGAAATTTTGAAAAATATGGAACTAGCTCATTATTAAAATTATATAAGATATTTTTTATTATCATTCATTGCCTGATAAAAATATTTAAATTGTGATCACATTTTGGACATTGGTCGAGATAAAATGAACTTTTATTTTGAAGATTTAAAATATATTTCTTAAATTAAGTTAAATTTAAAAAAATATAAAATAATTATAGATAGTCTAAATTTTAAAAAATCATGTAAGTGTTCATTATTAATGGAGCTTCAAAAGAATATCAATTCTTATTCTTGATCAGAAAATACATTAAATTTGGAAAATGTCTCCACCTCATGATTTTTCAGAGCTTCTTTGAATTCTTTAAAAGATTTGGCTGCTGAATACATGGTTTTATCACATGTAAAAACGAAAAAAAAGGGGGGAAAACAAATTAATCGGTTTATAATATCTCAAAACTACTGTGATGTGATAGTGATCGAAGATGGTGCAAATGCAACTTCTTATGGCTTGGCCAGCTTGGCAGGGAAAACGTTGCTACAGGGAAAATCACGTGAGGGGCTCTAGCTCATCCGATATTCCTTTGACCCTTACCTATAGCCAACAAATATATAGGTTTTGGATCTTTGTAAAGGCAGCAAAGAACCCTATTTTGAAAATTTTTATATATGCAATTAAAAAGAATATAAATATAGGTTTTTTTTTCAAAAGAATGAGTATAAACTAAACAATGTTACAAAATATTGGGTTTATTAGATTAACCATATTTTCAAAATAAAAAAAAACATCATTATATAACATAAATCTTATAAAACTGTCAATTTTAATTTTTAAGAATGTTTTTGGTCTTTTAAATACTGTTGGATACTGATTATTAAATTCTAGCTATAAATCAAATACCAGTTTTATCTTACCCTGGACCCCAGTTAATTGATGACCTAAAATTCATGTATCCGCATTGTAGAAAAAGTCCTTCATTTTCCCCAAATTTTTAAAGTTCGAGTATTAAGTTAATCTAAAAAAGAAATTAAGAATTAAAATTAAATTTTTGATATATGCAACAGCTAGACAACTTCATCAGGGTTGCAATATTAATTTCTTCTTTTAGATTTACGATATTTAGTTTTTGGGCGAAGCAGCTGTAAGCGTTAACCCATGGCTGAATTAACTAATTACTGTTTAAATTTTAAATGCTTCTGGTCTTCTTTAATACTAAATTAACTTATTTTTAAAAGTTATATTTTTATTTCATTCTTTTATATTTAAGCTGTTTTGATTTAAGACAGTATAAACATGATTTTTAGAAATTTAAGAAATAAGGGAGTGTATAATTTCAAGGAAACAACAGTATATGAAAAAAGATATGAAAAAAGGGTTTTTACCAGGCCATACATTACCTTTGTCCCCCCCATTTGACTTAAGTACTATTTTTAAAAAAATCAACAGATACAATGATCAGGGGGAAAATTCACTATAATACTTAAAAATTTACGTATTTAACATTAGTTTAGGTAACTAATCACAGGAGTCAGGATAAACAAAATGCATTATTATTGATCTTAAAATATTAGGACTATTAATAGAAATGTAAAGGAATTTTCTAATAAAAAATATTTTAAAGCCAATTTTAATTTTTTTTAAGAATAATCGATTCATTTTAAAAATTCCTGATGTAAAGAGTAAATCAAACTTAATTAATTTGACTGCGAAGTAAGTTAAAAAAAACCTCAAAATGTACCCACAGCGAAAACAATATCTTAAGAAAATCCTCAATCATGGTATAGTTAAATTTTTATCAAAATTTATTGATCCTTTTTTATTTAAAAAAATATTTTTGATGTAATTTTCATCTAGCTTTAAGTGGCATATACGTATATTTATTCTTAAAAAATATATTACATGTCAAAAATTCTAACACTTATAAAACTTACACATGAATTATCATTTTTTAAAATCATATCTCTTTTTCTCTGAAAAAAAAAACAGTCATAATGCTAATTTAAACCACTTAGGATGCTATTTTAATACTAAAAGTGAAAAATAGTTTCAGGTCACAATATTGTTTAGAGGTCAGGTCACAATATTGTTTATATAATTTCTTCCCAAAAAATTACACCAAAAAGAACGGAATATCTCACATCCTAACCCATATGGTGTTTTTTTTACCGATGGCAACACGCTCCCCCAACGAAGGGCCTCTCCACCCAAAAAGAAAATCGATGAGCTCCCCCCCCCCCGACTAGGAGCCTTGGAAACGGAGAGCGGGGGAAAAGCGTCCCTGCGCCAGTGTATGGCGTCTCTTTAAATTAGTAAGAGTTAAACGGGGAGAGAAAACGAATTACACCTTGTAGGTGAGTCGTTTGGAATTCACTACACCTTTGAGTGTTCTACGATTGACATTTCGGTCGTTTTTCTGCATTTGATAGAGATTATGAGAATTCCACGCTTCTCTAAATGCATCCCCAAGATGGCGAAGCCTAAAGCGATGAAGCTTTCATGTGATGATGAGGTTATTGAATATCTACATAAGAAATATTTTACATCTTTTTATATCCGTCACATTTCGGCACTTATCGTAATAGCATTCCTTCTCGGGTTAACGATACTGGTTTCGTCGTTTTTACCATATTATCGCCCTTTTGACAAATTTGAATATTATCGGCAGGACGTAGGCATCGATCTTGACGATCAGTCTTCTCTATCCCGAATCATCATGCATGGGCCTTCGCTGAGTCACGAGAAGGTGTACTTCTTTAATATCACCAACTCTGGAGATTTTTTTGACACAGGAGGGGATCTGAATGTGACAGAAGTTGGACCTTATGTTTACAGAGTATGGACAGAAAGGAAGAACCCGGTACGGAATGATAAGGCCGAAACTACATCTTACGAAGAGATGCTTAAGTACGAGTTTCTCCCTGATGAGTCCAATGGAAGCTTGGATGATGAGATCACCACATGGAATGGTCCCTTCATCATTGTTGTAGAGAGTTTAAAGAAATCCAACCACAGCTTCAGACAAGAGTTTTTATCCAGCTTGAATTTGACAATGGAAAGTGTTATCATCAAAAAGAAGGTTAAGGAGTTAGTTTTCGGACACTATCACGATGACATGTTGGAGAAGGCCTCTCTTGCCCATCTGAACGTTCCTTACAAAGACGGAAACTTTTCATGGCTGGATAAACACAAAAAGAAAGATGGGAATTTCACCGTTTCAACAGGAATCTCAAAAGATTACCACCCAGGTGCGGTCAAGAAATGGAACGGAAGGGACAAGCTGGACTTCTGGAACGGAGACAATTGCAACAAGATCAATGGAGACATTAGTGACGTGGGACCTCCCTACACTTATGCGGATTATCACCACAGCTTATTCCTTCCAGACTTGTGTCGCAGCTTCACTCTCCTGCGAGCGGAAGAAGCAAAGGGGTCATATCAGTTAACCAAAATGACCTTCGCCAACTCGACGGAGAACCCGGACAATTACTGTTACGAAACCCAAGGGACCATACCATCTGGAGCGTACAGTGTGAGCTCCTGTAGATCCGGAGCCCCGATTTGGATATCTTTTCCTCATTTCTATTTGGGAGATCCGTCGTATGCGAAAAACGTAAACGGTCTCAATGCCAGCGGAAAACAACACGCTTCGCACTTTAAAGTGTTTAAAGATTATAGGCAGGACGTAGAATTGAAGTTGTCCACTCAGATAAACATCGAAGTGGGTGAAATATGCGATATTCCACAGTTTAACCATATCCCAAAAGGAATTTACCCTATATTGTGGTCAACTGTCGACATAAAAGGAAGTAACAGAGCATGGTGGTTGATCAGTTTGAGCACATTACGAGGTGCAATACGCAATTCTTATTTAGCTATCAGTCTAGCGGCTTTGATTGTTTTCAATATTTTATTGGGTTCAGCTGGGATCTCTTTCTATTACAAGTTTGGGATGGAAAAAATAATAATTAATAGGCTTAAAAGTAACGTGGTTAATACAGCTGGTTCCAAATTAGAGGGAAAAGAGTTCCCTAAACCTGAATGTGTTTACTTGGTTATGAAACCTCTTGGCGGCGGGCGTTATCACGTTTCAATGCCTCAACATGGGAGAAAGCCGAATATTCTCGGGCTGGCCGGCAAGCAGGAGAGTTTTAAGAACTAATATAGGTAAGAATTTACTTAGTATAGGTATATTATAGTAATTAAAGTCCTATATTTATTACATGAAATAGCATGATGTGTAACTAACTCTATTTTGTATTCATATTTCTTCGATCAAAACCCCGTTAGTCGATGAAAATTTTTATTTTAAATATTTATACTAAAATACTTAAAATACATATAGTATTCTAAGTATTTTTGATGATAGAAATTATTTATCCTAGTAATTCCTCATTTTTTATTGTTATTATCCGAATGAATAATAACACAGGTCTGCAAAAAAAAACTTTCTAAAAGCTGTTTAGGATATTTCAACTGATTTTGATAATATTTGGTGCGCTGAATCCGAATATGACCTCCATTTTTCTCCTACACGTCAGGTTTTTTTGAGAATTTACGTTTTATGATAATAAGAGAAATACCTCAAAATTAATGAATATAGACTAATAAAACCAATTATTTAATTCAGAATGTAATCTTCCTTTTCGTAAAACCTGTTAGGTGCCTTTAAACTTAACTAGTACTCAAGAACTACTCCTTTTTTTAGTAACAATAACAAAAAGAAGATTTATTTATCATCGCGCGCTCCCGCGCTCGTGTACGACTCACTTCTCTATCTCTCTCATACAATATTTTCATTTCAAACCGCTCGCAGGCGGGAACGCCCTCTATGGGCAGACAGAATGACTATTACATTCGGTCAACCTGACCTTGGATCGACCTCGATCCTACAATTTCAATATCACAATAATTATCTACAATTTCACAATAATAAACATTTAAATCACAACTTGAATCACAAATTCCAAATACCTTAACTTAAAATTATCTTTCAATGAGTTCTAAACGAGTATCATAGGAATAATAATGATATACAAAATACACTGACATAATATTACACTTAGGTATTTATCATACTCAAAAGCTAAAGCTTAAGCTTAAAGTAAGAAGCTTTAAAGAACTTAAATACTAGGTAATTAAAGTTCAATGATTAAATTCAAAGATAAAAAGAATAATAAGAACAGTTTAATCAAATATAACATGAAAATGTCACTCATCTGAAGAGAGTCCATCATCGTCCAGTTCATCATCGTCATCATCTGGGTCAGTAGCTCTCCAAGGCTTCAGCTGGCTTACATGAGCTGTCGTGGTATAGAATCTCCCCTTTTCCTTCTCTTTCAGTTGTGTGATTCTATAGGTATCTCCTGGGAGCACATGTGTTACCACCAAGGGACCTCTATACTTTGGTTGATTCTTGGTTGGCTGTCCTGTGGCCTTTGCTGGACGACGAACAACTACGATTTCTCCTGGCTCCAAAATCATATTTCGATGCCTTTTCTTATCGTATTCCTTCTTCATCTTGGTTTGGTTCTCTTCAATCGTCTCTCTCGCTTCTGCTTGAACTTCTATGGGATCTTTCCATGAGTCCGCACCTTCGTCTATAACTTTTCTTAAAAGTCCATCGTTGAATCTAGGAGAATATCCATGCAATATCTCAAAAGGGGTTTTTCCAGTGGTCTTATTAATCATAATGTTCAAATTCCTCTCTGATTCCTTTATTCTTAAGTCCCAGTCCTTGTGTCGCTCGTCTTTCATAGATGTCGTTATGGCAGCAAGTATCGTCCGATTTGCTCTCTCCACCATTCCATTAGCTTGGGGATGTTGTGTGGAGTTCAGGGTGTGCTGAATTCCATTTTCATTGCAAAACTGCTCGAATTGTTTTGATGTAAAGCAAGAACCTCTATCACTGATGATTCTATCAGGAAGTCCTAACTCTTCGATGAAACTCTTCAGTGACTTCAAGACATGCTGGGTTGAAGTATTTTTAACAGGGTACAGTTTGGTAAACCTCGTAAAGTTGTCGATGATCACAAAAAGTTCCTGATTTCCTCTTGAACTTTTCACGAATGGTCCAAGGTGGTCCATGTGAATAATAGCAAATGGTCTTTTTCCTGGCTTAATTGGATGTAAGGTTCCTGGTTGTTTCCCTCCTGGCACTTTATTCATCAAGCATTCGAAACACATGGCTATGTGCCGTCGTACGTAGCGTTTCATGTAGGGGAACCAATAGAGTTCAGTAATCTTGTTTACTGTTCTTTCTACCGAAAAATGACCCATCAAGTCATGGAACTTCACCACTGTTGATTTTCTCATCCCTTTAGGTATCACGTATAAAAGCTTTTCTTCTTTCTTGACTTTTATCTTTCTATATAACCGATTTCCTTTAACCTCATAGTTAACAATTCTTCTCTTTTCTTCGAGTGTTCTCTCACATTCAGGTTTTTGAAAAATATCTATTAGTTCCTTTAAGAATTCATCGGAATGCTGTATCATAAGTATTTGATCTTCTTCATTCAGTGTTAAACATACTTCAATCTTTTTCTCTATAATATCTGTAATTGTGTCTTTTGGATCTAGGACTGGTGCTCTACTAACTGCATCAACGTGTGACATTTTAATCCCGGATCTGTGTCGAATTTCCAGATCATAATCTTGAATTAAGATACTCCAACGAGCAATTTGGGGGTTGCTAGACTTGTTAGCGTTCATGTAGATCAAAGCTTGACAGTCAGTAACAACTGTAAAACTAATTCCAAGTAAGAACTGTCGAAGTCGCTCTAGAGTCCAAACAATAGCCATCAGCTCAAGTTTACTTGAATGATACTGTCGCTCAGCTTCAGTATTCTTCTTACTGACACAGTAAACTAAGTGCCATTTGTCGTCACTTCCTTTTTGTAAGAGCATCCCAGCAATTCCATCTGCACAGGCGTCTGTATGAACTTCGGTCTCGGCTTGAGGGTTGTAGAGACTCAAAATTGGATGTTCGGTCAACTCTTTCTTCAACGCTTCAAAAGACTTCTCTTGTTCATCTTCCCATTTGAAAACTTCATTCTTCTTCGTCAATTTTGTCAGTGGTCCCGCTTTTATGGCATAATTCTTCACAAATCTTCTGAAGAAACCTGTAAGTCCAAGATAACGTCTTACTTCATGAACATTCTTCGGTTGTGGGAATTTCAAAATAGCTTCAACTTTTCTTAATCCAGGTTTGATGCCGTGTCCATTTACCACAAATCCCAAGTATTCTACTTCATGCTTTGCAAATTCACACTTCGGTAACTTTAAGGTCAAATTCGCTCTTCGTAATGCCTCGAATACTTTTCTCAATTTCGCGATCATTTCTTCCCACGTCTTCGCCGGAACCAAAATATCGTCCAAATAGCACAAAACGTCTTTATTGCACAATGGTCCTAAGGCAAGTTGCATTAATCGTTGAAATTCCGAAGGAGCATTAGTCAAGCCAAAAATCATCCTTTCGAATTGTCCGGTGTCATCTGGAGTAATAAAAGCAGTTTTCAATTTTGCTTCTTCTGTTAGGGGAATCTGTAAATATCCGTGAGCCAAGTCCAACGTAGAGAAAATACTGCATTCTGCCAATTGTTCCAGTAGATCGTCAATTTTTGGTAATGGGAATTTGTCTTTGATCGTCTGATTGTTTAGACGTCTGTAATCAATGACTAACCTGTTTTCTCCAGTCTTTTTCTTCACTAACATAACTGGACTTGCATAAGGGGAACGGGTTTCTCTAACTATGTTATTTTCTTTCCATTCTTTTACAATTTCTTTAATAGCTGATCTTTCTGCCATATTGGTTCTATAAGGTTTCATGGATATGGGTCTTGATCCCTCTACTTCTTTAATGTCCATTTTTGTTAAAGTTGTACAACCAAGTTCGGATAGTTTCAGAGCAAAACAATCTCTAAATTCGTTCAGTAAGGAAACCAAATCTTCCCTCTGGTCTTTTGATAGATCGCTGTTAAACTTTATCTGGTCCATGGTTATAGCAGTCCGCTCAACTTCATCACTTCCAGTCAAAACTTCTACTGATTTGTTAAAATCCTTGTCTTCATGAACTTCGACTTGATTTTCCTCTTTAACGAAGTTTATAGTGCTGTTCAAAAGCTTGGTCGTTTCCGCTGCTACAAGTTTTATACTCTGTTCTTCTTCAAAGCAATCCATCGGAAGAAAAGGATAATCTTTCGCATAACCGATGTACAAATTATTTCCGATTCTGGCATAGGCAATATACGGCAGGTCTAATACAGTTCGTCCAATAATTAACTCGACTGGTTGTGTTGAGTCATCCACAATTAAAACAGGAACGTCTTTAACTTCCACATCATCCACTTGAATGTCAATCACCGCCGCTCCTAAACTCTGGGCTGCTGGCTTGTGTTGATTTCCGAAAGAGTAAAGATCTTTCTTACACGCGATATAATTTATTCCAACTCTCTTCGCTGTTGCTTCTTTCATCAAACACGAACAACTTCCTGTATCGATCAAACCCAAAACTTTTTCTTTATTTATCACCACTCCCTTCAAATATTTTTCTTTTTCGTATAACGCAGAAGACTCAAGGTCGGGTGAAACGGTTAAGCTATTCCCTTCTATTTTGTTTTTTCTACACTGTTTCTTTGAATGGCCTTTTTCGCCACAATGTCTGCATGGGTGCGGGCAATCCCTTGATATATGCCCATATTCGTTGCATGCGAAACATTTCGGATCACTTTTTTCACGAGGTGAAAATGAATTCGGACTTCTTTGAATCACGGTTCTATCTTCATTTCTAAAACCCGAGTATCGATTATTTTGATTGCTAGAAACATTCCTGGGGTAATTTCTTGGAACATCATTTTGATAGTTGTTCTTCAAACTTCTATTTTCGTTTGTCTTCACACCCGATCTAACACTTTCGTACTCGTCCAGGCGTTTAGCTAACTCACTTGCTTTAACATATTTAGGCCATGAATCAATGATGTTTTCACGTACGGACAACGGGACGCAATTCTTACACTGATTCGTCACTATTAAATCCTTTAGGGAATCAAAGTCTTTAATATCCAATCCTTCAATCCATTCATTAAAATAGTTTCTTAATTGAAATACGAAATCAACCCAAGTACTTTTTGAGTCCTTCACGTGATTCAAAAACTTTTGCCGAAATTTTTCGGGGCTTAGCTTGAACCTTTTGAGTAACAACTTTTTAACAAATTTGTAATCATTAGCTTCTTCTTCAGGCTCTCTGATAATTAACTCAGTAATTTCTAAAGGCAACAATCCTAGCAATTGACAAACATAATCCTTCTCATCAATGCCAAGTCTTTTAGCTTGCCTCTCAAATAATAACAAAAATGAAGAGATATCCCCCTCTTTCAAATCAAACTTTTGAATGACACACCTTAACTCATTAGGTGAGTTTTTAAACGGAACTTGAGAAGTACTATCAGTTGAAGAATTAGGATCACGCTTACCTTGCACTTCAATTTTAAGCTTTTCTAGCTCAAAAACACGCTGTCTTTCTTTATCTTCGAATTCCAATTCCAACTTATTTTGTTCAGCCTCAGCTTCTTCTCTTTTCAAGCGTTCCGCAATGATTCCTTCAAAAATTTCTTTCGCGAAATCTTCTTCAAAGCCTTCACTCTTCACAATCAAATTCTTGATTTTAAATATGATCATGTCCTCGTTAGCTTCCACACCTATCTCTTTGCATAGATTCAGTAGATCGACCTTTCTTCCTTTACCTAACCATGCCATTTTGTAACTTTGAAAGAAACGAAACTAACCTTGTCGTTGTTCTTTGCCGTTGGCTGGCGGAAAACTCGTGGTTGCAGGCAAATCTATGGGCAAATTCCACTTCTGATATGTAATCTTCCTTTTCGTAAAACCTGTTAGGTGCCTTTAAACTTAACTAGTACTCAAGAACTACTCCTTTTTTTAGTAACAATAACAAAAAGAAGATTTATTTATCATCGCGCGCTCCCGCGCTCGTGTACGACTCACTTCTCTATCTCTCTCATACAATATTTTCATTTCAAACCGCTCGCAGGCGGGAACGCCCTCTATGGGCAGACAGAATGACTATTACAAGAATATTCCTTAAAACCTATTTTCCTATGTATTTTGGGGCGCTGAATCCAAAAATAACCTTTGTTTTGTCCTGAAAGATCATGTTTGCTTACAATTCAGGTAAAAAGGGCAATTTCTCAATAAAAGTTAAATTAAATTTTAAAAAATATATTTTTTATTCAAATTTCTTATAGAAATGATTTTTTTATGATTTTGGTGTGCTAAATCCGAAAATGACCACCGCTTATTTTTAAGACGTTGCGTTTTTTCACAATTGTGCTAAAAATGTAAGAAAATACAATTTCAACATAAATGAAAATTTCTCACAGAAACTTATTTTTATTACCTTTTTTTCATGATAAAAACAACTCCTGTAGTTTTCTTTAGCTGCTCATTAAAATATAATCCACCATTGGTTCATGAAAATCTAGCGAAGAAAAGAATCCCGCACACTTGTACTACTGCATTTTCTCCCATAGAAATACACGGAGTCTGGTCGAAGTGAGGCAAGTCGAGACGCCAGCGCGATGTTGCTCACATTAAACTCTTCTCTTGGGATTTCTTTTACAGATAGGGACTTTTGTAAATATGCATCTTAAAGGCCTTGATATGAACTGTATAAAAATAGCTTTAACTAAAAATTTCGTTGAAAACTCTCGGTTAAAAAAACACCTAAAATTGGGGAAAATAGGCCAAAATTGAAAATAAATATGCATTTTATGAAAAATCCTGAAGTGTAGAATTTTTTTCATTATTTTTCCCGTAATCAGCACACTAAAATACATAGAAAATCGATGAAATTAATCAAACAGCTTTTTCGTTGCAGACCTGTGTAATTGTTCAATTTACAGACAAAATTTATACCCTATTTTCTATGTTAGGATGAACTAAAAATCAACAAATTTATGAACTATAGATAACAATTAATTTTTAAAAATAAAAATATTTATAAACAATCCTTTATCATGCTAGTTTGTATAACTCTTTGTAATGAATATAGGGTGAATTTACATGCAGGGTTCTTCAATCATAGAGAGGAGAAATGTTAAAGTTGGAGTGGAGCTTTCACTGTAACCGGTCGGCCACGTTGATGTTACCACAAAAGCTCCTCGTTCGTACATTACTGTGTAAATTCTCTGTTTACTCTAAAGTCCATAAATATTTAAATTTTTTTAATAATAATTTATTTTATTTGTGTACAATGCGATACAATCGAAAATAGGGGGAAAGCATATTAGTCAGACTGGGGCATAGGCCCATTTAGCTGAGCAAAACAATGATATATATTTATAAATATGTATATACGTATATATTTAGGGTGGTCCTTATTTGTATGGTAAAAATTTTTTGAGGGAATTCCGTTGGTGTCGCCCACTAGTTTTGTGTCACTATAGAAAATAATAATGTATGCAAAATTTAAACTCATTCGGATAATAGTAACACGTGCCCCCCAGGCCTTAAAGTTTCAAAAAAGTGCTGATTTTTTTACAAAACATCAAAAAATCAAAGATTAAACCCTCCCATATTCTTCTTGATTTTTTTATGAAAATCTAACATAATTATAGTTATAATGTTCCAGATTCCATTCTTCTATCACCCCTCTTTCGGTAGTAAAAATTTTTTAAAGTAAAAATAACTCTTGTATAGTTGTTTTTTCCGCATTTTAAAACAGCTAATAACTCCAGAACAATACCTAAAAACCTGAAATTAGTGCCGTTTTGTTTGTAATTTTATTATCTTTGATTTGATGTGCAGCATAACTGCCTTTCTTAAAAATTTTTTTTCAAAATTAAAAAAAAAAAAAAAAAAAAAAATGGGGGAAAAAAATTAAATAAAAGAAATTCAGAAAAGAAATTTTATTAAGTAAATTTGTTTTCCAACTCCCAAAATAAACATTTCTGCCGAATTTCAAGCTGAAAATAAAATTTGATCATGTAGAAAAAAATAAAAAATTTCGAAATTTTGGGAAGTCCCTTAACATTCTATGTAATTTAACAAAAAAAGCGATTCACTCATGGGGAATTCAAAAACTCCCTTGAGGGTGTTCATACGATTTGTACCATGCAAAAAAATTCAGCTCAAAAAAAAATTCAATTAAAAAAAAATTGAAAAAAATCAGCACTTATTTGAAACTTTGAGGCCTGGGGGGCACGTGTCATTACTTTTGATTGAGCTAAAATTTTGCAAAAATCATTTGTTTGTATGATGGAACAATTTGGGAGGGCGACGCATAAAGATTTCCAAACTTTAAAAATAAGGACCACCCTAATATACTGCCGTCCTAAGATAGAACGTCCTAAGTCCATTTTTTCACTTTTTTAGATAAGGACGTGGTCTTGTAGATCTCGGTCGTCTAGAAAGTCTGGTGGCCATGAATAAGCCATAAAAATTTCCTTTGTCCTATGTCCATTTGCTGGTCATCGTAAGCTAGAATGTCCTATGTCCACGAAATTCAGGGACATAGGACTTTATAACTTAGTAGAAGTGACAAGAGTTTCGTGGGTAGCACTAGGATATTCATGTGGTGTTCACTCGATGACGTCACGTAACAGTATAACGGAGGATACCAACCCGTACACGGCAGAGTACTTGGTATAAAAGCTCGATTATCTCAAAACTTGAAAAATGGACTTAGGACGTTCTAGCTTAGGACGGCAGTATATATATATATATATATATATATATATATATATATATATATATATATATATATATATATATATAACTCATCTTAGAATCTTTGAATTTAAACTAGTTATGTTCGTTCATTTTATGATTATGGTATGTTGTTTTTGATGTTCAAATTAATTATGGGGTTTTGATTTTCATGTATATGTTAAGGGTCGTTTGGGTACCATGGTTGGTTGGAATTTTGTATGTATGTACTCTCCAACAACCAACAGAAAACGACCCGTCCACCATGCTTCTGTTTGGTACCCCTGATGAAGTGACAGAGGTATGGTGGACTTTATTAATAATTGTTGTGGGTTTTGTTTCTGGCTCATTTAAGTGATTATTTTAATTATAAAAATTTATTTTGCCTTAATTAAATTTAATACAAAGAGATAAATGACAAAACAGCATAGGCATTAAAATTACATGTTGCTTCTTTAACTAAAAAAAAAGTGTCTAAATCATCAATGTCCAATAAGAAATTAAATAATGAGTTCTTAAATTTTTGATTACTTGAGATGTTTTGTAGGTCTAAAGGTAAACCATAAAATATTTTAGGTGCTAAATAACAAAAGTGGTTTGCGGAAGGTTTCTTCATTAAAGCGCGGTATTTGGTATATTTTATTTTAATAATCGAGATTCCTTGAGTTTCGGACACTTTTAAATGGAACCATGACAACAAAAACTTATATAATATTGTGCTAGACCTAGCTGTACTACATTCATAAGAAAAATTCATAAATTATTAAGCAATTATAACAATAAATGAAAACTTTTTCCAATTTTTTTAAACATTTATTTTGAATTTAGTGCAGGCAATCTGTAACTTAACCGGTAAAAAATTGTAATTTTTGGTTTTTCAACGGTTTTCACTTGGGAACGACCTCTATAATAATTTCTAAATATCTGACAAAATAGTTTCGCGATTTATTAATTAGTTTTTAATAATTAAGTTAATTTAATTTAATTATTAATATTAAATTTTTTAATCCATATCTATAAAAGCGAAATACCACTGACTGACTGACTGACTCATTCACTCACTGGTAAGTAAGGAACACTCAACACGGAATCTCCGAAACTACTGGACCCAGAGTTTTGAAATTTGACAGAGACGTTCTTCTCTGCTATGCGACGCGCACTAAGAAAGGATTTAAAAATCAAACGACTTCTTCCCTGTTTTTCGGCGCTTTTTCGACTCCGTTTTTCCCATTGAAATAACATTGTGCATTGTTGAAATGCATAAATTGCAGTAGGTTTATTTATCTCTTGAGGTTTCGTCTGGACACATTTGTTAAAATATAATTTCAAAAAATTCATAATTTATAACAAATTAAGACGAAAAACAGTGTAAATTTCTGTTTTAAAATTACAACAATTATTATTTGATTAAATTAATATAATTTTTGGAAAACGATAGAAACTTCATATACGGTTTGTAACATCCTGTAGGAAATTATTCCCAAGGGGTTCAAAGAGGGTTGTGATTTTTACTTCCTAAGTTTTTATCAAGTGATTTATAAAAACCGAAGCGTAATTTTTGAAAAGGACATCGGAAATACTTCATAGAAATTTTGTTTAAGATTTTAAACTATAAATTTCAAAAGACTGATGATTTCAATTGGATGTTCTTTTACAGCCACAGTAAAATGCGGGACGGGATACGTTAGGGTATATTTTCACAGTAAGAAACCGGGATGAAAAAGACGACGGGATGATAAGTGATTGCTAACCAGGAAAAGAAAAACCATATAACTCAATAAACCTGATGATTTAAATTGGATTGTTCTTTAACAGCCAAAGTTAAAAGCGGGGCGGGATAAGTTAGGGTATATTTTCAAAGTAAGGAACCGGGAAGAAAAACACGATGGGGGTGACGGGATGATAAGTGACTGCTAATCCAGAAAAAGAAAAGACATATAACTTGATAAACCTGATGATTTCAATTTGATTGTTCTTTACAGCGAAGGTAACAGCCAAATTTAAATGCGGGACGGGATGAGTTAGGGTATATTTTTACAGTTAAGAACTGGGATGAAAAAGACGACGGGGACGACGGGATGATAAGTTCCAGAAAAAGAAAAGACATAACTTGAAAAACTTTTTAAAATATTTATGAATTAACTCAACCCGTGCAAGGCCGGGTAAGTCAGCTAGTTTAAAATATGACCGAAAAAATTTTAAAAAATCAAATAATAGTAATCATAAGGCATGTTTTAAGCTATTTTCAATGCTCAATACGAATATCCATTTAAATAAAATAAATTAAAGTATTAATTTAGAGATTTAATTTCAAAACTCTCGAATGTAAAAGACTCAAATGTCTTTTACATGGGTGATATAAATATAGACATTTTCTTAGATAATTATTATACTCATGAATACTTAAATTGTTTATCTGAATTTGGTTTTCATAACTTTATCAATAAGCCTACTAGAATTAGTGCAAGTTCTACCTGTATTGATCACATTTTTGTTAAAACAAGTGAATATTTAGTTTCAACTGGAGTTTATGCTACAGACATCACTGATCATTATATTACTTTATACAGATTAGATAAAACTGAAAAACAAGTACCTAAACCAGATGATGTACCCAATGGACTCTAACCGCCTATCTGGTTCGAGACTTCACGGAACCAACACGTGACCTACAACTGAGCTTGCGATTGGTTACCACAGATACTACACTAGTAGATCTACTAGTGTAGTATCTGTGGTAACCAATCGCAAGCTCAGTAGGTCACGTGTTGGTTCCGTGTGACGTCAGACGGTTAGAGTCCATTGGACAATAAATTTAAAGAAACTTCATGGATATTTAAACACTTATAAGTATGACTGGAAGGAACAGGACTCTCTTGATCAGCAATATCAATCTCTTGTATTCAAATTAACTAACATAAAAAACAACTTTAAATACTCAACCAGATTGTTAAAAAAACCTAAAAATAGTTGGATAACTAATAATATTCTAATTTTAATTCGTAGGAAAGAAAAGTTGTTCAGGAGAGTAAAAAGGTATCCTAACGATATAATTTATCTAACTGCTTATCGAAGTGTAGTTTCCGAATTAAAAGAAACAATAAAAACTACAAAATCAGACTACTTTAAAAATAAATTTTTGAATTGTAACTCAGCTAAACGGAAATGGGATCTTATAAACTACATGATTGGTAAACAAATAAAGCCTAGTACCTTGCCTGATTATTTCAATAACCCTTACTCGGCTATACAATTTAATAATTTCTTCAATAGCTTAGGACAAAATTATTTCAGTCAGGACACAACTAGAATAGACGACATTAGTCAAAACGTCACTTGCTTGTTTGGAAACGTAGATTCCATCCGTGATTGGTTCCGTACGGATTGGTACGGATTTACCTCCAATCATGGAACCAATCACGGATAGAATCAACGTTTCCAAACAAGCAAGTGACGTCACACTAATGTCGTCTATTGAACTTTATAATATGTATATGTTGCCAAACATTAGCTCTTTTGTTTACTTCCAATACAATAACTCTGAAATGTTAAATTTGATAAATGCCTTCACCAAGACAGACAGCTATGACTATGATGGGATAAATATAAACCTAATAAAAAGATTGGTAAATCATAATATTTCGTTCATCACTAATTTTGTAAATACTTCAATCATAAAAGTTGAATTTCCCCAATCACTAAAAAAAGCTATCATAACCCCTATTTTCAAAACTGGTGATAAATCTTCCTTTTCAAATTATAGACTTTTCCCACTTTTGCCAAAATAATTGAAAAAGCCCTATCAAACAGAATGTACGATTATTTACATAAAATAAAATTCTTCGCGGACAATCAATATGGTTTTATTAAAGGACGAAATACTGAAAGTGCACTGTTACAATTTTCAAAATTCATCTACAATAGTATAGACAGAAACAAAAAAACAGTAGCGATATTCCTAGATATATCAAAAGCCTTTGATAATGTCAATCATAATTTGCTAATAAAAAATTAGACTTTGCTGGTTTTCGTGGAAATACTCTAAATTGGTTTAAGACATATTTATCAAATAGGGAACAGCGCGTTAAAATCCAAAATAATTTCAGCAATTTTAGTTTATCAAAACGAGGTGTTCCTCAAGGTTCAATTTTAGGTCCTTTATTATTTCTTATATTTATTAACGATTTATGTAAACTACAGTTATATGGCAAAATCTTAACATATGCCGATGATTCAGTCTTGCTATATTCATGCTCTGATAATAATACACTTCTTTTTCAAATTGAATCTGATCTGACTGAGATAAGAAAATGGTTTACTGCGAATGATTTATGCCTAAATTTAAATAAAACAAAATATATTTGCTTCAATTTAATACATTCTGAAACTAATCTTAATATTAAATTTCATTCTTCTTATTGCAAAGAAAATAAATCTAACTGTCAGTGCCATGTTCTGAAATCAGTTTCTACAATTAAATATCTAGTGTTACATATTGACTCTAACTTAAAGTGAAAAACTCACGTAAATGAATTATGTAAAAAGTTACGCTTTATATTGGTTAAATTTCATCACCTAAAAAATAAAATAGATGCAATATTTTTAAAAACACTTTATTATTCTTGGTTCTACTCATTGTTAAATTATGGTATTATTATTTGGGGAGGCGATTATAAATGTAATTTATTACCACTAATCTCGATACAGAACAAGTGCTTCAAAATTTTAAAACCCTATCAATCAAATGCTTATATTTTTAGAAATTTGAACTTACTACCTCTAAAATATGATTTCTTATTCCGTGTAGCCCTTTTTTTGTATAGAAACAAAATCTCTAAGAAGACCTAATGAAATATATAAAATTCCTCATTTTTCTAAAGAAATATTTCGGAAGCATTTTTACTTTTTAGCACCCAAAAT
Organism: Tetragnatha montana; assembly: GCA_963680715.1. Taxonomy (NCBI): domain Eukaryota; kingdom Metazoa; phylum Arthropoda; class Arachnida; order Araneae; family Tetragnathidae; genus Tetragnatha; species Tetragnatha montana. The sequence continues at coordinate 34,052,347 of OY796675.1, forward strand.
CTACAACCATTTGCCTTCTTATCTTCAAAATATTAAGATATATTCAACATTTAAACTCGAGCTTTTTAATTTCCTAATAAATTTGGACGACATAGACCGTCATTTTCATATTTAAATTGAAGCAACTATACCTAAAATAACCAGCCTCTTGCCAATTTTGTTTTATTATTAAACGTTTGTTATTTGATTTTAAATTTTTGTATATTGTTTTTGTATTGTATTGTTTGTTTTGCATTATTATAGTAATCTTATTAAATCTATCGGTCACCTGAACGGGACAAAAGTCCCCTTGGTGATAAATATATTACTTTGTCAGTTTTGTTGTAATTTTCGTTATGAAAATAATAATAAAGCTTATTATTATTATTATTATTATTAAAATAAATTGAAAATCAAAAATTAAAGCATTGCTCGAAACTATAAAATAACTGTAAAAGAAGTAATTCAAATGTTTTCCCCTTAGAAAAAATTACCTACATAATAACATACTAAAATTGAACAGTAAAAAGTTTTAATTTTTTCCAATTTTTATACTTTTTGGCCTCAAAAATCGACCTTTTTTAAAATTCCTGTTAAAAACGTTTGAGGCATTTGCCAAGGTCATTTTTTCTATGGATATTGTAGTTATACAGGTATATAACATAAAAAAGGCACAGTCTATGATTAAATCATTAGTTAATTAATGAATTCATTAAAATAAATTTCAATCAAGTGAAACTAAAAATATTTAAACAACATTCGGTAATACATCATCTAAAGAATAATTAAATTTAAAATTTTTAATAAATGGATTTAGGTCCCTCCTTACTATTATTATTCTACTTGGATAACCCGATGCTTTTTTATTAGAATCAAAACAGAGCATGAGGTAGACAATAGAGAGATTTAATTGAATGTGGGTGTATTAATTCCCAAATTTATGAATTTTGGGAGCAAATGCAGCCTAAAGATGTATACACTTGTAGTACTTGTTTTAAATTGGTCTAGCTATATAAATTTAACTTTTAGAGGGGTTCTTAATTTGAAAAGTATGAAATAAAATCTAAGTTTTCATTTTATAATAATTAACATGTGCATTACTCGCACCTCTGATTTCAGGCATATTTTTTAAAGGAAGCTTTTATATTCTTTGTAGTTCGGAAATCAGGTTAATTTCGATTAATTTAGCCTTTAAAATGCATGCCGTGCTATGATTTAAACTTAGAAAAAAACATTAGATATCAGTGGGTAACCCGTATTTTACAACTCTTTAAACCATTTATTGAGTGAAATAAAATAATCATGTATCTATAAACACTTTCATTTTTAGGAACTTTTAAAATTGTTTAGTGGCGAAGAATTATTACTATTTCTTTAATCGAAAAAAAAATAGAAATTTGCATGCTTTCCGTACATCTCAATGATAAGAACAGTCGCTTTTCGTAACAAAAACGTGGCGAGATACGGAAGCTTCCTCTCCTTCTACCACTCCTACCTCTATGGTTTCAATAAGTCCACCCAAACCCTGCAGAACTAGATTCTTTGTGTGGAGAACAGTAACAATGCAGTATACCTCTACCACCCACAATTTTCGAGAAAATCGTGACAGAAAAGGTCACATCCGGTTTACGCTAAAGAAGATCATGGAAAACACGAACATGGTTATTAGTAGATACGTTTGCTCATTAAGATTATCTGCCTAAAAATATTCATTGCGCATGATGCATGCTCCTACTATGAAATGAAATAATAAAGAGTTTATCGGATATGAGGTCACATTTTTCAAAACAAAATGTCATCGTAGACCTCTCGTTCTCTGAGAATTTGTCTACTCCATGCAAAGAATCTTTCTGTCCACAGTTTGGGCAGACTTGTTGATACATGCTGTATATTAATAGAATGAGATGACTGTAACAAAACATTTTTAGGGTAAACCTTATTTAACACATTTAAATAAAATTTGTTGAAGGTAAATAATTATATGTAATGTACGCAATATTATATTATATATCCATGAAATAAAATGAAAAGTTAAAAAATTAATTTACAGAATAATATAATATAATATTTCTCTATTGGGTCATTCCACGTCAAATCAACCAAAAAAAGTACAATTTTGGACCTTTGGGTCTTAGATTTTCTCAATTTTTTGTATGCTTGTTGTACTCATCCGTAGGAGTATAACAAGACCAATTTCAGATTTTTAGGGCCGGTAGTTTTTGAGAAATCGACTTTTAAAGAGGCAAAAATCGAGCGATTTTGAAAAAACATGACATTTTTAAACAGCTGATGCTCAAAACCTATTTGACCCAAAATCATGAACAAGGTGTTGTTTTCTTCTGTTTTAAACAAGCGTTCTAATTATGTAAAGCATGATAATTTTAAAAAAATTTTTGAATATTTTTTTTTAAATTTGAAAAATATTTTTTTTGCTAGCAAAAATACATCCCCCTTCGTTTTTTTTAAAAAAAATATATGTTATAAAGAAGCTATCCAACTACACCTGTGCAAAATTTCAGAATGGGACCGCCATGGGTTCTTGAGAAAAAAAATATTTTGTAAGACGGGAATTTGAAAAAAATCGTTTTTCGTGTTGAAACCCTATAAAAACTCGAAATTTTTCTGTTATTATATTAAACTAACTGGTTGAGACGCTTAAAAACTACATATATATTTAATTTACAATAATTATGAAACAATATTTTGCTATCTTTAGCAATATTGGGTGGTAAAATATCTACAGGGTGTTTCAAAAGTCCAAGTCACTGCTTTTATTTGGAACCAATATCTCCTAGCGTCATGGAAGTAAGGTGTACCCCTAGGTAATTGACCATGCTGAATCCATTGAAATGGATTACAGCGCCCCTAGCGGTGAAAAACTAAAGTTTAAAAAATTAATTAAAAAACTAAAAGAGATAGAAGAAATACTTCAATGAGAAAATAATTGCCAATATCATGACAAATGCATAGAAAAAGGTTTCGCAAAAATATCTTTAATATTCGAAGAGATATTATCATGCCTTTGTCTCCATTAGATTCCCTACTCCTCAAAATTCGCTTTCCGCGCGAATTCATCCCTTTTTTGGAGGTGTCTGGTGATAATCAGGTCCCATTTATAGTTCACGATTTCTGGATGATTCAGCAGGAAACCATCAACCACTGAATCCAAACAGTGGGGACCGGCACACTCCGCTACAAGATGAGAATATATCCTTCTCCCCTACCGGGTACTAGACCCTGTGGGTTCAAAAGATGCAAAATTTTAACTAATTAAGATAGCAGAATACTTCAAACGGATTCTGAATCTTTGGAAGATTTTAGCCCAGTTTCATATAAAATTTATAGTTTTCTTGTTTTTCCTAGTAAAAATTAGGGTTTTTCTCACCCCTTAAGCGAGCTGTCTCACCGTTTTTTATTAATGCGGTCATGATCCTTGTCCTGTCACTTTCAAGATCTTGTTCTTCGGGCATCGGGTTGAAAACTGTGGAGGGGGAGGGACCCTCACACTTTATATAAACAAACAATCCCATCCACACACCCCAGACTACCAATCAGATACCAGGAACCACAGACTTTTTTTTGTTTTTCCGAAAAACCTCGGGCCCAAAGAAGGAGGCTTCTTTCTGAAATTCACTTGAGTCCAAACTACGGCCAGTTGGGCCCGTGAACTCTAATATACACACTCCTCTTTAATGGGAAAGGACTCCATCAGTTTTTTATGACATGTTACAAATGAAATGTGTATTGCAAGTACTATTTAAAATTTACAAAGTTAAGACGTTTTCTCTCTATCTCTCTTTAAATTTTTGAAACTACTAAAATAACTAAACTGACTCTTTAAAAATAACTGTTTATTGAATATTAAAGCTAAATAAAATAAAACATTTATATCTTAAGCAAGGCTACATCTCTTAATAGGTGCCAGATCTCTTAGAAAAACTTAAAGATCATGATTGAAAGTGAATTCAATACAAAGACTTTTATTTTTAAATATATCTGTTTTTTCAGAAATGTGCTTTTTAATTTTTTAGTTTTCATTGTAATGGTCAGTTTTCATATCGATTGTAACGTATGTTTCATATTGATTGCAAATTAAATATATTAGCAGTCTTTAAGTGTCTCAATCAGATAGCTTAATAATATTGCAAAATAAGGTCAATTTTCTATAGGGTTTCAACATCTCTTCGAATATTTGAAATATTTTTATAAAACTTTGCTCTTATGCATTTGTCATGATATTGGCAAATATTTTCTCATTGAAGTATTTCTTCTATCTCTTTTAGTTTTTTAATTAATTTTTTAAACTTTAGTTTTTCACCGCTAGGGGCGCTGTAATCCATTTCAATGGATTCAGCATGGTCAATTACCTAGGGGTACACCTTACTTCCATGACCCTAGGAGATATTTTGGTTCCAAATAAAAGCAGTGACATGGACTTTTGAAACACCCTGTAGATATTTTACCACCCAATATTGCTATAGATAGCGAAATAGTTTCATAATTATTGTAAATTAAATATATATGTAGTTTTTAAGCGTCTCAACCAGTTAGTTTAATATGATAACAGAAAAATTTCGAGTTTTTATAGGGTTTCAACACGAAAAACGATTTTTTTCAAATTCCCGTCTTACAAAATATTTTTTTTTCTCAAGAACCCATGGCGGTCCCATTCTGAAATTTTGCACAGGTGTAGTTGGATAGCTTCTTCATAACATATATTTTTTTTAAAAAAATCGAAGGGGGATGTATTTTTGCTAGCAAAAAAAATATTTTTCAAATTAAAAAAAAATATTCAAAAAAATTTTTTAAATTATCATGCTTTACATAATTAGAACGCTTGTTTAAAACAGAAGAAAACAACACCTTGTTCATGATTTTGGGTCAAATAGGTTTTGAGCATCAGCTGTTTAAAAATGTCATGTTTTTTCAAAATCGCTCGATTTTTGCCTCTTTAAAAGTCGATTTCTCAAAAACTACCGGCCCTAAAAATCTGAAATTGGTCTTGTTATACTCCTACGGATGAGTACAACAAGCATACAAAAAATTGCGAAAATCTAAGACCCAACGGTTTGGACCATTGGTTGATTTGACATGGAATGACCCTATTGCTAAATTTTACTGTAGAAACTTTTAAATATAATTTATAGCATAAACAGCCTTTTCGTGGCAGACCTGTGTAATCAAAGATTCTATGTCTCCTTTTTGGTTATGGTAAGTTATTAATAAATATTACTGTGCACATTATTAGTTTTTTTTAGGTTAGAACATTTTTCATTGTTTGTGAAGTGAGTAGTTCTATGTATCTATGACTGCTAGTTATTTGATGGATTAAAACTTATGTTCATAGGGAAAGTCTCATTTCTCTATAAATAAATGCAAATCCTGTAATTGAGTAAATTTTAATGCTGTATTTATGTTAGATATTTACTAGATAGGTAGATTTAAAGATTTTCAGTGTTCTATTGACATAGTAGAATATTATTCAAAGTGCTTGTGTAATAACTGTGCGTAAAATTAGCTTCGGTTTTATTGACGACATGTCACAAAACTGCACATAGCAATCTAAAAATAATTAAAAGAAACACTGACAGTTAAGATATTTCATTTTTTAAGGCTTTGACACTTCATATTTTTTGTTATTTATCAGAACACTCGGTGCTTGGACCATGCTAATCCACAAGTATTCCCTATCCAAAATCAGGATAATAAAATTTCAAAAGTAACTGCTAATCGGATGACCACAACTCTAATTTCACAGAAAGGGAGTTATTTAGCCACACATTCCTCTTCTGCTTTTACCTTTGTTTCCTTCTCTCCCTCTGTCTGAGTAACACCTTCAAGGAAAAAGCTACAGAGATAACAGGAAAACGGCTTCAGAAAATAAAGAATTTTTGCCTTTTTACATTCCTTATCAACTGAAAACGTGCGATCGCGCTTTCTTTTTTTTTACGCCTACTACGTACAATGATACACACCTCGTGATTCGCTATCGTCGCAATGGACTCTAAACTCAATGATAATAAACTCAAATATTCAGAGGCTGCCGGAAGCGAAACACAACAGCTCGTACTGCGGAAAAATGGCCCCGAGAAGATGCCTGTCCGAGAAGGGAGCGAAGATAATGTTCTGGGCATCCTCCATCACTGTAGTAATAGCAGTCACCATTTGTGCCGTTTTTCCATCCATCTACAAGTCCGTTTTGAAAAAGGAACTGACGCTGACCGACGGTACCTTGCTGACCGACGTGTGGAAGGACATTCCTCTACCCCTTTACCAAAAGGTCTACTTTTTCAACATAACGAATGGCGATGATTTCTCAAAGGGGGCTCCGCTGAATGTGACTGAAGTGGGGCCGTACACCTACAGAGGAAGATGGGTGAAGAACAGTCCTCAGTGGAACTCGAATGGAACGGTGTCGTACCGGGAGGTACGCACGTACCAGTTCGTAGAAGATATGTCCGTGGGCACCCAGGACGACGTCATTACCACACTGAACGGCCCTCTTATTATAGCCGCTGATGTAATCAAGAACTTAAACATATTCGAGAAAGTAATTGCTTCTTTGGTGGCAAAATTGGCGAACGAGAACCTGATCATCAGTAAGAAAGTGAGGGAGTTAGTGTATGAAGGGTACGAAGACAATATCATAAAGGTTGCTCCCGTCAAGATTCCGGACATTCCTTTCAAAGACGGGAAGTTCGCCTGGTTGTGGGGGAAGAACGCCACCGACGACGGGGTCTTCACCGTCTACACCGGCGCTGACGATCCTTCCAAGACGAACATAATCACCAACTGGAACGGGAAGGAGAAGATGGGGTTCTGGATGGGAGACACCTGTGAGGTTTATAACGGAACCAGTGTGGAGACGGGACCACCTCTGACTGATCCCGAACCTGAACCTTACAGATTCTTCCAATCCATCTTCTGCAGGACCCTTGCCTATGACTACAACAAAAACAACTCCATACTCGGGATCGACACCAAGCACTTTAAACCGACTCGCATGGCTCTGGCCAATTCTACGGAGAATCCAGACAACTACTGCTACGAGACGAAAGGCGAGAGACCGTCAGGGGTGTACACTCTAAGCCCCTGTGAGTTCGGTTCACCCCTCTGGGCCTCCTTTCCACACTTCTACCTCGGAGATCCTTCGTACATGGAGAGCATCAACGGTCTGGAAGCTGACCCGGACAAGCATGGATCACACCTCGATGTGGAACCAACGACAGGGTTGTCTGTCAGTATCAAAGTGACCTTCCAGATCAACATAGAGCTCAGCAAGGTTAGAGGATTTCTGCAGCTTGATAATATCAGAGAGGGATTGTACCCTGTACTGTGGGCAGCAATGGAGGCTGAGATCAATGACGACTTGGCGAGTCTCCTGAAAATGAACCTGAGAAACGTACCAATCATCATTTTCTCCATTTTAGGAATTCTTATTTTCGTTTCATTTGTGCTTCTCATCATATCGATAGTATTTATTTACCAGTATAGAGGAGACAGTGATGAGGATGATCCACTTATTGATATTAAAGAGGAAGAGAAGTCTAACATAAGTAAAAGGACTATTGATCCAAGGACTGGTTCTGTTAACCATGGTGCAAACGAGGAAATTCTCAGTGATATATGAAAACAATAATCATCAAGTGTAAGTATATAATTTTTGGTTAAACATTTTAAATTTTAATAAAACTGTTTTTCACAGCATAAAGTTGCTAATCAGCATATGTTATACAAAAGTAGTCGCTCCAAAATTGCTTCTTAGACGAAATGACGCGTTAATCTTTATTTAAATATTTTTTATCAAGTTATTGTGCTTTTGAGTTTGCGTTTCAGAACTGTCGGTGTAAAATCAACAAAAAAAACTTGATTCCAAAATACAGTCATTTTTTGACATCGTATTTTTTAAGTAGAATTTTATCAAAATCCTTTTTAACTGTTATTATTTTTCTCTTTATTCAAACTTTTTAACTTTATTATGTAAAATAAAATGTAAAAAATGAGTTTTTGGAAAAATGCAATAAACAAATTTTTTAAAGATTAAATGTAATATTAAATATATTTTTTTAAATATCATTATTAAAAAAGAACTTAATGATTTTAATTAGCATTGTTTAAAATAAATAACTTAAACTTAATGAAAAATTCAGGATTCAAGTACCCATTTTCAAATATCTATAGCTTTTAATACTTGTAAGTTGTAAAATTTTTGGAATAAATAATAACTTGTAGAAATGTTTTTTATGAATTTCAAAAAGTAAAATTATCAACTTGTTTTAAATGAATACGACATTAATTCTCTACAATGGGGTACCGACTCTTAAAGTAAGTTTCAAACGAGAGTGTTTAGTTAAGCACATTGTTCTATCATTATTTATGAATTATTATTCCAAAAAAAAATTTAACTTTAAAAAGTTATCTAGAAAATCACCCTAAAGTTTGACTTTTTGCCGATTTTGTTCCTATTTTGAAGATAAAAATCTCAAAACTTAATCGTTTGTAAAATAAGCGGTTTTGCGCAATATAACTTTACAGGAAAGATTTTTAAAATTGATATAACCGCAATACCATTCCGTTAACATTCATAACTTCAAACTATTGAATATCGTAACCTCTTCGCTACCTCTTTTACTTTAAAACAAGTATCTATCTCTACTTAAATTCAGATATTTTCACAAGGCGTTACATAATTAATCCCCGAAGACCTAATATAGTTTTTAATGTATGTGCCTTAACCTGAAAAAAAACCCTATTTTTTTTTGTGAAAATTTCTTTTATTTAGCTCCTAAGCTCTTTAATTTACTACTTTTAGAAATTCAAAATATTTTATCCAAACATATATTTAAAGAAATTCAGAGTTCTCGCTTAAATTTTGTATTATTATTGTATATTATCAATTATTCTCATTTTTTTGCACTACCACTAACCTTATGACAGATAGTATTAAACCCGTAATTTAAGACACCTGTTTGCCACTGCTGTTTATCGATTTATATTTATATTGTTCCTATATTATTTTCATGTATTGTTCACATTTGTTTATAACCTCATCACATTTTAGTTGTTTGGATCTTTGTGCGATGTCAGGTGATGTGGATATTTTTTTTTTTAATTCTATTTGATTGTAAGTAACTAAATAAAATAAATTATCTATTTTAAAATCTCGTTGTCCGTTCCTTGGCACCTCACTCATTTTTATTTATTTTTTTTTTTTCAAAATGAAAATAAAAGGAGTCATTGTGATAAAATTTCCCCAAGCTATGGCATTCAAAATTGTATTTTTTAATTTATTCTATAGATTTTGGTGTTTAAATATAGAATATAGGAAGAAAAATTTTGAAATCTATTTTTAGGGGTAGTTTTCAAGATGGTCGCCATTATCGCACTTCCTTAATTTTATGACACACTCTTACCCCAGTATGTCCAACTATGAGTTTTAAGGGCCAGAACTTATGAATTTAATAATGATTTGGTCATACTTTAGGTGCTTCGATTGTTTTTTTTTTTCATATTTCCGATGTGATTTTTCATATTTCTTTTAAAATCTCCTTTATTAATGACTTGTTAAACCACACCATTCATCCAGAGAATAGCATTCATTCACAACAGAGAGAAGTTGATTTACGATTGCATGTAATTTGTTACTTTTATCACACAATTAACTCGTAATAATAATTATTAAGTTTACCTTTATAGCTTAACCATTTAAAGTAATTTGATGCATGTAAAAGTAAAAGCTTACTTTGAAGTTTGAACTTTATTCCTTTCTTTTTTTTTAGCAGAATATCCAGCATCTGTGAAACAAAAACTGACGATTTCATTCATTCTTATGTCTTGGAGTTGGACTTTCAAGCGTATCCTGTATTTATGCTTATGGAGGGCAACAATATTATTTATCCTTTTATTAATATTTCTCCTCATTAGGATTGAAAATTCACATTTCAAGAAAATCTTAGGACGATTTGACAAAATATCTGTTTGACATCTTTGGAAAAAATTTCTTAGTGTTAAACGTTAGAAAATGTCTAGATATTAGGGGTAGTTGTTCCTACTTTTATGTATCGTACGTGTTTGTTACTCCTCATTAGGATTGAAAATTCACATTTCAAAAAACCTTAGGACGATTTGACAAAATATCCGTTTGACATCTTTGGAAAAAATTTCTTAGTGTTAAACGTTAGAAAATGTCTAGATATTAGGGGTAGTTGTTCTACTTTTATGTATCGTACGTGTTTGTACTTCTACGAATGTTGTGTGTCGTATAGATCTGCGAATGTTTATATTTATGTAGCATAGTGTATTTCATCAGTGTTTGTACATTTTTTTTTCATAAAATAACCATTTTACACGTGTGTGACAATTTAAATAAAATTAAAATATCCTGTGATCTGGGTTTTACTTAAAAATGTAAAATCATTACAGTTGAATTGCTAAATATAATATTAATTTTTAAACTTGAAACACATTTTAATTAAAAACATACGTAAAAAATTTACAGACGGGATAGAAACTGTAAACTGAAACTGTTTTTCCCCTTTTTTTATCCAATGAATGTTTGACTCCATTGGTAATTAACTTATTCCGTTGATAGTGTCTTAATGACTAAGTTTCATGACAATTTTTTATTTTATTCGGCTTAGTCTTTCACTTTCTCACTTTTGTGCTGTGAACTAACGAGAAATATAATTTATTTGTCAATTAAAGTGTTTTTTTTTTTCATTTGAAATTTCATTAGGTTGAAAAAGGGAATAAGTCCATCAACTTTTTTCAACTGTAAAATACTTTTAAATACACTTTTAAGTTTTTTCGATTATTATTCTGTAATCTAAATAGGTTTCTGAATTTCCAGTACAAATTTTATGGATATGTAATAAAAATTCCATTACTTATGCAGTTTTTTTTTTCTGTTTTTTCCCAATTTTCTCAAAACTTGGTCTTTAGAGTTATTCCCTTTTCGAACTGGACGATTCATTTCATTAACTACCTTTTAATAATGCAAATAGTTTGATAAAATTCAAGAAAACCACGCGAAACTATAACTTTCAGCTAATGCAGCTGTTTGTTACAAAACTACACAGGTTTATTTCTTATCTAATCTAGTGACTGATGGTATTATTTTTGATAGAAAACATCCTCATTCGTTTAAAATAGTTTGATTCTTGATACATAGGAGATTAGATTAATGATTAGTAAGCGATATCGTGATTGAGAAGGTATTTTTTTGTTGAAACGAACCAAGGTAGAAAATTGTTTAATTATTTGTTTTTATAGGTTTTTAAGGATTTCTATATTTTACAAAAAACCAGTTGAAAAGTGTACACAAACATCACATCGTTTGTGAAGTTTGAAGGGAGTAAAGGGATGTAAAGAAGGGAATGAAGTTGAGATTTGACTAATATTAATATATAGTATAGTCATGTAGAGGAGAGTGGGGCACATTGGAACAAAAAGTTAATTTTTGTCTATTTCTCCATATTCGTATTTATAAGATATTGAAACAAAAACTGATTTATTCATAAGTTTATAGCATTCCTGAAATTTTGGTAATTTTATGAAATCTCATAAATTGTCACTAAATTGACCATAAATGCCAAGAGAAAATTTTCCTTTAAATTTCATAATTTTTCTATGACGACGTACCTAGTACCTACTGTTATGCCTTACGATGTGCGCTTGGTTTCATATTTTTATTCCTATTAGTCTGAGGGAAATATCTTTTTTACGATATTCGTAAAGAGTTGTTTTCTTGCATTCTTTAAACGTAAAAACTCAAGAACTAATTAACGGAGAGACTAGTGACTGGTGTCATTTTGTTTGAAATTGTTTGCTCTTTAAATTGACGAGGATCATGACCAACATTATTTGAAGAAAATTTTTCAAAATTTAAAAATCGTGAAAAACAATTCAAATTTTTTAAATTTTTTGAAATTTAAAATTTCGTTGCTTTTTTAACTTCTAAAAGAAACATGCCTACCAAATTTAAAGTTTAAAATCAATTTATGTTAAAAGAACAATCAACCGAAGAAAAGTTCATAAAATCCCTTGAGAATATTTACATAATTCATAATCAAATACAAAAATGAATACAACTTAATATGTTTCACTACAAATTCTTGTAGAGCTCAGCACTTACATATTAGTACATAGAATAATAATTGGCATTTTCTCCCCACGTTTTCCTAAAAATATATACTTTTTTCATTCTTTTACATTCTAACACCTCTCACCAAATCAGTGAATCAGGCAATTTTTTTTTTTGTAAATTCTATAGGTTCGCATGATCGCATGAACAAAAAATACCAAATTCATTAATTATTGTTTATTTTAGGTCCTTATGGGAAAAAATCTTATTGATTTCCAACAGAAAGTTATTTTCTACTTATGCTTGCGCTTTTAAAGGAGCATAAGCCCCAGTCTTAACTTAGCTATAGTTCTTTTTGAACTAACTTTTCGGTAAATAAAATGAATAACAGATTTTCTGATCACTAAAAATAAAAGCGTAGGAGCTATTTATTTGTAATTTTACATAAAAGAAAATGTGAATAAAGAGTAAATAGTGAATAGCTAGCACCCAAAATTTTTCTCAATAAGTAATTTGTAAATTTTACCACAAAGAACCCTCGAACAGAAAATTAAAATAAATAGTGAATGAAGAATTACCTACACAACACAGAAACGTAGAACTTATGTCCCAAAGCTGTAATGTCATTCATCTCTAATCCATCCCGAGATGTACTTTCAGAGCGCTAACACACGTCCAGATGTCACTCGCGAAAACGTCCCAGATACGAACATCTTAACTCACTGAGGAGGCACTGCTGCAAGCACCTCAATTATTTAAAATTTCAATTCAATCTTATTCTGTATTAAAATTGAGAAATTTCAAAGTAATCCCTTTTTATTACCATGTATTACTTTTTTATTTTTAATTGATTTTATATAAATTATTTAAAAAAATTTAAGTCCCGTTTATCTTCTGTCAACCAAACATTTTTACTGTATTGCTTGTCTCAGTTTATAGTCCAGTCAAATAGTATTTATTTTGGGAAAAACTTGGGGTAGAAGATATTTTTCGCTTTCTGTATGTATTTTGGGGTGCTGAATCCGAATCTGAGGTTTGCCAACAAAATTTCGTGACGGAACATTGTGAAAATTCGAAAAAATGGCAAAAATTCGTCCTTTTTTTTCGTTTTCTGCCCCTAGAACATTACCTCTGCGCTTCTGAGCTAAACAATCAATACAAAAAATAAAGAACACTAACCAATCTACAAAAAAGTCAATTGAAACTTTTCTCTCAGACGCGTAGTTTCGCCGATAGAGCACGTTGAAAAAGGGGCTATTTTCGTTCGATTGGAAGGAAATCCAAAAAATGTCACTAATATCGCCAAAAAGCCGCATTTTTTGGAACAAATTACAATAAAAACTGCTTTAAGGGGATAGTGGACCTTCAAATAGGCAAAATCGAACAAATTTCGGAAAAAAAATATTTTTTGATTTTATAATACTCAAAACTAATCTAAATAAGTATCTGAAAACGAAATTGAAAAAAGCGAATAAATAAAAAAATTATACCAGTTTGAAGTTTAGTTACCAAGTGTTTTAACACGTACCGAAACACCTTCGAACGGCCTGTTCTTGCACACGTGTTTTTGGAATGTTCCGCGTCTTTAAAACGTTCCTTGCGACAGAGTTTTTAAGAAAATCAAACCAAACTTTCAACATAGCTTCCTAACAATTAGTTGAAATAAAATTCGTATTGTTTAAGTAATTGATCAACATTAAGTTTGTCAAATTCTGGCTTTAGTACCAGAAAAAGTGAAATTTTTATAAATTTTGAGTATAAGTATACAAAATATTTTCTAGCAAAATAACTACTGAACCAAATAACTAAATAATACCAATTTTTGTTCTTTATGTACTTTTGAGCACTTATTTAATACAATCAAAAAGAAGTTTGAAAAATTATGTCGCAAGTGAGATTTTTAAAATTGTCCTTAAAAATTTTGTTTTTTTAATGTAAAATATTTATTCTTTACTTTTTCATAAAATTTTAAATGGATATAAGGTTTTTATACAGTACTGCACTTATGTACCAAATTTAATAATCATGAGGCAATAAATAAAAAAAAAAGGTTTGAAGGTCCACTATCCCCTTAATAATATTCTTCATCAAATCAACCATCTAATAACTCCAATGATGATTAACTAAATGCATTTTCGTTCCGAGATTTCTCTTACGAACGAAAGTTCTGTAGGAGATAGTAGTATTTCGATAACTATGTTGCTTCTTCGAGATTACATACAAAAGTGTTCTTTTGACTGTTTTATAAGTTTTTGGGGGTGCTGAATCCGAATCTGACGTTTGCCAACAAAATTTCGTGACGGAACTTTGTGAAAATTCGAAAAAATGGCAAAAATGAGCTCCTTTTTTTCGTTTTCTGCCCCTAGAACGTAACCTTTGCACTTCTGAGAAAAACAGACAATACAAAAATAAGGAACACAAACCAAGCAACAAAAAGGGCAATTGAAACTTTTCTCTCAGATGAAGGGCTTAGACGCTAGAGAACACTTATTATTGGGAAGTTTTTGTTCGATTGGCGGGAAAATCCAAAAAATGTCACTCGTATCACCGAAAAGTGGCCTGTTTTGAAACAGGAAACTATTATAACTACTTCAATGATGTGTTAAGTACATGCAATTAATCTTCTTCATACACCAATGATAATTAATGTTGAGCTAAACGACAGAAACTTACGTAGACTTTTTATGTGACGTAAGTACAGATTATATGAAGCCAACATTTCTAGGACAAATGGATTAGTATAACATTAATTGAGTTATAACATAACACTACTTACTACAGCATATTAAAGTGTACCTTTAGTTGTTTAAAATAAAAAAAAAAACATTCTAAAATGTTTAAAGGACCCTGGAAGTTAAGAAAAGTGCATGGATGTAAGTAATTTAATCACTTGGTCATAAATTTTCACTTTTAAGCAGATGTTTTTCTAAAATATTTCATCAGATAAAACTTTTTTCTGGATTTATTGAAATTAGCATAAAATAGCTCAACATTAATTAATCGTGCATTTAATTAATTATCATTGGTGTATGAAGAAGATTAATTGCATGTACTTAGCACATCATTGAAGTAGTTATAATAGTATCCTGTTTCAAAACAGGCCACTTTTCGGTGATACGAATGACATTTTTTGGATTTTCCCGCCAATCGAACAAAAACTTCCCAATAATAAGTGTTCTCTAGTGTCTAAGCCCTTCATCTGAGAGAAAAGTTTCAATCGCCCTTTTTGTTGCTTGGTTTGTGTTCCTTATTTTTGTATTGTCTGTTTTTCTCAGAAGTGCAAAGGTTACGTTCTAGGGGCAGAAAACGAAAAAAAGGAGCTCATTTTTGCCATTTTTTCGAATTTTCACAAAGTTCCGTCACGAAATTTTGTTGGCAAACGTCAGATTCGGATTCAGCACCCCCAAAAACTTATAAAACAGTCAAAAGAACACTTTTGTATGTAATCTCGAAGAAGCAACATAGTTATCGAAATACTACTATCTCCTACAGAACTTTCGTTCGTAAGAGAAATCTCGGAACGAAAATGCATTTAGTTAATCATCATTGGAGTTATTAGATGGTTGATTTGATGAAGAATATTATTAAAGCAGTTTTTATTGTAATTTGTTCCAAAAAATGCGGCTTTTTGGCGATATTAGTGACATTTTTTGGATTTCCTTCCAATCGAACGAAAATAGCCCCTTTTTCAACGTGCTCTATCGGCGAAACTACGCGTCTGAGAGAAAAGTTTCAATTGACTTTTTTGTAGATTGGTTAGTGTTCTTTATTTTTTGTATTGATTGTTTAGCTCAGAAGCGCAGAGGTAATGTTCTAGGGGCAGAAAACGAAAAAAAGGGACGAATTTTTGCCATTTTTTCGAATTTTCACAATGTTCCGTCACGAAATTTTGTTGGCAAACCTCAGATTCGGATTCAGCACCCCAAAATACATACAGAAAGCGAAAAATATCTTCTACCCCAAATTTTTCCCAAAATGACCTTATTTGAGCACAATTTGACTGGACTATTAAGATAATAAGGTATATTTATATTATAAAATATAAATATACGTTACGTCTTTCCTGACATGTCTTAAAGTTACTCTTTTTACTTCCATTGTATAGTTGAACACCTAACATTCATTTATATCCCAAGTTTTCCTCATGTCAGTGATTAAAAAATTTAACATTTATATTATAGTTTCTAATGAGCTGAAATTTAAAAAAAAAATCCAGGAATATTAAGGTTTCAATTGTAATGTTTATAGTTACACATTACAAAATCGTGAAAAATGTAGTACCTACACATTCTAGGAAAGTTTTTAATAGTTTAATTTCTGTTTTAAAAACTGGATAGAGTTAAGCTTAAAAATCAAAAATGGTTACGTTTACATACACATTACAATCCTTTTTTAATAGTTTCAAAGTATTCTTAACTTTTTTTTTCTTTAAATCAAGAGCTAATCTATTTATAACTTTGCTAGAATATTTAAATATTAGATTTGATATTTCAAGTACGAACCATTTGGTTCAAAAGCTGGTATACATATAAAGATATTAATTTTTAAAAATATTTATCTTATAAACAATTAAGAAACCTGTAAGAAAATTAAGCTTTTTCAAAATATTTTTATCTACCATTTCCTTGTTGATGGAATGAAATTAAATCACAATTATGTTTAAAAATATAACTAAAATTACTGCCATGCAAAAAAAATAATAGTTTTACTTCAATAGAGGACAATAATTTGAACCTAAAAGAAAAGATTTCTCTATCCCTTTTGAATGCATTTTAAAACCTGTAAAAAAACTTTGTGTTATGCAACTTGGATAGTTTCGCGAAATACCTTAAAACCTTGCACTAATTCCATTTTTGACTTTAATTTCAAGTTCTGGAGAGTAAAATTTTTGTTTAGTTGCAACCTAAGCTTTAAATTATCCGAGTTGATTTGTCAAACATAATAGACTTTATTCACAAAGCATTTCTGACATTTTTGCAGCTGAAGAAAAACGAGCAAAATACAACAAATGAAAAAACAATTTGACATATTAGTCACCAAGGGATCATTTACTCATTCAGGTGACCAGTTGAAAGGGATAAACAATTTACAAAAAGAAAAAAACCCACAAAATAAGAAAAGAAAAACAAAAGCAGAATGTCTGAGTTGCTCTCCCCGTTTATTATTTTATGTTGTTCTTCTTATTTTCCCCCTTCCTAGAAAAATGCTGATTTTAGTTTGGTTAGGGTTTTCTAGGTAAATTTTATTCTGTTTTTTTTTTTTTAATTAAGGGAGTGCAGCTCAAGTTCTTCCGAGGAAAAAAAATGAATGTAGGATTCCTATAGCCACTTATAACTCGTTTTTTTTATTTAAGAAAAAACATAAAACTCCTAGTGTACCACACAGTATCACACGAGGCCTACATGAGTAGGTAAAAGAAAACAGAATTAAAATCTTAAAATTTAGGTACATGTTGTGAAAAAAACTTTTACAACTGTTTAGTCGACCTTTTATAGCGTCGAATATTGTTGTCTAGTCTTATAGTGTTGCGAATAAACTTCCATTTTGATGTTATTGAATTGGAATATCTCATTTTATTCAATATCCTCAATTTACCCCAAAAAATGAATGAATTTTGTAACTTGAGCTGTAATAAATTTGAAAAAATTCAATATATTGGTAGTTTATTACACCTAAAAATACGCGTTTTTACTAGAAATTCACATATATTTCGTATGGAATAATGTGAGTTTTAATAAGTTTTTTCTGATTGTGCAAAATTTTTTTAAAAAACATACTAACTTCCTCGCTATCACTCACCAACCCCCTTAACAGTTATGCTATCTTTTTCAATTCGCTTCACAATCGTCGCATAAGATCTCTCACTTATCTGCATAAATAATGCCTAATCTAAACCTAATCTAAAACCTAACATACGTTCTCTAGCCTTATCAAAAATTCACATATTTCTTTTGAAACAAAGAACTTTTTGCATATTGTATAACATTGTGATTTTTAGTAAGATATAATCCTTTAACACTTTTAGTTATAGACCACCTGAGATTGCCATTGAATATTATGGTAAATTTGGTGCGGCTGGGACTTAAAGCGTTAATTTAGTTCATTTTGGTTGTATGAGATAAGCTTTTAGCTTGAAATACTTCGAATTTAAGGTTTTGAAAAAAGAGGGTTGGAGCCCCTAACCCAAGATGGATTTCCCCTATTTCACCATTTTTAAGCATGTGTGTGGCATAGGAATCAGTCAAATTTCTAGTCTGAAAACTAGACTAGTCTGATTTCTAGTCTTTGTTAGAGACCATAAATCATACATCATGATAGGTGGATCTTTCCAACATAAAATCTAGTTTTGAAGCAAATAGTGTTCCAGTTAATCATTGTGATTTGGTCTCGCTTGAAAACTTATCTTTAAATTGGGAACCCCTGATTGACTTTCTGCCATAAGCTAAGCTTTCTAATAGACAGTTTACACAATAAAGTAAGAAAACGACCAAAACTACTCCAAAACCCAAGGTGTAAATGGAGAGGGAGTTCGGGGATGCTCCCCCGAAAAATATTTCATGCTAAAAGTGATCTGAAGCTATTTTGGGAGGGGGGGGGGATTGTAAGGAGGCTTCGTGGGTCGCACAAAAGAACCCCGTGGGCCACCAGTTGGAAATCTCTGCACTATAACAACTAGGAAAAATATAAGGGTTTTTTTTTTATAAATTTTTACCACATCCCGAAGGTGTAATTCCAAAATCATTAATGTTTAATGATAAAAATTAGTATTTTTCAATTCTATAAAAACATAACATATGATGTAATAAATTTAAAGATGGTGTGGTCTAAAAGTGTGTTGATTTAATTTTTAAAGATCCTATAAATATTAATTTAATAAAAATACTTATCGATTTGGGTAGATTTAATGGATCAAAACAATTTAGTGCCATAAGCTTCTTGCAGAAAAATATGAACAAAGGATAACTAATATTTATTTAATTCCCAGATGTTCACGATTAGGAAAAATTTACAGAGCAAAATTTGATTTATGGGCTACTTACTATCCATATCGCTTTTTTGGTCAAGGCAAGTTATTAATCAAATAAATATTACTTTGGGCACCTTATTACGTTCTTCTTTTAGGTTAGCAGACTTTTTCATTGTTTTTGAAGTGAGTAGTTCAAGGTATTTAAAGACTATTAGTTGTTTGATTGCTTGAAATTTATGTTCATAGTTCATTCCCATATATCTATAAATAAGTGCAAATAATTCCTGTAAATGAGTAAATTTTAATATCGTATTTAAACAGACTTCCAATTTTATATTGACATGGTAGAATATTATTTTTAATTAACTTGCTTGGGTAATAACTGTGCGTAAAATTAGTTTCGATTTTACTCACATTTCACAAAATTGCACATAGCAATCTAAAAATAAATAAAAGCAACATTGATAGTTAAAATATTTATTTTCTTTTTTAAATTTTAATACTTGATATTTTTTGTTATTTATCAGAACACTTGGTGATTGCACCAAGGTAATTCACAAGTTTGTTCCCTATCTAAAATCAGGAGATTAAATTTCAAAAGTAACTACTTATCGGATGACCAAAACTGTAATTATAGAGAAAGGGGGTTATTTAGTCACACATTCCTCTACTTCTTTAAACTTTTTTTCTTTCATCTCTCTTTCTGAGTCACATCTTCAAGGAAAAAGCTGGAGATTGCGGAAAACGGCTTCAGAAAATAAAGAATTTTCGCCCCTTTTGCATTCCTTATCAACTGAAAACGTGCCATCGCAACTTTCCGTTTACTAAGTACAATGATATAGGCACTTCGTGATTCACTATCATCGCCAATGGACTACACACTACACTCAATGATAAACAACTCATACATTCAGAGACTGTCGGAAGCGAAACACAACAGATCGTACTGCAGAAAAATGGCCCCAAAAAGATGCCTGTCCGAGAAGGGAGCGAAAATAATGTTCTGGGCATCCTCCATTACTGTAGTAATAGCAGTAACCATTTGCGCCGTTTTTCCATCCATCTACAAGTCCGTTTTGAAAAAGGAACTGACGCTGACCGACGGTACCTTGCTGACCGACGTGTGGAACGACATTCCTCTACCCCTTTACCAAAAGGTCTACTTTTTCAACATAACGAATGGGGATGATTTCTCAAAGGGGGCTCCGCTGAATGTGACTGAAGTGGGGCCGTACACATACAGAGGAAGATGGGTGAAGAACAGCCCTCAGTGGAACTCGAATGGAACGGTGTCGTACCGGGAGGTTCGCACGTACCAGTTCGTAGAAGATATGTCTGTAGGCACCCAGGACGACGTCATTACAACACTGAACGGCCCTCTTATTATAGCTGCAGATAAGTTCAAGAACATTCCCAAATGGGCTCGAATACCTTTTTCTATTGTGCTAAAAGTTATTTTAAGAGAGAAAGTGATAATCAGTAAGAAAGTGAGGGAGTTAGTGTATGAAGGCTACGATGACGACATCATAAAGGTTGCTCCCGTCGTGATTCCGGACATCCCTTTCAAAGAGGGAAAGTTCGCCTGGTTGTGGGGGAAGAACGCCACCGACGACGGAATCTTCACCGTCTACACCGGAGCTGACGATCCTTCCAAGACGAACATAATCACCAACTGGAACGGGAAGGAGAAGATGGGGTTCTGGAAGGGAGACTCCTGTGATGTTTATAACGGAACCAGTGTGGAGACGGGACCACCTCTGACTGATCCCGAACCTGAACCTTACAGATTCTTCCAATCCATCTTCTGCAGGACCCTTGCCTATGACTACAACAAAAACAACTCCATACTCGGTATCAACACCAAGCACTTTAAACCAACTCGCATGGCTCTAGCCAATTCTACGGAGAATCCAGACAACTACTGCTACGAGACGAAAGGCCAGAAACCATCAGGGGTGTACACTCTAAGCCCCTGTGAGTTTGGTTCACCCCTCTGGGCCTCTTTTCCACACTTCTACCTCGGAGATCCTTCCTACAGAAAGAACATCAACGGTCTGGAAGCTGACGCGGACAAGCATGGATCCCACCTCGATGTGGAACCAATGACAGGGTTGTCTGTCAGCATCAAAGTGACCTTCCAGATCAACATAGAGCTCAGCAAGATCAAAGGATTTCGGCAGTTCGATAATATCAGAGAGGGATTGTACCCTGTTCTGTGGGCAGCAATGGAAGCTGAGATCAATGACGACTTGGCGAGTCTTCTGAAAATGAATCTGAGAAACATAAAAATCATCATTTTCTCCATTTTAGGAATTCTTATTTCCGTTTCACTTGTGCTTTTCATCTTATCGTTTGTATTGCTAAACCGGTATAGAAGAGACAGTGATGAAAATGATCCTCTTATTGATATTAAAGAAGAAAGGAAGTGTATCATAAAGAAGAGGTTTATTGATCCAAGGACATGGTCTGTTAAATATGGTGCCAACAAGGAAACTCTCAGTAATGCATGAGGAAAAGTTATAAATATAGCAGTCATCAAATTAATGTAAGTATATTATTTTTGGTTAAACATTAATTTATAGTTTTATTGAAACAGATGCAAAAGTAGTCATTCCAAAATTGCTTCCTATACGAAATGTCTCGTTCTATCCAAGGTTCGTTCTATCTGGATTTCAAATCATTTTTATCAAATTCAGTTTCCCCTAAATTATTTTTTCTGTGTAAGGTTTCGAAACTTTGGGTATAAAATCAACAAAATACTTGATTACAAAATAAAGCCCATTTTTGGGTTTCTATTTTAAAGCATAATTTATCAAAATAATTTACTAACTGTACAGTTAGTTTTCTTTATATGTAATCTTTTTAACTTTTTTTATATAAAAAATGTCAAAAGAAGCTCACAATTTCGAAGATAGTTTTTGAAAAATAGAATAAACCATTTTTTTTGCAAAACTAAATATGTTAAATATAATTTTTAAGTATAATTAAAAAAATAATTTTTTATTATTTAGCATTTTATAATATAATATTGTTTGAAATAAATAACGTAAACAAATGCAAAAATCTTGATGAATCTTCAATTTTCAAAATTACATAAAACCAAGTTATAAAATTTCTTACAACTGTCTTTCGTCAATACGAAATATTGTCTGTGGATTTTATTCACGAGATCAATTTTGGTACATTCATATTCAAGAAGAGTTTTAAAATTATCATCACGAGATAACTTTTTGGAATGTTGGCATAAAAAGTTATTCCTATCTCATATATATCATATAGTATATCACCTGTGATAGGTGATATAGGTTATGATATAAACGTTAAAAACTCAAGAACTAATTAACCGAGAGACTAGTGGCTGATTCCATTTTGTTTGAAATTTTATGCTCTTTAAATTCATGTGGCTCATGACCAGTTTTCTTTGAAGTCAACAAGTAACAGTTACAATCAAATACTTAAGTATCAAAAAATTTATGATTAAAAAGAAGGGGAAACAAGGTTAAAGTACCAAACGTTCTATGATTTACAAACAGGTGAAGATTAGACAATCAGAATATTTGTGAATGTAATGGCCTTAAAAAAATCAAGATCAAAAATCGATTTAAAATTCTAAATAATAGATGAAGAAAAATTAAAGTTATGGTTAACACCCCAAACATGCTTAGCAATAGAAGACTTCTCAAATTATTGTTTTATATATAACTTGTATATATAACTTTCATAGAACTTGTAGCTTTCTTTTTCCAACCAGGATCTGTGCTGCAAAAACTGATGAATTCTTTTATTCTCATTTCTTAGAGTGGGATTTTCAAGTAGAACATGGACTTATATTATTGGTGTGAGAGACAATAGTTTCCCTCCTATTACCAATTCAATAGGATTGAAAGTTCCCATTCCAAAAAACAAAAAAAAAAAACCCAGGGACGATATAACAGAATATCTGTTTGACATCATTAATAACAAGTTTCCTTATCTCCCTAGTAAACAGAACATGTCTAGATTTTAGGGGTAGTTGTCGCTATCTTTCTGGTTCATCCGTGTTTGTACTTCTATGAATTTGTCATTGTCATATAGATCTGTGAATGTTTATATTTATGCAGCATATTGTATTTCACCAGTGTTTGTACATTTATTTCATAAAACGTCCTACCCTGTTGAAAAAAGTCACAAATTCCCCTTAATGGAGTCTAATAGACGCCATGCGTAAAACTTGCCTGTTGCTCTATTACTAGGGTAATTATAATTGTTAA